>BFEA01000163.1:2303441-2336396 GCA_003427395.1 Chara braunii | reverse complement strand
TTTTTTTTAACGTACGGAAGTACATGTCACGTACAGGAATATGTGTACGTGTGTACGGGCAACCCACGTACACGTACGCCGTGCAACCCAGAGACAGGCTTGCATATTGGTTTCGTTCATAGGACGCTCACATTGGGACGTGTCTACAGAAGACTAAGTAAATTTTGGACAAGATAGAAGAAGTACAACGGCGGTGCAAGGGCCCCCAGTTTTGGGCCCCTGCAGAGGGGTCTAGAGGGGTTGTGGCCATTCTTATTAATAAGGACTTGGAGATTGAAATAATTGACTCCTTTGTAGATCCCAAAGGTAGAGTAGTATGGGTCAAAATGGCAGTTGAAGACGACTTAGACGAGGACTAGGTTGTGTGCTCAATTTATGCATCAGTGGATTACAAAGAAATGACTATCTTTTTTGCAGCACTTCCATCATGGATACCGGACGTGGAGAATCTCATTATGACGGGGGATTGGAATACGATTTTGAACCCCAGTTTAGACTCTCCTAATGTCTCGCCTCTAAGAGAGGACTCACTAATAGTGAGTTCTTTAATTAACTCTCAATCCCTACATGTTCGAGTTTAAACCCGGACGTGAATGGTTACACATGGTTTGGACCCAGCCCTTCGACACGACCCTGGGGCCAAAAAGAAAAGTTGATTTTTTTCTGGCTCGAGGCACTATGTGGGATAGATGCATGCGGTGTGGCATCCATTTCTGAGCATGAACCAGTAAGAATGAATATCCTAGCTCAACAATAGTTCCAAAAGGCTCGCCCGCCCTTTCGATTAAATGTTAATCATTTGAAGGAGAAAGGGATTCCATAATAGGTGGAAAAACAAATGAAGGCTTGGATGGATGCGAAAGAATTATTCGACCAGGAGGAAACATGGGTTGAGGTTGGTCTGAGTATCGTCACTTCTGCACTAGAAGTGTTCAGCAGTATGAGATCAGCTAATAGAGTGTGGGAAGAGAAAAAAACACAGACTGCAGTAAGGGAGGCTGAAGCAAAAATGAGGGGTGACCCCTTTACAAAGTATTATTGGTCGGGACGAAGGAAGCTAAACTTAGCCACTCTAGAAAGATTAGATGTTGGAAGGTAGGAGGAGTGACTTGAGTGGCTAAAAATCAGGGGATAGTTGGATATGACAGGATGACTAAGATCACATTCAGAAGTCTGTTACTGAAACAGGCTAAGCCGGTAATAAGAGAGTTAAACCATTCATTTAGCCTTACGACTCTGGTGGCCTCGGAGAGGGGTGAGATGTGTTCATATGCTAAAGATTATTATCAGGATATAGTTTCAGCAAGAAGACCCTTTGACTCAACAAACACCAACCTCTCCCTTGAATCTTCCTTTTAGGATAGATTGATGGTTACAATCTCAAGGGAAGGCAATGACTTGTTGGACGCACCCTTCTCACCATAATAATTGTATGCGGCTGTTAAGCAAATGGCTAAGGGGAAATGTTCGGGGATAGATGGTTTACCTTTAGAGCTCTTCTTATGTGCTTGGGAGGCCTTTACCCCTTTCCTGTGTCTAAGTTATAATAACCTATGTAGCATCGTGTTAGCGACCGAATGCGAACGAGCGCTAAAACCCTCCGAACGCGAACATAAAAATATTATTAAAAAAAACAAAACAAAAGTTCTCAGAAAAATCTGAAAAAAAAATATATGTTATGTAAAATAATAATACAAACAACGTTTGTCTGGGAGGTATGCTGACTTAAAAATATAAAACCGAAAACGAAAAGTTTTTTTTTTTTTTTTTTTTTAATGTGTTCGGCCGAACACGTTCGGGAGCCGTTTGACCAAACACCTGAACATGTTCGGACGTTCGGAAAGGCTTCGAACATGTTTGGTATGCTACACAGATAATAACTACTTATTAAGTGGCCGCTTGCGGAAGGGCTGGTTAAAGGGAGCAATTTCTCTCTTGTACAAAAAATGGGACAAAAAGAAGATCAGGAATTACAGACCGATTTCAGTGCTAAATGTGGCTTATAAGATCCTGGCCAAGGCCTTGGCAATCCGGCTTGCCAATTACCTTCCAGGGTTGATAGGGAAAGAGCAAGGGGCCTTCGTAAGAGGACGATGCATCTTTGACAATATAATGGCTACTATCCAGACCCTGGAGGTTGTTGGAAAGGAAAAAAGAGAAGTGGCAGTTTTATTGTTGGACATGGAAAAGGCCTACGATAAAGTTGACTGGGCCTTTGTCTTCACAACCCCGGGAAGGATGGGATTTGGGAGATGCTTTTGCACCTGAGCAAAAGCTATGTATACAGATGCAACATCGGTGGTAATACCGTGGTATTAGTCAATAGGCAACTCTCAGTTGGTTTTCCCCTGGCGCGCTCACTTAGGCAGGGTTGTCCCCTTGCCCCGTTGTTGTTTGTCACTCTGTTGGAAATGTTTCTTCTTAATATTAGATTGAATGATAGTATAGTCGGTTTGCATCTCCCTCCGTACATCTATTGGAAGGGAGGGGCTATAGCCGATGATTTAACCGTTGCTTTAAGGGTTGTTTTAGACCAATATTGCTCACTTTTGGAGGCCTCAATTAACTGGGATAAATCGGTTTACTTTTTACCACTGTTATTTTCACTGAAGGTAGACTGGGGTATGAGGCAGATTCCAACCAACACATCAGACCGCTTCTTAGGCGTACAGGTTTCACTACCAGACTGCTCCTCCGCGCAGGATACTTTGTTGGCTGACAAGGTGGTTGCTAGAGTAAGTGGTTGGGTGCGTAATCACCCGTACACATCACTTAAAGAAAATAAGACGAGTGGCGGCCAAATATTTATGGAAGTCTGTGGCCGCAGAGGATCAAAGTCTTATCGTTAAGGCGGTTTAGGAGTCAATATGTTGCATGAGAGATAAAAGGGGGTTAGGAATCCTGGACCCCCTGCAACAAAACCATGCACTTCTAGCTAAGTGGCCGATTGCAACAATGTTTTGTGATTTATAAAATTTTTGGGTCTTATTAGCATAATACTTTTTTTGTCAGGAATGATCCTTGACAAAAAGGGAGCATGTCTGGCTATGTTTTCTGATTGGGTCATACTGTCAAAGAACACCAATATCTAGAATAGGACGCAATATATTAACAGCTTGGAACAAGGTTCGTCCGGAGTTAATAAAGGAACCAAAATCAAAAGGAGAAATTATGAATCAAATCCTCTTTGAAAATAGGTTTATGGTACAACAAGGGATGGTACAACTCATGGCCGATGGCAGGGCCGGCTCCTTTGGAAGAGCCTGGATAGAACATGGTGTGATCCAAGTGAAGGACCTTTGGGATGAAGGGAGGTCGTATTGGCTACCGCTGGAAAGGGTGAAGGCACTACTTCCTAGATTACAAAAGGTGGAAAGAAACTTTGAGATAATCAAAGGGGCAACACCCACACGCTGGGTGAGGATATTGAAAGAGGATATGGAATCGACTCCTCGTAGAGTCGTAGCTAGGTACAGGACCCGGATATTATGGACAAATTTTGGAAAATAATGGGACCTGATCTTCAGATGGGCATGAAAGTTCAGAAATGGTCAAGAAAACTAGGTAGTCGGCAGGTAGTCCTGAGATTGGAGGAAGAAGGGGTGGTAGCCTATACAACGGATCTAAAGGAGGTGAGGGTGCACGAAGTACTGAAAGGAAATGGCTTTGCGTGCCAGCTGCTAATAGACCCACGAGAAAAACTGCGAGTGGAGCCCGGACTGTTCGGCTGGGCTGGAGAGATATTGGCGGAGGAAATACTGATATGTCATTATAAACCCAAGATTGACACTCTCATCCAGCAAAACAAAGTGGTGAACAAACCAATACTCGTGGCCATAAGGAGATTGGTCACCGTACAAAATACAACAGTGGGTGATTCGGACTTGTTCAGATTGTGGAAGACTCTCAAAGAAATGCCTTCATAAAGACATGCTTCTATCCAATGGTTTCAATCTTTACAAATTACTCTCTTGGCTATGTGGCTAAATACTAAAGGAATGAACCTCCTTTCGATTTGTCCCCGTTGTAACTAGGGCTAGGAAAAGGCTGCTCACGTGTGGTTGTATTATCCTCTTTCAGACAAGATTTGGGAATGGTGGACAGAGTTCTGGAAAAATTCACAAGTGCACTTTCCGTGGGAGGGCGATTTCATTTTATTTATTTATTTTTATTTTTTTTTAAGAACGGGCCCAGTGCCCAAGGCTGATATTACCAATAAGAAGATTGAGGTCGGGGTTCTCGCAGTCTACTCGATGTGACGGAACCGAACTTGCTGAGAACCGGGCTCAGCGTCCCTCATATGATGATGATGATGATGGTAATGATGATGATGATGATGATGATGATGATGATGATGATGATGATGATGATGGTGGTGGTGATGATGATGATGATGATGATGATGATGATGATGATGATGATGATGATGATGAACTTCTACTGATTCTATGTAAATTGTGATCATATTAATGATGATGATGATTAATGTATACAAAAAAAAAAATATATAAAAGACTATGTTATATCAGCAATTATCATAATGGTCTCCTAATCCCAAAACAACTCCTAGCCCTCCCTGTACCAGGTCATTACATCTTAGAGACAATGTCATCCTAACCAACGTCTACCATACTTGACTTGTTCTCGCCACCTAGACTATCCCCAAACCCATAGTTTGTCAAGTCAGCCCCTCGTGGTTCACCACTAGATTGCCTTACTCCCTCAGCAAAACCCCAGATCTCTCTACAAGGCCTCACCCTCCTGCCATTGTAGGTTATAGGGCAACGCCCCAGCTCCGATCAGCGTCGTCTGGCATTGGCAAACCAGGGGCACAAAACAAAGCAACTCTACAGAGATCAGTCTAGATTCGACTGTCTCTGAAGTCCTATATCCCGAATGAGGAAGAAGGCCAGATGTTGCCAAGAATTACAGAACACCAGAAAGCTTGATATAACATATTTGAAAACTATGGAATTATGAAGCACATGTTCTCTAGACTAATCTCCCCCCTCCCCTCCTACCCACCCTATCCCAACGCTGCCTCCACCAAAACGAATTATCCAGATTACAAGCATCTCATCTCAGCCCCAACTTGGGACAGTCCCACATTCCCCCCTCTTACTCCCACAAAGGCATACAGTTCCCTCCCAGAGTATTACTCTGCCCAAATTTTACCCTAATCTGCCCCCGTTGGGATGTGTACCCCCACCCCAACCCCAAAATAGGATAACCCACTAAATCTGCTCTCACCTAAGGAGGTCAGCTCATAGGACGAAAATATGGTACAGCAGCAGTAGAGATGGTGGCTCTGGTACAGTAAGTCTTGTCGGAGTATGGTAAAGAGGTTTGATGGGGGGATTTGAGTCGTCTTCTTAACTTTGCTTATTTTTTAAGTCTTACGTAGTAATCTGCTAAGTAGCTCAATTTTTATTAGTCAAAGTCGGGTAATGGCCCCGGTATCTCATATTTTCCAATTTCCATGTAAATTTTCATATGGGACGCTGGACACGGTTCCCAGCACGTGCTGCTCCCAATGAATAGATTGGAGTTTTGTTCCCCCCCCAAAAAAATGCTTGCACCTCCTCCAGGGCTTCACCTCCCACCTTGCGCCGCCCCTGCACCTTCCATCCATCAGAAAAACATCGATGCTTAGAGAGGAGAATATAAATACCAGGAACATGCATTCGAACCAAAGAAATTTACGTTGGAGAAATTTTGAAGACCAGGTTTCTACAAAAGAATTGGATAATTTTGATTTTAATCCGGAAAATTAACACCAGAGAATTACCAAGATTTTAATACTCCGAACTTTTTTAGCGAAAGAATCCTAGCTATAAAAGATCATACGAATAGATCATTGAGAGAAAACCATCGTGAAAAAGGCTAACAGATAGAGAAGGAATTTATGAATTAAATAATTTAGAAATCTATCACAGAGAATTTAGGAATATAAAAATACCAACTATGTTAGTTACACGAGAGATTTCAGGTTTTGAAAATAAGGAAGATCTAGTTAGGATGGTAATGAGATGATAAGATTAGTAGTCAGATTGATGATTAGGTAGCACAATGACTAGATGAGGAATTCAAACAATAGATAACTATGAAGCAGTTTGCATTCCAAGGGTCAGTGACCCCCCCCCCCTTTTCCCCCTCCCTCTTCCCCCTCCCTCTTCCCCCTCCCTCTTCCCCCTCCCTCTCCCTATCCCAACTCTACATACGCCAACCCTCCCTCCTCATCCCACCATCAATCCCTTTGCTCACTACCTCCCTCGCCATGTCCTTCAACCCCAGACTCCTCCCCTTCCTCTCCCCTCCCCCATTTCCTCGTGATGTCTTACCCCTACCCCCGCCATTACCCCAAGACCCCCATCCATTGTAATCACCCTCACCCACCTTCCTTTCGGTATTAGAGCGAGAGCCTCCAACAAACGAAGTAGCTATCAGGCTAGAGCAGAGCAAAGGAAAGTGACAACGACGAAGTAAGGAAGCGATAAAGGAAGAAAGAAGAAAGGGTGTAAAGGAGGAGAGAGAGGTAGGAGGAGAAAAGGGAAATTGATAGAGAAATGTGAAGGGGGAAATGAAGTGGAAAGATGTGATGGAGAGACGATCCAAACCCCTCCTCCTATGCTCGCTCACCTTAATAATGATGATGGTGAAAATGATGATGATGATGATAAAGTGATCATAACGCTGATAATCCATCCTCCCGCACTATGATGATGAAGATAATGACTCTGGGATGTATTTCTCCCACAATGCTGCTGATGATGACGATATTATTTGTGTTGTTGATGCTAAACGTAGTGAACCTATAGTGATCCTTACTGATGATGCTGATGCTGATGATGAAGATGGCGCAGAACCTTTCTTAAAAAAACGCACTGGAAGTCTCCTGGCAATCCTCCTCCCACTCCTCGTGATGACACTCTCCTCTTCTTCACTTGCCTCAACCGACCTACCTCCACTTGAAAAGAACGCAAGCTAAAAAGCATGAGTGACTCGTCATGAAGCCTCACTTCCAATCGAAAGTAGGCTCCCCTCCATACGGCATGCTAGCCTGCAGCATCACTCAATGAAGCGCGAAGCAAGAAGATGGCAACAATTTGCTTTCAAAAGGCAGGTGTACACCAAGTGACGCTTACATATCTGCCTTCTCGCCATCTAGTCACCCCATCAGCATTTATCCGAACAATGAAGAAAATGTCCCCACCTTATTCCTAATCATGCGACAACAAGCCAGCACAAGCCATCGCATGCACCGTGCTCGCTAGCCAGCCCACAATCCAGTGCACGCGCCATGCCCACTAGCCAACCCGCAAGCCAGCGCACGCCCTATGCTCGCTAGCCAGCCCGGAAGCCAGCACATGCCCGATAGCCAGCAGCAAGCCAGCGCACGCGCCATGCTGGGTAGCCAGCCTGCAAGCCAGCGCACGTGCCATGCCCGCTAGTCAGCCCGCAAGCCATCGCACGCATCATGCCCGCTAGCCAGCCTGCAAGCCATCGCACACGCCATGCTCGCTAGCCAGCCTGCAAGCCATCACACATGCTATGCTCCTGATTTCTCTCATGGTGACTCGCTTAGTGATTTGGTAAGTTTCCAAGAACATCAGGGGCGACATCGGGCAGGAACTACTCAACCCTTTGTTGCAGGGGAATCATCATAAATACAATTTGGGCTGAAAGAACGGCTGAAGTTCTTAGGAATGAGGTAATCTCCTTTCACCAGTCAAGACATCAGATCAAAGCTGGCATAAGGCCAACCTTGTGTGCGGATTGGAAAGAAAAAGTTTTTATTGGTTTGGGAAAACATGGAGTAAGGGCAACTTTGCTAAGATTACAAATGCAGGGAAAATGGAGATTGCCCCGTGGTTGAGGTAGAACCCTCAGAGAGTCAGAGAGAGAGAGTAATTATGTTTCTCTAGAAATGGTAGGGTCGTGGTAGACCCGTCTGATTGGCAGAATAACAGGAGGCTTGTTTTGGGGGACAGTGTCTCTGTAGACAGGCGTTGGGTGTCAGTTTCAAATGAGTTTAATGTAATCTTTGTTGGCGCCCTTCAAAGTTATATCACGGATCCTTCAATATACCATTGCGCACCATGAAAGGTACCCATTATAACATTAAGGGCCGTGTGAGCACTACGTCCCGGTCTGAAGCCATGTGAATAAGTGGAAAAGCGGGGTTCATAAATAGGTTCTAAGATCATTCTAAGAACTTCTTGTACGATCCTGTCCTGGAAGCATGATACTCCCAGTGGACGCTTTTCGTTCTTCCCAGGTTTCAGCGGAATACGAGTTGCTCCCCATTCAAATTCTCCTTTGACTATCGCGTCTCGAAGCTTCAAAAGCTTTTCAAGCGAGGTACCGTCAATAGTTGTTTGATCGGGGCCCGGAGTCACCTTTTGTGATAATTTATATGCGATTATCCAGATTCCGATGTTTCGCAGAAAACCTCCAAGATCATAGTAAACCCGAACGGGTTTTTTGTAACTGTGAATCCAAAGGCCTAGTAAAGAGTCAACACCATACCGTACATTTTCGATCACATCAACTCCGAGATCCAAGGGAGTTGTTCCCTCAGGCTGTGTAGAGTAAAACCTGCTTAGGCTAAGCAGATACCTAGAGGGAAGAATATTTGATAATTGGGGAGTGTGGAAGGGAGGAGTGAATTTTGGGGACACTGGATCCGGGTTCCAACACTCACCAACTCTGGGAATTACTCCCAAGGATTTTGAGTCTTATCCTCCGTTTCGTATGCTTAAGGTGTTGGTGGCTTGGTGAGCCCCTTTTTTTGTGCTTCATTTGTTTATTTTGGAAAGCGTTTAATTAGTATGGGACGCTGGACCCGGTTTCCAGCTGGCGTATTCAATTTGTAAGGATGGATCAGCTTGGTTGAAATTGAGCTACGCTCATAAGCTAAACTGCCTGATGCTGCCAGGATATCTCCGGGTTGAATTGTGAGGTCCCCGACCTCGTTCCATCGATCTTTTTAATAAACGATTAAGCTTTCCCAAAAAAACAAAAAAACAAAAAAGAAAGGTAGTTGGGTAGTGAAAGATGTGTCCAACCAAGTACAACCATACAGTTCTATGTGGATGCGGCTTATTCCTACTCGTTTCACTTGTCATGAGAAAGCGACAACAAACTGATATAAAAGAAAAAGAAAATGTAAACTTATGCCACATCCGATCATCCACTTCATTCTCGCATCTTTAACGGGAGGGCTATCCTTCCATGCATCCGCCATGACAACGACAAAAGGAGAGAAAAAAAAAAGGGAGGTAGGACTTCGAACAGCGTTAACTGAAGAGTGTGCAGCTAACTCCGATCACACGCAGTCGGGATTATTGTCGTCTACAAACATTCGGAGTTGGGAATACTGGCATGTCGTTCCAAGTACAAAAAACCCTCATAGGCTCATACCCATTGTGAATGAGAAACACGACAACCACGTCTTTCCAAGTACAAAACCCCCCGTATCGACAGTCGTCACCATGCACTAAATCATAATGACATCTCTCTCTCTCTCTCTCTCTCTCTCTCTCTCTCTCTCTCTCTCTCCAAAAGTGTGCTTCAACGACTGTGTGAAGAGGATGAGTTCAGTGGTGGTGGACACTTCAGAGGTGGAACGAAACGCAGCATGTCCTATTCCATTTCTTCCCAGAAAAACGGAGGCATCATCAACAGTTCGTTCATCATCTGCAGTTTCACCATCTCTCCTTCCATCTCCGACAAACGTGCAGTCATGCCCTCGCAAGAAGGACACGAAGACGGTTGCCCAGGCGCACTACAAGTGGCAGTGTCTACACCTTTCCCCTTGCCAACCATGGACAGACGTCCGAGCTTGTCTACAATCTTCTGTTCCCCTTCGAGGTTCGTCTGTCCACCGTACACAATCTCATCATACAACCTCCATGTCGTGTCTGCCTGTCGGCGTGCTACGTGCAGCTCGGTCTGTGCTGCCTCGTACCGATTCGAGCTTCTTCATAGCTACTGCGAGGTTCTTCTCTCTCATGCAGGGCCTCTACTAATGCGTGAGAGTTGTCGTCAAGCCTCTGACTTTCCTCCCACATTCTTCTCCATCTATCCACATCCCGCCACATCCGAAGGTGCCGCACGATAAGGTCGTCACAACACTTCTACGGGCTCGCCCGTGATGCTCTCACTCGACTGATGACAGAGCTTGCCCATCTTCGGGCGTGCTCGTTCTCTTGACAAATATGGGTCTCGCACACTGCTCTTCCATGACGTATCCGAACGGTGATTAATTTATCATACTGTCGCCTCTCCACTAGATACTTGTGAAGACGTTCCACCTCCCACTCCATTTTCTGCAGCGCATTAACCAAAGCATGCCGCTCGCTCATGTGATCAGCAGTAACAGGAGCATTCCCTGCCATGGAGAATAGAGAAAGGAACTTCAGGCAGATACGGGTGCTACACGGGGAACACAAACCACATTGTAACACCCCCAAACCTCAACTGCAGCGATGGAGAAGTATGGAAGGCAAACTGCTCCACTGTTCATATAAATATTGAATCCGTTCATAACTTTAGAATGTGGCGCAGCGCTGTCCGTATTGCCGAATAACCTCAGCACATAGAGTGTCTCTCATGGCTTGGCTGTTCATAAAAGGAGTGGAGCGCCGTCCACATGCCTTTCAGCGTCGGGTGCTGGGGCGGGAGGCAACGATGTGTCCGACACATCGCAATCATCAACAGGAACATCACGCCAATCCTGTAGCAGATTGTGCTGAATACAACACACATGGAATTATAAACTCTCCCTCGTGATGTCGGTGCCATGAGAGCGGCAAAAGAATTGGAACCACATCTTAAACACACCAAAGAAACGCTCGACGGCGGATAAGACTCTTGTGGAGGGCATCAAACGTCGTCATGGACTGTGTGATGGCAAGCTGATGGGCATATGGAATGACAAGCCATGGAAGGTTAGGATACCCCCCATCTCCCAATAAGTAGCCACCAGGCACACCAGGGATCGGTGCCCTTTCCTCACGGAAAGGGTCCTCACGGAAAGGGTCTTCTGGATCATCCAAGAAAAGGTAACCCTTCAACGCTCTCCTATATAAGGACGAGTTCTTCAGGGCACGGGCATTACCTATGGTCCCCGAGAAACTGTAGCAGAAGTCAAGAATCTTCAGATTGGCATCCACCACCAATTGAGCAAGGGTCGAGAAGCGGTTGGGCCTCCCCGAGCAATAGTCGTTATCATCCTTCGATTGGGGCTTGTCCACATAGACATGGGTGCAATCTATGCACCACCAAGAGCTTCAAACTCCTGCATCCTCCGGTGACGCTCGGCGAACCCCCCAAAAATGATTGCTTTGGGGTAACAAGCTATAATAGCTTCTGCAACTTCTCTTATCGCATGCAGACCGCTTGTCTTGCCTATACCATACCCCAAGCAACTGTGCCAGTGCAAGTCCCCGTGAAGCCGCCTGTGGATAGCGTATGCATTTTTTTTGGCTGGAGGGAACAGGACCCTAAACCTGGTCACCTCCTTCTCCAAATGTCGTCCCAACTTTCGTAACAAATGCTCGAAGGTTGACCGCCTCATCCTGATGAGTCCGATCTAATGGTCATTCTCGGCGCCGTCACTAAGATCCTTCCACAAGCCTGCTTTCTGCTGCATCACCCACCACCTCGACGAAGACCGGGGCAGTAGATTGGCTATTTCCACAATGGTTGGCCATAGCCAAACCAGACTGTGGCCCCCACAATCATCATCATCATCACCATCTATTGGCTAAAGTACGCACTGATTTGCAGACGTGAGTTGCAAAAGTGGACTCCCAGATTTTAATCCCAAAATGTGAAATGCATCCTCTACCATCCACCCTGCCACACCCATGACGGCCACAACGAGTCTTTCACAATCTCTCCTTTGCAAATGAGACATGAACAAAGCCCAACCGCCTCTCGGGTTTTGGGCATTAGGGCTTTCCACGTGGTGGGAGTTGGTCGATGCCTTACATCAAGTGGGTAGATGTTGTGACGTACGTTTGCGTCCATTTCTGAGGTCTGTCGGGTGGTCAATCCTTTCCTAACGGAGCGCAACCAATGCTGCCCGTCGAATAACGATCAATCAATACATTCTATCGTGTTGTAATCTGGGATGCTGGACCCCCTTTCCAGCAGGTTTTAAAGTTTAAACGATCATAATGTTTAGGGATGCTGGACCCATTTTCCAGCAGGTGCTGCTCCCCACAAATAGACGGAGCCTCCCCGGGAGTGCTAGCGGTGCCTGCTCCCATCAGCACCCCTAGCATCAGCTCGGGTTGTTTCTCAAAAATAAACAAATGTCAAGCCCCTCCTTACTGTCAATTTGAACTCTTTAGCCTTTTTCCAAGGGAAAAAAAAAAAAAAAAACTTTGTTCAGGCCAACAGGCCTAAACGCCATTTGCAAGTGCAAGAAGGGTTTCTACATGTGATGAGGAATGTTCACAGGCCACAGCCAGTCCTGTCCATGGAACAGCCTCAATTGTGCAGTGCAAGCCTACGTTCCCCAGCAACACGTAGGGGTTGCACCATTAAAAAAGGGGCACGGGACGCCCCTCAGCTGGATAGTCGATGGCACAGATTGACGAGCCACCACGGTTGCACGAAAGTAGAGAACTTTCCATCATGTGTCTCTCATGTCCATCTATCTTAACTACGATCTCACGGCCAAAACACACAGACTCCTTAGAGTCAAACGCGCCTACTGGCCAGAAGGGGTAAGTTAAGCATTTCCACATGTGTTATACTGCATTGCCATGTGTTACAAGGTACACCACATAGCCCAGTGTGGAAGGCAGCTCCTCAAACCTGTGCAACCGTTTGAACGTGCCGAACGCGCATTCGCATTCGAACGCGCGCGTTCACACGGGGCGGGGGCGCGTTCATTCTCGTTCAAACGCGCTGCATGCCACATGGCGCGAAAAAATTGAACGCGACCCCGCGCCCCGCGCACGCGCGTCAGGGGCTGCGGGGTTGTGGTCCTCGTTCACCCGTCCCCGAACTTTAAAAAAGTAACCCCCCGGAGGCCCCCCCCCCCCCCAACTGCGTCACCCCCCGCCAACACCACCGTCCGCCCATACCCAACCGTACATCAACGCCACCCGATCCCAACCCCCCGTCCCCACTTGCAACCCCCCAACTGCCCCACCCAGGGTTCCTTGCTAGCCGCCGGTTTGGGGGGGTTATTAGGGAGGGTCATGGGGGGGTATAGATGTGGGCGGGGTAATGGGGGATTATTAGAATGGGTTATGACCGTTACGGGGGCTGTATACGTGGAGGTGGGGGGGGGTGCACGAAGTGAGGGTTTGGGTTTTGTGGGGCGTGGGCGGACTTCGGGGGTTTGGGCTTGGCTCTTTTTGAATCCGCACGAAGCCCAAATCCCTCAAGACCGCCCACGCCCCATAAAACCCCAAAGAATTCCAGTTTTTTGAACTTTTTTTTTTTTTTTTCTTGTTTTTTTTCCCCCCCTCCTCCCACAGTGGCCCGCTTATAAACACTGCAGCGCGGAAATGCGAGTTGTTACCGTGTTTTTTTTTTTTTTTTCCGTAAGGCCGGTTCCGACGGTTCGCCCAGGGGCATGACCCAGTGATCCACAGCCCCCCCCAAGTACAACCGCTAGTCCCCGCAGGCCCCCCCCACCCGGCACAACCCCCTGCGCAAACGCGTCAATCGCGTCTACCGGCGTTCACTGAACGCACGTTCAGTGCGTTCAGAACCTGAACGCAGAATGCGCGTTCAATGAACGCGTGGTAACACAGCCTCGAACCTATACTGTAATGCGGAAGATGCATTTTTGAATTTGGGGCACTAGGACAGAAGATCCTACGAGAAGAGCTCACTGAAAATGTCAGTGGTACATTCTGGACCTACTTCCTTGGGAGGCCCTGGGTCTATCCGCAGTGATCAGGGAGTAAGGATGGAAGGACACTCAGCACTAATTTTGGTAGACTAGGTTGAGCACCACAAGGAAAGGCGAAGAGATGCAAAAAAGAAATGAGCAAATGTCTAGGGAGGAAGGAACTAGGTTGTAGTAGCTGATATCCGGCGGCCGGCACAGGGCGAAGAGGTTCTCTCCGTTTCTCCTTTAACCTGCTCAGTCAATCCTCTGAATCCAGAGTAATCAATGCTGGCAGGCATATCTCAAGACTTTGTCCCGATATCCTCCAAACTCAGTTGTAAATGGGACGCTGGACCCGTTTTCCAGCAGGTGATGCTCCCCACCAATAGATGGAGCCTCTCCCCTGGTGGTAGCGGTGGCTGCTCTTACCAGCACCACTAGCACTGGCGGGCGCTGCTGATGGCGGGCGCTGCTGATGGTGGACGCTGCTGATGGCGGATGCTACTGCTGGTGGGCACGGCTGCTGGCGGGCGCTGCTGCTGGCAGAAGGGGGGATGCTGAGCAGGTAAAAGGCCAGATCAGCATGAGGCGACGAGTTGGTATTTTTGGCTATGAAGGGGGAGAGCTTGCTTTGTACTTTCGTCTAGTGGCACCACAGGCTGGTGCGCAGAGGGAAGGGGAGGTCTGCTTTTGTCAGGGAGCATATTTTCTTGGCAAGGATGGTGGAATACTGTCCGTCATGCAGAGTGGGTGCGACGGGGTTTCGTAGTCGTTAATGCCGCTGATCAGTAATGACCATATTACTAATGCTTCCAGTGAGAGTTCACAACAGGATATAGCCCTGTATGGCTCTTCCCAAGTGGTAAGAGTACAGATGACGTCTCAGGAGATACTACAGGGTTCGCAGGTAGTGGATCTCACAGAAGATCTACCGGAAAATGACCTGGGTCCCATTGACTTGTCCCCTCCTCCGATACCTCTCTCAGATCTTGAGGAGGAGCTTATATCAAAGAGACAGAGATTGAAACACCGTTTAGCCAAAGGCCAGGGAGAGTTGTCCCCTGCAAAATCTGGTATCCTCTTTGTACCAATTAGAAGAAAGAACGATATTTGGGAAGTAGGGCTATCGGTTCCACAGGACACAAACTACGGTGAAGTTACCATCCTGGGAACGTCCTCTCCCTTTCTATCTCTTTCCACCGAAGTCGGCAGATTAGCAGGGGAACCACTTATCAGGCAAGAGATACTCAGATTTATTAAAAACGCTCTCCCCCCTGGAAGCACAGCATCATTGATCATAACAGGGGGAGAACATCGTCTAGCAAAATGGGATGTGTATCTCAGATATGACTGTGGTAAACAAACTAATCTGAAATGGCTAAGTCATGATCTTCTCATGGAATTGCAGTTGATGAAGATCAAAGCGAGTGCCTTCTGGTCAGAAACAGATGTAGGAACGGTACTGGTGCGTCTTCTCAGCCAACAGATTTTGGCGCCAGGGGGTAGGCTGGATCTGGGCCAATGGTTGAACATTGACAATAACACTTAAAATTTATTATTAATAATCATTATTATTCCCCCATGGAATCATTCCCGTTATTCTATAGTCTCTCCTTGCTTTGATGGATGAATATCAATTAGTTGACACTCTTTATAATAAAGATAGAGTGTGGAAAGAGATTAAAAGACAAGCTGACCTAGATCTTAGATCTCTTAATGTTCATGGTCTGGCTTCCGCAAAATATGAAAAGAAACAAGCAATTTATGATCAACTCAACGGAATTGGAGGTAAGGAATGGCCGGACATTATCTGTATCCAGGAAACTCATCTAATGGATACGGATACCCATAATCATTATCATAAGCAGATATGGCCCTATATAGCCTTCCGGGCTCATGCACCTCGGCCAGGGAGTGCAGGAGTGGCAATCTGGATTCCTCCAGGGTTAAAAGTGGACCCCATCTATTGGGAGGTTGATAAGGAACAGGGGAGATGGGCATACATCCTAGCGATGTTAGAGCTAGAGAATATTATTGTTTTGTGTGTATATGCGTCAAATGAAGCTATTAATCGCCAACAATTTTTTGGGTCTCATTCCAAAACTCCCAATTGGCATACCGGTAATTATTGCCGGGGATTTTAATACCGCACCAGATCGCTTTCTGGATCGATGGCGTATCCTGGATCCATGTCCGGCCTACATAGCAGCTGATGAGGCAATGATAACTAACCTCTGCCAGTCCTTTAATCTTTTTGACTCGTTCAGAAGATTAAACCTGACACTTCGTTCGTTCTCATGTTATAGAAACAACCACACCAAATCAGGATCTAAATCACGGATTGATCTGATTCTCCTGTCGGGAGATTTGGAAGGAGTTATTCAAACTGCTAACATCTTTCCCAGAAGTCCTCTACCAGGACTTGACCATGCTATGTGCGCTGTCCTTCTGTCTTTTTTTAAAAAGTCAGATCAAGGTAAGGGTTACTACAAGCTATATACATCCCTTCTTAAAATGGAAGGATTCAGAACTTACCTCAAGGATGTTTGGAATTTCTGGCGACAACAGAAGGCCATCATCCAAGATAATATAACATGGTTCAACAACGACTTATTTTTTCTAGGCCGTAAATGCAATGAATATTTTAAACTTTTAGCAGTTGAGCGTCATTCCAATGAATTTAGATTTTACCAACGTATCCAATAGCTTCAATCAAAGGAGAACAACTCAAGCGATGAAAAAAATGATGATGATAATATAGAGGAGATTAATGAATTAGAGGATCGCTTCTTATCTCTCATGGAATATCGATGGCAAGGAACCAGGATCAGGGGTAAGCTCAGGAAGATGGTTACTGAAGGAGGAATGAACGCTAGGTTTTTTGTCATGGCAAGAGCAAGAATGGGAAGGACAGTGATTGAAGCACTTGCATATCCTGAGCAACAAAATGACTTTTTAGCAACGTCTACGGCAGAATGTACCAAAATTGCTAGAGATTTCTTGAAATCCCTATTTTTATCAGAAACGGCAACTACCCCGATTACTCAACGAACAAAAGACATTAATGAATTCCTTAAACCATTGAACAAATCACTATCTGATTCTCAATGGAGTACGTTAGAAAGCCCACTGACAAAAGAAGAAGTCGGGACTGCACTAATGCTTATGGAAGAAGAGAAAATCCTAGGAATAGATGGATTTCCCGAGGAATTATGGGAGACTCTTTGGGACTTTATAGCTCAAGACCTATAATGGATTTCTACCAAGAAGTGTGGACTTCTGGTACTTTAGGGGAGTTAGTGGGGCAGGGGGTCCTAACGTTACTATACAAAAAGGGGGATAAATGTAATATCCGTAATTATCGTCCCATCACCCTCCTCTCAGTTGTATACAAACTTATCTCAAAAGCACTTACGATTCATCTTAATAAATATATTGCAGATATAATCCATCCTGCTCGAACTGGGTTTATTCAAGGAAGGAACATTCAGGACAATATACTTCTCATTAATGAGTTACTCAGACTCTCGCGTCAATCTAAGAATAATGTTGCCTTTATCTTTATTGATTTTGAAAAAGCCTACGGCCATGTGGACTGGTTCTTTATAGACAAATGCGTAGAAAAGTTTAACTTCGGCCCGAATTTCAGGAAATGGGTTAAAATCCTTCATGAGAATGCTTCCACAAGAGTCATGGTCAATGGAAATGTGGCCCCATCCATGACTCCAATCACGAAGTCGTCTGCATAGCGAGTAATAGTAATTAAATTCAATTAGAGGGCAATCCGCAAGAAACCAACATATGTCTGTATAGGATCCTCAGAGACTTTAATGCTTTAAAAAGAGCATATGGTTCTAGAACCCGAATGGGAAGCCCGTTTTGAACCTCACTCTTATGGATTTAGGCCAGGACGTAGTTGTCAAGATGCCATGGAAGCTCTGGCAAGAGCCATTAGAGTCAAATATGTGCTTGACGCCGACATTGCGAAATGCTTTCATCGAATCAACACTTCGTGCCTCTTGGAAAAGCTAGACACATATCCTGTGATGAGGAAAAAGGCACTCCCAGGCAACCGTCAGGTTGGAATTCTATATAGTAACCCCAAAGACTTGCCTAAAAGAATTCGAAGCACTTACTCGAGGAATATCCAATCTTTTCTCCATTAATAATAACAAACTTTTTTGTTTGTCTAAATAAGTATACGTTTTTTTTGCTACTTTTTGAACAGACAGATTACCATAAAAAATAGATAACTTTTTAATCGCTTGTAATTTTTGTGAAAATTCACCGGCCTTGTTTTTTTTTTTTCGAGCCTTCGAAAAAAAATTTTTTTGTTTTTGAGTAAGTTTTTTTGAAGTTTTACGTGTAGAAGCAAATTCTCCAAATTTATGACCAACCATATCTTCAGTAATCTGTAAACCAACAAAATATTTTCCGTTATAAACTTGTGCATAGTAACCGACAAATTTAGGCAAAATACAAGATCTACGTGACCAAATTTTTCAACTCTGGCGAGCCACACGCGAATGCTTTTTCAACAAACAAGCATCTACAAATGAACCTTTCCATATAGATCGTGACATAACTTAATTCTTTTGTTTTCTTACTACTGTTTTAAATCCACCTTTGGTTGGTTTTCCCCAAGGAGAAACGGACCTTCGGCCTCCTTTTGTACGTCCTTCTCCTCCTCCATGAGGATGGTCTACAGGATTCATAGCAACACCACGAACAACGGGTCGTCTTCCTAACCATCTACTTTGCCCTGCTTTCCTAAAATTAAGCAGTCTTATGTCAACAAATGGAACAAAATTTCAAAACAATGTTGACTTTTCAAGTCAATTCTCCCATTCATTTACATGCCTCGCTAGAGGCTTGTTTTCGCGAAACTGTTTGTGACGAATTTCGCTTTTTAAAACTGCGAAAACATCAGTCAAAACTAGTTCAACAAAGCATTTTATTACTAAAAGATGGGGAACAACTGATATGACAAATTTTACACAGAGATGCGAGAGCGGCGGCGTGCTCTACCAGGCTCTTTGTTCATTGATTAAGTTTAGAACGAATTCATAAATAATTTCAACAAAAGATTGTCAAGCATTGGGTACTAAATGACCTCCATTCATGGTGACAAAATGAAATAAAAGCAAAACTAAACTAATAGTGAGTAGCATAAACAAAGATGTCTCTGAGGATCCCAAACAGCTCGGCGGTCGCTGGAAGACTATCAAAAAAATATAACAATACAAAGGTCTCTATGTGTTTCGATTATTTCAAACAAGAAACTTCAAATGTTTTTGAATCTATAGTGTTAATTCTACTCTCTACTTGTAGTATGTTTTTCATGATCTCATTTTATGATTTGATTGCCATGTATTTAGCCATCGAACTTCAAAGTTTATGTTTTTATGTTATTGCAGCATCAAAACGAAATTTTGAATTCTCTACAGAGGCTGGATTAAAATATTTCATTTTAGGTGCCTTTTCCTCTGGGATTTTCTTATTCGATTGTTCTATGATTTATGGATTTACAGGAGTGACCAATTTTGAAGAATTAGCCAAAATTTTGACTGGTTATGAAATGACTTTTTTTGGGACTCAATCGAGTGGTATTTTCATGGGAATTTTATTTATTGTTGTAGGTTTTTTATGGAAAATAACTGCAGTTTCTTTTCATATGTGGGTAACGCTACAAAGATCAGTTAGGCAAGGTGACCCAATTGCCCTGCTCCTCCTCGTAATCGTTATGGAAGCCTTGGCAGCAAACATCCCCCATAACAGAGACATTAAGCGTATCCAAGTTACTTCCATACCTGAGGATGTCATACCGGTTTATTCTTTCTTTGCTGATGATCTCTCCCTGATGATTCACGATTCACATTAAAACTTGAAGGCAATACAACGAATCATGGATGAATTTTGTAAATTATCAAATATGAGGGTAAATTGGGGGAATAAAACCCTCGGATGGTGGATTCATTTCTAAGGAGTTAGGCCACCAAAAAGACTCATGATCAAATGGCTTCCCTTGGACTCCCGAGTGAGAGACCTGGAGATCTCCCTTTCAGCCCTTGGCAAACCAACATCCAACAGTGAAGGGATTCTGAAACATGCATGCTCCAAGCTTGAACTATGGAAAGATAAACATACCTCATTACTAGGAAGATCTTTTGTGATCAATAATGTGGTCCCCGCCTCAATTTGGTACAAGTCTGCTGTCTCGGCGCTTGATAAAGCCTCTATCAAAATCCTGCAGAAGCAATTAGTAACTTTCCTTTGGCGAAGTAATTATGAGTCCAAAAATGTTCTTAATTCAACCTAAATCCAAAGGTGCTTTGGGTATAATTGACCCTACCACTCAAGCGAAGGCCCTCTCAATCCAATGGATTAAGCGTCTTCTTCTCAATCCCCAAACTCTGTGGAGTTTTCTAGCTAGTGAACATATTAGACGCCTTGCTCCTCCTACCCCAGAAGAGATTGACCCACTAATGTGGTTGGAGAATCGAGTTTGGCCCCTTCCAAGGGCATCATCATCAGACTCTCCATGCCCTGAACCATCTGAACGACAAGCGGCTAGAAGAGACTTATCTAAGGATCTCTTTTGGATTGACTTGCTCAAAACTTGGAGGAAATTACCTATCCCAGATAAAGTAGTACCTGAGAGATGAGAAGAAGTTTGTCAGCAACCATTATTCAACAATATTCTAAGTAGAGACTCTAATGGTTGCACCCTTAACTGTACAGACTCTCCCTGGAGAGGCTGGATTAGACGAGGGGTCATTCGTATAAAATATATTTGGGATAAAGATACAAATGATTGGATAGACCTCCCTAATCTCAATGGCAAGTTAAGATACTGTCACCACCAAAAAGAAGCATTGGAAACGATTATTGATGTTATTCCCTTAGATTGGATCAGGATCTTGAGAAAGGGACCCACCCTCATCCCGAATGATTGGGTGTCCATACACGACCAGCCAGATAAGGTAGTGAAGATCAATGAAGTGCATCTCAATGGAGATGTCCAAGTGATAATACACGATTTGGGAGAAGATGGTTTCCTTAGAACTATTCCTCATTAGTATAGGATCCTAATTCAAAAGGACAGATTATTCAGAATTAGGGTCTTATTGATCAAGGACAAATTGTTAGCATATAAGCCCAACACCCCCATTTCCCATCTCCCTATAGATCCACTTACTTGGGTCTGGTCGTACACGGTCTACCATGGTCGCTCTCTCATGAGGTCTCTTCACACATTAACGGTTAAATCCACCTATAGGATGCGACGCCTTAGGATAAACATCAAGGATAAAGTTGAGGATCGCTGGATGAGGCACCTGAACATAAGTAGAGAGGAACTGAGACCAATTAAATGGTTTCAAACGGTCAAGACAAAACCAGCTAATGTGGCATCCTTACAATGGCAGATCTCTCACCGTTGCTTGCCAACTAACGATTAGATCATCGATAGAACAACACTGGAACAAATAGGCTTAGCCTCTCCTTGGTGCAAATTCTGCAAATCTACCTTTCCATCTAAACTAATACCGAAAATCATTGAGCACATATTCCTACAATGCCCAGGATAAGTTTGGCTCTGGCGATGGTGGGACAGGATTTGGAACCATGTTGAAACATCTTTGCCCTGGCCATGAAACTGGAAAACTCTTCTCCTGGAAACCTGGATTCCTCACTGTGAGGATAGCTTCACTACTAACTTATTCACGATAGGAAGAAGAGCTGTTATGTGGGCTATATGGACTCGCAGGTGTACCTTTGAAAGGGAAAACGCCAGGCTTGATGGACCTGAGTTTACAGATTCTATTAAACAACAAGTCGAAGTAGAGATTATCTCTAGATGGGCTTCAATGAAGGAAAAACTTAGATTGTTATCATTTGAAAAAGAAATTAAACATCAAATAAAAACTTTCAACAAAAATTGGTTTGGAGGGGATCAAGGTGGTAAAATAGGACAGGTTAAAGAGTTTGGAGCGGGGAAAAATGCACATGACGAGACTCAAAAGAAGTACCAACTACATTTCAATGACTGAACCAACATTGATCCTTCTATTCCTCTCAGCCCTCTAGCTTTTTTTTTCGACCCCTTCCCCCCTTCTAAGTTGGCTTTAGTTCCTGTTTTATGGTTCGGGTTGGAGTAATTTAGTTGCTGGTTCCCAAACCTGATGAGTCTGATTATTTGCATATCTGGAGTCAACTTGGATAAGGCAGCGAGAGGATACTGGGCCTAGTTCCCAACAGAGAGAGACTCTGAAGGTTGGATGTGCTAGGTGGACACACATATCTGGAGCCCATTCAGGGTGAAGAGGCGCATGAGCCAAATCCTCTTATCTCTTATCTTTTCAATTTCTGGACTCACAACTTTTCGGAAGGGACACAGGGCCCGGTTCCCAGCATGAGTTGTTACTTGTCATTTCAAGTGATTATGATGTAAAGGGACGCTGGACCCGTTTTCCAGCAAGTGCAGCTCCCCACCAATGGAACGGAGCCATCTATCAAGCAGGGAGAGTAGAGGGGGTGTTTGCTCTTATCATCATCCCCTCAACTCCCCATCAAAGGATGTTTAAAAAAAAAAAAAAAAAAAAAAAAAAAAGTAGTCATTAATGCCAGGAGTGCGCTCATTATGTGGTACCTGTATCTTCATCATTATCAGTGGCAGGGCAGCAGCTTGTGGGGGGGAATATTCGGGCTGCTTGCTGGCGAGGGGAATAAGTGACTGAGGGGCATGGCTTTGTCTACATGTATTTGCTGTGGAGCAAGTGCTGGCAATAGCGAGTACAGACCCTAAAGGTGGTAAGAGTACCTCTTCGGTTGAAGTGTCGTGATCGCAAGTACGGGTTGCGGGGTGAATGCAGGAGATAACGAGCTTTCTACACGAGCAGAACAGCGGCAAGGCAGCGGTGGTATCATTATCAAGACGGTAGTCATCATCAACCTCATCTTCAGTTTTGTCACCATCATCATCGCTATTATAGTCGGGTGCCATCATCATCATCATCATCATAATCATCATCATCATAATCATCATCATGATAATCATCATCATCATAATCATCATCTTACCCCTCTTTTACCTCTTTCCACTTTTCACTTGGATTTTTCTCTTCTGCCTCTGTTCTCCCTCCTCCCCACCAGCTTCATCTCATTTTCTCCTCTCCATCTCCCCCTTTCCTTTTTCCTGCCTACTTTCTCCTTTCACACTCTCACTCTGCTTTTCATTTTGGTGTCCTTCTCACCTCCACTTTCCTTTTTCCGGAGAGAATGGGGAGAAGGGGGAACAAGGGGGGGTGTGGAGGAGGGAAGGGGGGGAGAGGGGATTGAAATGGTAGAAGGAAGAGGAGAAGGAGGTAGGGAAGGGGAAGAGGTTGTGAGTGAGGGCATGGGGCCGTGTTTTCCAAGGAGTAGGGAGGGATTTCTTTTTTTCAATCTAAGATTCTTATCTGCACTCATTATTAGGAATTTATCAAGTAGTTCCAATTAGAACTATACTCTATCTAACCAATCCTTTTATTTATTTTATTTTATTTTATTGAGTATGGAGGGGGGCGCAGCGCGGCCAGGAGCGCTGCGCCTCGCCCGCGCAGTCAGGCCGAGTGGCACCGAACGGCGAAGCGGCGCCTAGTCGAACCATCGTAAATCAGAGTTTCGTCTCTGATCTCGAATAATGATTTCTAACCTTTTAGATTTCCAATGGTCTCGTGACTTTGCTGGTTTTTTCTTAATGTTTCGACTCGCCTGAGCGTGAAATTCTTAATTTGTCGTGTTTCCCTATTTTAGTAAGCTCAAGTTTGTGTTCTTCTACCTTATATTAGTATGTGCTCTTATATCTTGAATTCGATATCTGATTCGATATTAAAGTTTATATGTTTGGGGGATCTTCAAAAAGTAGGTCATAACTGAATCTCAGGCTGCGATATCGTAGGATTTGGGCTCATAGGTGTTGATTGAACTCGCTCCTTCAGGGTTGAGCCCCACCCTACGAGGGTTATGCAAGGTGGGAGGTGTGATCCTTAAGAGGGTAGGGTTGGTTTGTGGGTTTGTTCTCTTTTGGGCTAGGCTGATTTGGGTGGGATCAGCTAAGGCGGTTGGGAGATAGGAGAAAAGGGTCGATGCTGCCTTCAGCAAGGTGAGAGGTTGCGAGGTGTTTCACTTGGAGGGGGTGGGATATGAGGGAAGGGTGATCTTCGACTTTGCGGGGGCATACTCTAGGAGGTATTGTATGCTGCTGAGGGAGCAGGAGGGATTTAGGGGGCCGCTGTGAACAGGGGCTGGGAGGTGACGGGGCACCTTCCAATGGAGACAATGAAAGGGCAGGAGGTCATTTTGTGTGGGGGGGGAGTAAGCCGCTCGGTTCTTGTGAGCCTTTACCTTCCGCGGAGACGGGAATAGGCGCAGGAATTTCCATGGGGAGAGAAAAACTTCTCTTCCTTCCTCTCTTCTTGTGGGATTAATATGCCTTATATGACTACTTGGTTTTCATAACCTTTTGATTTATGAGTTGCTTGCCTACATTTTATGAACCAGGTGTTTCGAGGAGGTATGGTGCTGCACTTACTAGGGTGAGGGTGTTCACCTGATTTCTACCCTTTCTCCTCTTGCGAACTGTGGGTGGAGGAGGTCGGTTCGTCGTAAGAGGAGGAATGTGTTGAGGAAGGTGTGTGGTTGTGACTGATGTTCTCATCCCACGAACTATGTGGTGGAGGAGGTCGGCTCGTCGAGGGATGAAGAAGAGTAAGGGGTTGAAGGGAAGTTGGTTCCGTTGATTGTCGCTGGTTCGTAAAATTCACTCAAAAGTTTTTTGGCGGACTACTTCTATTTTTCTTCTTCCAACTATGTGGTGGAGGAGGTCGGCTCGTCGACGAAAGACGAATAGTTGAAGTCTGCTTTTATTGGTTTCATAAAAAAACAGGGGGGGCTGATTGGTGGTCTTAAAAATGTTCTTGGACTCTGGGGATTCCAAGCAACTTTTCTTATGTGGCTTCGATGCTGTTATACTCAGTGACCTGCGGTTGTTCGACGTCAGAACGACGTTGGCCGGTGCTGGGGTATTGCCCTGTGACCTGCTAATGCAGGCCTGATAGAGAGATCTGGGGATGCTTTGTGGTGGACATCCCACGGGACAACTAAGGGTTGCTGCTGGGATTACGCTGGTCGGAGCAGGGGTGAGTTGTGTTGCCCTGTAACCCAGCAGGATGTGGGGGTGTGAGACCTGGAAGAGCTCGGAAGGGAGTAGGACAGTGTTGGACTGCCTTGGAAGGGTGTGTCAAGAATTTCAAGAGTTTTTTAGCATTTGTATGACCTATGAGGTCTATTCCCATGTTTTTCGTACTGCTTAGACGTTTTCTCAAGAGACCGAGGTGAGTTGGAGAAGGAAAAGGTGGGATATTATGTGTCCTACTAGTAAGGGAGCTAGCTGGTCGGACGGGAATAGGGTACATCAGCAGTGGAGATGGTGGCTCTGCTGCGGTAAGTCTTGCCAGAGTGGGGTACAGGGGACAGATTGGGGGTGTTTGAGTCTTTTAGGCGAGTGGGAGAAATATATGGTGCCAAGCGTCATACTAGTGCGGGGGCTAGCTGGTAGGATGCAAATAAGGTACAGCAGCAACAGATATGGTGGCTCTGTTACAGTAAGTCTTGCCGGAGTGAGGTAAAAGAGGATTGATGGGGGACTCCTGAGTTGTTTTCTGAATTTTATCCAATTCTAAAGTTTGTTGTAGTAATTTCCTAAGTAGCTTCAATTTTTCTTAGCCTAAGTCGGGTAATGGCCCCGATATCTCAAATTTTCAAAATTCGATGTAAATATCTATATGGGACACTGGGCCCAGTTCCCAGCACGTGCTGCTCCCCACGAATAGATTGGAGCCTTGTTCCATTTAAAAAAAAAAAAAAAAAAAAAAAAAAACAATCATTTTATTACCAATTTACTCTTCCTCATAAATATCATCTTGAACTAACATCTCAACTATTTTTTGATTATTATCATTGTTAATTAGTATCGTAACTAAAATCTCGATACATTCCTCATTATCCTTAAGTTCACATACTAGATTTCACTTTAATTAGCATGAATGGTATTTTTTTATACATAAAAATTCCAATTAATTAATTAATCTCTCCCGTTTTCCTTCAAACTAGTTACAGATGTGTCATGTCTGATCATCCTTTGGAATTTTTCATAGTTTCTCCTCAGTGTTTAAGATATCCCCGCTAAATCGGTTGTATTATAGTTCTGACATTATCTTAATCATCTGCAAATACTTACTAATTTGTCATCTAAATTATAATCATCTACCTTTTTATTTTTTATTTTTTTTAATCATGATCATTATCGTCATCATCAGTTTTAGTCCGCCATTATTATTGTCTTTCCCCCGCTGGTTTCTGGGTCAATTCAGTTCAGATGGTAGGTGGGTTAAGGCGGGGAGAGCTCTATTTCGCAAGGGCAACACAAGGAGGGAGGTGCTCGCCCTATAGGGAGTAAGGGCAGATTCGGGGACTGTTCCAATCTGGGGCTGGGAGGGATGAAAGGGGTCGCATCACCGTCTAAGCGGTGGCAGATTACGTCCAGAGCAGATAGAGGTGTACCTTTAGGGGGGATTGGTTGCCTCGAGATGAGCTAGCAAGGTTGAGGTGTCATCCTCCTGTTGGGGCCGAAACGAACTGCCCGTTTTCAGTGCAGTTCTGCTCAGTGGAGGCAGCAAGGGGATGAACGGGAGGTAGGGGGGGGGAAGAGGTGGAGAGGAGAGGGGAAGCTAAATCAACCCTAATCAATATTTTTATTAACATCATCATCTGCTTTTTCACTGTTTTTTTTATTATTGACCTTTTCCAACTTTTTTCTCGTCTAGTCGCTATTCATTGTATACAACTTGAAGCGAGATGGCAAGCGGGTAGTATGGGGGGAACTGATCTCTATAGGAGCGCCACAAGGAGGGAGGTGATTGCCCTGTAAGGAGTAAAGTACTAATTTGGAGCTGGATAACATCTAGCGGTGGCAGATTAGAACAACAAAAAAATCGAAGCATACTTTCGGGGGAATCGCATGCCTCGAGGTAAGCACGGTTGTAAGTGGGTCTGCCACTGGTTGGGGCTGAAGAGGACTGCTCCTCATCAGGATGATTCATTCGGCGGAGGCAACAAGGGGCGGAAGGGAACAGGTGGAAGGAGAGGACGAAATAATCTCTATCAACCAATCTTCATCATTAGAAGTTTTTTTTTTTTTTTACGATTTTACTTAAATCAGATCCTGGAATGCTAGGTGTCATTATTGATTTAGCAGTTTCTTGAATGTGTTGTGTTTTTGTAATTGCCCAGGTTGAGTTGAAGCCAGAACGACGATGGCCAGTGTTGGGGCTTTGCCCTGTAACCTGCATGAGTAGGAGCTTGAGGATTTGTAGAGAGATTTGAGAATTCTGGGAATTGTTGAGGGAGGAAGGCAGTTAGTAACTTGACTGACAGCTACAATTAGGACCCACAAGGGTCGGAGCTGGGGCGGGTAAAGCTGCCCTGTAACTCAACTACATTGAGGGCGTGAGGCCAGGTGGAGGCTTGATTGGTACACGGCACAACTCTGTTTAAGGGATGCTAAATTGATAAGATCACCTGAATTAACAGATAGGATAGAAATTGAGTCCTGAGTAGAATGACCTTCCGGTTAATCTTCCTAGTTTAAAATCCAGTAGTTTGTAGCCTCTCCAATCATCCTGGATCTTCCTTAATCAGTCGGAATTCATCTAGAATCATCCTCAATCATCCCGGACCATTATCAAGCATTGTATTCCTGTTAGAGTTCGCAACTGGGATTTTAGGAATACCTGTATTTCCTCCAACACCCATTAGCAACTCTCATATGGAGGTGGTGGGACAGGAGCTGGAGGCAAATGGTCCCCGGAATCCCGTGGCCGTGGGACTGGAGAGCTCTCTTACTGGGGCACTACCCGAAATTCCAAGGTGACACCTGCGTGTGTAACATGTTTCACCTGGGCAGGCGGCAGTGCTCTGGACGATATGGTGGCAGCGCTGCGCCCTGGTCCTTGACCATGTGAATGTGGGAAGGAAGGAGGGACGAGAACATCTTAAACAACATTTCCAGCTAGAACTCTCGAGGCAGTGGGAAGAAACGAAAAGGATTCTCGATTCTCTGCATGAAAAAAAGGACATTAAGGAACGAATTGCAGGATTCTCTAAGGATTGGCTAGGGGGGGTACAAGGGGGATGGGTGGCAGAGGTGAGATGGCCGGGAGGAGAGGACGAGGGCATCAAGGCAAAAAACGTCTCCCGTGATCGTCTTCAATTCAAGTTTAAGAATTGGATGGACATCGATCCTGGGATTCCTATGTGACCAGCAGAGGAGTTTCCGGACCCCTTCCCCCCACACCCCTTGGCTTTGGAGGTGCGCATATGATAAACTAGTTTCAAATCTTCCTTTTATGATTGAATGGCCGGGTGGGACAGAGGTGAGGGCGGTGACAGGCAGGGAGCGGGGAGGAGATCCCTCACTGGTGTCCCCCAGTGACTCCCCCCGGAACCTGGGCCTGATATAGGGAGGGAGAGAAAAAGATCAGATTTGTGTCCTTCTAACCCGCTCAGTCAATCGTCTGCAATCCAGAGTAATCAATGCTGGCAGACGTTTTCCTTACACCATCCTATTTATTTTCTGATGTACTACTTTGCATAAGGGACGCTGGACCCGTTTTCCAGCTGGTGATGCTCCCCACCAATAGATCGAGCTTCTACATTCAAAAAAAAAAAAAAAAGATAACCACACCCTCTTTGAAAACCATCCACCCATACCCACTGTATTCATATCCTGCCGAACCTTTACCCATCTCCACCTGCTAAAAAAAAGAAGTATACCCAGATCTACTCTACCTGAACCTCTCCAGCATGTAACTGGCCATACCAACCCATTAACATTTTTTTTCAAAACCACCCATGGCCACCTGAACCCACCTTTTTTTTTTTTTTTTTTGGACAATTTGCCCCAATCTATTCGTGGGGAGCAGCACGTGCTGGAAACCGGGTCCAACATCCCACATGAATTATTACACAACATATGAGGTGTCGGGGTCATTACCCGACTTCGGCTAAGAATCTTTTTTTTATGAAGAACTAAAAAATTGAATACTATGGGCTTCGGCTAAAAATCGTTTTTTGATGAAGAACTAAAAACTTGAATACTATGCTATATCAGTCATTCCAGCTTCCTAAACATAGAGCAACTCCTAGCCCTCCCTATACCGGGACATTACTACTCAAAGACAGTACTGACCAGACCAACATCATCCATAGCTGACCTCTTCTCACCACCAAGACTATCCCCGACCCCATAGGGTGTCAAGGCGGTCCCCCACAATTCGCCACTGGCTTACCTTCCTCGGCAAACCCCAGTTCTCTCTACAAGGCCTCACAATCTTGCCGTTGCAGGTTACAGGGTAACACCCCAGCTCCGACCAACGTCGTTCTGGCATTGGCAAACTGAGGGCACAGAACAGAGCAACGTTGCCGATGTCAGTCCAGGTACAACCATCTCTGAAATCGAATATCCTAATAAAGAAGAAGACCGGATGTTGCTCTAGCTTTCAGAACCCTAGAAGGCTTAATATACCATAATTTGTCAAAGAAGCTTCCAAAAGTCACCGTGTAGAGAAACTTCCCCTTGCCCACAACCCCTGTTCCATGCTGCCACCGTCGAGGAAAACCACCTCGGCCCCAACCTGGAACAAACCCCCTCCTTTCCCCCCCATCTGCAAAGGCATCCAATTCCCTCCTAGAGAATACCTTCGCCCTCCCCTTGTCCCTATCTGCCCCCACCGGGTTGAAAGCGACCAACTCTCCCACCCCGGCCCCAGACAAGGACAAACCGCAAATCTGCCCCACCCCTGATAGGGCAGCCACCTCCCACCTTGCAGCGCCGCTGTAAAGTAAAGCTCCCCAATACCAACCCCCACCCTTCCCCCAAAAATCCGAACCATGACCACAGAAGCTCTATCCCGACTGAAGCACACCCATCAGATGAAGCGGCCAATTAACCTGGACAAAAATATCATGAGGACAGTGTAGATTTTGTGATGGAGATCCCAGGATGGAAACACTCAAGAGAGTGAACATGAAAAAAGGAAAATCATGATGAAAGTGTCGGAAAAGAAAATACTAATTGTTGACGAGAACAGTACCCTAAGACAAAGGGTTATCAGGAGAGTATTGGGGAGCAAACCCACCTGCAGATGAGATCGGTAATGACCCCCTGGTGAGAGATTGGATTCATGATGATTTTTATAAGGATGATAGTAATGATGATGATAATGATATCGATGATACTGCCACAGATGGTGGTAATAACGATGATGGTATTGATGACTTGTGATCGGATGGGTGACCGAGAACAATACCCTAAGACTGGAGATTTTAAGGATGATATTGGCGAGAAGGCGCGCTTGCAGATGATATCAGTGACATCCCACTAATGAGGATTACAGTTAAGGGAAATTTTTTATGAAAATGATGATGATGATAATGATAATGATGATGATGGTGATGCTACAGATGGTGATAATGACGAGCAACACTGCGATAATGACGCTGGTAATGACAAAGTCCACACAGAGATGTAATGATGATTAGAATGACGAGCAATTACCAATACTTGGATGACAAGCACAACTACAACCTCCTGAAAATAACGACCTATGCTTTGCTAGTGACCTAATGGTGATGAAAAATGACTAATCACACTCTTTCCTCAAGTGATGATAATAGATAATATCCAAATGATGACGACTAACTTCATGATGATGCTGACAAACCTTGATGATGATGATGATGACGAGCATCAACTTGATAATGAACAGTGCCCCTGATAGCCTCGTTTTGATGGCGATAGCTATACCTTGATTGTACTTGATGACACGTCTAAGCTATGCCCCTGATGACAGATAACACCCTAATGTCGAATAACACCCCTGATAGGAAGCAGCGGGGTGGTGTCGAATCGCGGCCTGGTAGTGATGGTGATGGCAAGGATGATGGCGAGCAGTACCGCAATGGCAGGCCGTTACTGAAATCATTCACACTTCAGGGTACCTAGGGCTAACTCCAGTGTACTCCATAAACACCGACATAGCCAATGCCTCTCAGGCCAAATGCCACGTGCAGCAACGCAGCGGCAATGGAGTGAAACGTGGAACTCCCAGAAACTGAACGCCACCGGGAGTCAGACCATCTGCCACATCAGCTTGTGACATGGTGTGGTCAAGCTCCTGCGGTCTCCTACGCGTGCGCTAAGCGTCAGGTCTTCAAAAAGAATGACCACCATCGCTGCCGCACGCCGTCTCCATGAGTACGTAGTGTCGGGCGGGGCGCAACGCTCCCGGTAACGCTGCCTTTGTTAACCACCCATACCTTACCCTACCAAGTTTTCTTTACCTGTACCCACCCATACCTACCCATAATTGTATGCACCCACCCGTACCCACCCGTGCTTGTCACCCACGCTCCCCTAACCACCCATAACTATCCCTAACCGCCCCTAACTGTCCCTAACTATCCCTAAACGCCCCTAACTTTTTTTACTTTTTTTTTTTAAACCACCCCTGACCGCCCCTAATTGTCCTTAACCACCCCCAACTGTTCCCAACCCCCTGGACGTCACAGAACTGACGCGGTAGTTTTAATTATTGTTAATATTTTTATTTTATTTTATTTTATTTAAGATTTGGCAGCTGCTGCAGCTACTGCCGCAACAGCAACAGTTTTTACATCTGGTCACTTTGATGCTGCTATGGATTCATATGCTACAGCAGCCTATGCAACCTGTATAGCCCCTGGCCCTCTGCAAGTACAACAACCCTCGGTTTGTCGCGCACACATACACTCTCACACACGCTCTCTCTCTCACACTCTTTCACACACACACACACACACACACACACACACACACAAATATTATATACACAGGGTTACACACATATGAAAATAGTCTAAAAATAATAAAAAATAAAAAAATAAAAAATGAAGAGATGTAAAATTCACCTTTGCGAAAATAAACGTTTGCTTTATGGGAAAGCGAGAAATTTGGAATATGAGAAAAGTGTCATGCTTGAGCAAAAATACAAAGCCTGCAAAGCTACAAGACTCACATCGGGTATACCACGGTAACCCGATGGGAACCTCTACCGGCCCGTACCCACCCCTTTTTTTTTTGGCCACCCGTACCCATTTATTTTTTTTTCTGGCCGCCCATACCCGTTTTTTTTTTTTTTTACCCCTACACCTACCTGCCCCTACCCACCCATGATCTCCAAAAAGGGCAATTGTGCCCTCCCTGACAACCACCACCTTTTGTTTGTGTCTGCCCATACCCAACCCCCCCTTCGGAAGGGGTACCCATACCCGCCTGTAGCCTGGCGGTTACAATTGGGTACGGCCGGGTACAGGCAGTGGTTACCCATTTGCGCTCTCTGATTCCTATTATAAGGGACGTTGGGCCCGGTTCCCAGCACGTGCTGCTCCCCACGAATAGGTCGGAGAAAAAAAAAAAAAAAGTCGGGATGAAGCGAGCGAAACGGGAGGAGCGCCCACATGATTGTTTCCCGTTTTCGTCGGACACGATGTCAGAAAGGTTTTTAAAAATCTGGTAAAGAGGAATCCGATTTATTTAAGAAACATGATTCTGCATTGTTATATAATAAAAAATACATTTTTTTTATTTTTATTTTTTGGAAACGCCCCCTTCAGTGTTAGTGGTGCTGGTAAGAGCAGACACCACTAGCAGCTGGGGGGAGGCTCCATCTATTGGTGGGGAGCATCACCAGCTGGAAAACAGGTCCAGCATCCCTTATACAGATTAAGTTTGGAATGTATCGGAGAAAAAGACACCTCTTCGCCCTGAGCCAGGCGCCAGATACGTACTACTGCAAACTATTTCCTCCCTCCCTTACCCTGCCCATTAACCCCCAGCCTTGGACTGCAGCTGCTGAAGATCTCTGCTGCAAGACTTGTTCCTCCCTTCCCTAGCCCACACCCCTTTCATTTTGACCACAGTCCCCCCCATACCAATCCATGTCCACCAAAGCCTG
>BFEA01000163.1:2295941-2300941 GCA_003427395.1 Chara braunii | reverse complement strand
GATGATGATGATGATGATGATGATGATGATGATGATGATGATGATGATGATGATGATGATGATGATGATGATGATGATGATGATGATGATGACAGCGATGATAAAACCGAAGATGGTGATGATGAATGAAAATTACCGCCGTTATCCCTACATTATGAAAAATGTCGATGATGATAATGATGAAGATTATCGCCGTTGGCAACGCAGTACGAGTGAAGGCCGACGACAAATCCACCAGGACACTGAAACTGAAAGCTGGCCAGAATCGAAGAGAACGTCCCACCCCATGAAGCAAAGTATCCCTAGTCACACTGAGGTTTCCGACGCCTTAAGGTTCGCGCCACGAAGCAGAAGCACCAACCCCCCTTCTCTACCTGCGCCAACCTGTGACGCCAGGAGATCAGCACGAAACAGAACAGAAGACCATCGCCTCTCTCCTCTCTGTCAACTAGAGACGCCACCATCCCCCTTTGTAAAGTAGCAGCGCTCAACGTCCGTGTCTCTGTGATGTCACCTCCCTCATTTTTCGCATTGGCGCACTAGCGCTGCTCCACCCGGCAGCGCACCGGCCACTAGCAGCATTCCAATTGGCAGCGCACCGCCCCCTAGTGGCACTCCACCTCGCAGCGCACCGCCCGCTAGCAGCACTCCACCTAGCACACGCATCGGTATACTACCACGTCGCCCGCTCGCCGCGCGCGTTCCTCCATGGCTTGCTTGGCGCCGGCGCTGCTCCCCCGGTAGCGCAGCGCCGACGCCCTCGCGTGTTTCAAATCATTCCAATTTTCCCGGCGAAGCGCACCGAACGAAAAGGATTGTCGCTCATAGAGTGCGAGATCATTAGTGTGATTTGTCAAAAGCTGGGTTGCACAGCGTACACGTACACGGGGTTAGTGGATGTGCATACATGTATGCACATATGCGCATACGTACCACATACGTGTGCGCGCGTACTAAAAAATGAGGCCCGCGTACGTGGTCGTCGTGGGCCATTTTTGTCTCCGTTTTTGGCTGTGGTACCAAGTGGGGGGACTTCAGGAGATCAGGTAACGTGGGGAAGGGGTCCGGTCAGGGGGTGGACCGCCATCACCCGAGGAGGAGGAGTTGCCATCAGCCGAGGAGTTGCCATCGCCCGAGGAGGAGTTGCCATCGCATGTCGCCATCACCTGTCGCCATCACCTGTCGCCATCGCCATCGCCCATCGTCATTGCCATTTCCCGTCACCATTGCCCATCATCATCGCCCGTCGTCATCGCCCGTCGTCATCGCCCGTCGTCATCGCCCGTCGCCATCGCCCATCGCCATCGCCATCACCTGAGGAGGCCATCGCCTGTCGCCATCGCCATTGCCCGAGGAGCCCATCGCCCATTGCCATCACCCGTCGTCATTGCCCGTCGCCATTACCCGTCGCCATCGCCTGTCGCCTGTCGCCCGTTGCCATCGCCTGTCGACTGTGGGAGGAGGAGGAGGAGGAAGATCTTCCTCCTCCTCCTCCTCCTATACATTTAAACACAATACATTATATATATATTATATATGTCGTCAAATAGAACTGCCCGGTAAACCATAGGCAGAGAGGGAGAAGAGGACAACAAACGAGGGGCTGTGACAAACTGTTTCGTCGGAGTTTCACTGACTCATCAGGAGGCTGAACCCTCAACAGTCTGTAGAATCCCCTCACTGATTACACTGTAAGTGATAATCCACCTTAACCAAAATCAAAGTAGACTATCACTCACCCACACCAGATGGAAAACTCTACAGACTGTCGGTTCACACCCCATCACAAGCCAGCAAAACACCCACGAAACAAAGAAAGGTCTGTCACAGCCAAAAAATACACTCCAGACACGCCGCTGATATATATGTAATATATTATATATATATTACATATATATTATATATATATATATATTACTATACAATCTATACATATATATTTTAAAAATTAAAATAAAATAAACTACGTACACATATGCGGGTTTTCGGACATGTATGCGTACTCTTCAATCCGTCAGGAAACAGGCCCGCTGCGGATGACAGGAGAAAAAGTGGTTCCTGACACCTTTAATCTCCAGGAAGTATGAGTCCACTCTAGTGATGATAGGAGAGGTAATGTTCTAGCCTACCTGGGGAGGGACACAGACACGTACGGGGTGAAACCCAGTCTATTTGGGTGGAAGGGTTTCACCTCCACTCAACCCTACACGCCACTGTATGAGTACATATCTGAAACGGGGTTGAGATCCAACTATTGCAGACAGCAGTAAAACCCGCTACACTGGCCCTAAAGAGGGTAGAGCAACAACAATTGGAAGGAGTAATAGAGGTCAAACTCAAATCTCTATGGTCTGCCTTGAAGAAAATGCCTGAGCAGAAGCAAGTTGCAATCATCCGGCTGCAATCCCTGCTAGTTACAGCAACAGCGGTGTGGCTTTCTTCGAAAGGTATGGTTGCCTGTCAATGATGCGATTGGGCTTGGGAGGATCACTTCCATTTGTGGCTCCTCTGCCCCCTACTGGATGAACTTATGGAATGGTTCTGACGGACCCGCCGGGATGGCAGTCCGTCAGGATCAAGACGGAGGGATGAGGAAGGAGGAGATGGAGATTTTGAAGCTGCAGTAAATTGAAATAAGTCAATTTACTTCCTCGTAAAGAACTATGGCTGCATGTGGAATGGGGTAGGAGGAGGGTGCTGACAAGTATCGCAGAAAGATACCTAGGCATCCAAGTGGCCTTGGAGAGCAACTCAGAGTCACAAAGCATCATCCAGATTCATCCTTCATGAACAGGTTATGCGTAGGGCCCGGAGCCAGGGAAAGGCTAAATAATTATCCTTGATTGGTAGGATTTTGCCACTCGTGGTCTCAATCTTTTCAATTATATGGTATGTTGACAGAATGAGGAAATTGGACAAGCGGCTTCTGAAGGGGATCAAATCTGCAGCCAGAAGGTTCATCTGAAAACCAGGTTCTCCCGAACAGAAGGCTACATCTCAAAAATTCTCTTGGGAAACTTTATGCACCCCAAGGCAAGAGGGAGGACTTGCATTCAATTTGTTGGACCGAGGGTCTCAGAACCTCATGCTGCTATCCAAGTGGGTGGTGAAGGTGGTCACGATGGATCAGTAAGCGGTTTGGCAAAAGAAATCTTATGTGAACAATGAAGTTTGTCTGGGCCCTCTGAGTGGCAATGATGCTGTAAGTTTTCCTCAGCAAGCATATAAAGTCCAGTTTATGGAACGACATTCTAGCGGCCTGGCAGAACTGTAAACCGGATCAAGTGGCAGCCCCAGCGACGAAAGCGGAGGTGCTGCGTCAACACCTCTTCAAGAATCCACACATTTTAACAGTGGGTGGCACCCCCTTCCCTGCCGACACCAAGCACGGTTCGTATGAGGTGAAATGGAGTCAGAGAGGAGTGGCCAAAGTAGTCAACCTCTGGGACTCCACATTGGGTCAATGGAAATCTCCTGCCATGTTCAGAGAAACTATGGGACAACTGGAGATGCAAAAGGAATGGCCCAGAGACCTTGCAGCTGTCCTTGAAGACTGACAACTTTTGTTAGGCCTGAGTATATTCCAAGACCAGGAACAGTCATTTCGTCAAAATATATAGACACCTTTGAACTTTCTATTGTAGTCTGTTCTTGGGGGTAGGGGAATCTTGAGGCTCAACATGAGCTTAGTAGGGCTTGGGCTCACAAGTATTTCCATCTTGAGGCTCAACACGAGCTTTGTAGGGCTTGGGCTCACAAGTATTGATCAGGGTTATTTCCTCAGGATTGGAGCTCCTCCCTGCGAGGGCTACACAAGGTGGGCGGTGTTGTCCTTGAGAGGGTAGGGGCGGTATTGTGGGATTGTCCTTTTCTGTCCCGTGCTGATCTTGGGGTCCGATCAGTATGGCGGTTGGGGAGAGTGGACAAGGGGTGCTGTTTTCAGCAAGATGGGTGGTAGAGAGGGCTGTTTCACTGGGAGGGGGTGGGACAGGAGGTAAGGGGGAATTCCAGCTCTGCGGGGGCATACTCTAGGGGGAATTGTGTGCTGCTGAGGGAGCGGGGATGGCCGTTTAGGGGGCTGTTCTGAACTGGGGCCAGTGTGGTGAGGGGGCACCTTCCGGCGGAGGCAGTGTATGGACAGGGACGTTTTTGAGGGAGGAGTAATCTCCGAGATTTTTTTGTGAGTTCTTCATGATTGTTTGAGTTTCAAATAGACACCGGAACCGCTACACGATGAGGGGGTATTTTTCCCTCCTTTCCTCTCGTTTTGTGGAGGTAGAAGGGGGTTTCTTTTGCCTTTGTCCGAATTAATTTTTCTGAAGGAGGGCAGGGGGGGGGTTAGGACCGGAGGATGGATTTTAGTCAGGAGGTTCTCAATGGAGGAATGGCTGTTGGGCAAGTAGGTCAGAAGAACGAAGCTGGGACGACACAGGCCGGTGCTGGAGCTTTGGCTCTGTGACCTGGGGGGAGCTTGAGGCTTGTGGAGTTATGCTGAGGGTGGAACGCATAACCAGATCGTTCGACGAAGTGGATGCCGGGGTTTTAACCCTGTAACCTGTTCAGGGGCTTGCCGTTAAGGGTAGTGTCAAGGGAAGAAGGCACTTACTGTCCGTCAGAACTAGGTTGGTCAGAACCGGGGAAGGTTGCGGTGCCCTGTTAACCTAGCATGAAGGGGATGTGAGATCAAGTAAGTTATGGTACGAGGAATGAAAGCCTGGACAAACTTTCCGTCTGTTGAGGAGGGAATTTTGGATTGTAGGCTGTTTCAGTTTTGAACCCTCCGCTCATATAGGTTTCCATGCCTTCCCAAGATATTCAAAATACAAAAAGACTCTGTAACTGCGGCTTGAATAACCTAGCATTAGGTCCGTGGTGTGGCATACTGCGTAGCCACGCGGGCCCTGCAGGGCCCGTCCCGCACTTTCAGCCTAAAAGCCTAGAAAATAGGGCTTACAGGCCCCGGTCGTTTCAGCCTGAAACTGAAAAACGAGGGCCTGCAG
>BFEA01000163.1:2251683-2270098 GCA_003427395.1 Chara braunii | reverse complement strand
GATAGGAGGAGAGGGGAGTGGGACAAAGAATAATGATCTACCAAAGAAGAAATGGAATGGGTCTCGATTTGGACCAAACGCAACGGCTTATATTCCAATGGGTAATCGCTTTGCACCATTAAGAAATGAGGAGGGGGAGGGAGATGGAAAAGGAAAAGAAAAATAACCTAATAATTAGCAATCATCAAGTCTGGCTTAGAATCAACAGTCTCGATCCAATGCAGTAAGCGGTAAGACTGATATGTCCGCAGTCCAAAACGGTTGCTGGGACAAGGAACCAGACCCAGTACCAATGGATTTAGACCTGCTAAAGCAAATCTTCGATCCTCAGCCGATGGAGATAGAACCTGACCCGAGCACCCCCCCCCCACACACACACAAACAACCACCAACTCAGATCCAGACCATTCACACACGCAGGAGAAAACGGCAGACCTCCAAATTGTAGCCGAATGGCTCTTGGAGAATCTCAGAATKRAATTCCAAGGCCATTCGGAGGAGGTCTGGGACAACATATACGTGCAACTGGTCGCTCTACTAGAAAACAGGACTAGTCTGCGTACAGCATTGAAAAACGGACTGCCACGGGAAGTAAGCTGGCAACAGATGTGCCATCGCCTGCTACCCATAGTGATATTAAGACTTCAACCTCTGATTGATCCAGGCCAATCAGATCCCAAAGGCAGAAATGTCTCAGGTACAGAAAATGAGACCATGCTGGTAAACACCCAGCACCAACCAAGTCCACTGTACAAGGACACAAGTGCTGCCAACTCTCAGTCAGAATTACAGGAAGGACAGGATTTGGTTCGACAGATGGCCATAACAATCCCCGGTGACGATTCACAGCAAACTGAAACTCCAGTGGAGGTCGAAGCCATCTCCACTGACAGACCGTAAGTACCTGATCTAGGGACACGTGTAACAGCCACCACGGGGAAGATAGAAGCAGGCGCCCACTCGAAAATACAAAAGCAGTGCCAAGCAAGCGTAGCCCCCCTTCAAACAGCCTTGCAAACAGACAACACGTTGGAAGAAAGTACAGAAGTCCAGATGGATCTACATACACATTCCCAAGATAGTACAACATCTCTGGGAGTAGTGATTCCGATTGTACAAAATGGGAGAGGCCATTTGGATCCCAAAATGGAAACTCAAACGCATGCAGTCCCCCTGCAAAGCGTTCTCAACAAACAAGGAGCCGACCTGGGCCCGAACTACCAGGATTCACAAGAGGAACAAACATACCAGCCACAGTTAACTGACCAGAACATAATGGACCCCGTCGACGAAAACAAAAAGAAAAATGAAATGGGCATGGGGGAGGAAATGAAAGTGAGAAAGGAAAGGAACTTAAAGTGGAATCAAGCGGAGGAGGAAGAACCTCCGCGTCGCGCAGTTAAAAGTGTAATCTACCAGCTCAAGCAAGTAGTCTCAGGACTGACTGGCGAACAAAAATTCTTGCTAATAAATCAATCTTCGAATGAAGCAAACAAGACACAGCAGAAAGAGCTGATAGAGGATGGTGCACAGGTAGCAGAAATGAATGGAAAAAATGAAATCAAAATATCATCCTCAAAAGACGCCCCTTCCTCACTCCCGGATAACCAACTAGAAGAAGAAATTGGGGGTTCAAGAAATGTTCCAGTCAATCTGACCATTATTGGCAGGTCCCCAGAATCAAAAGAGAAAAAAGGGCCTCAAGAGACAGAGAAACAGATGATACCAACAATCCACAAACAGTTTTCGCTACCGCCAACACCCCCAAACGAGGGGGCACTAATTAACAGAAGACAGAAGGTACGTCTGTTAGTCGCAGGGGGTCACGCAGATTTGTCACTGTCTAAATCAGGGATTCTCATCCTCCCAGTGCGATCGAAAGAGGGTATCTGGGAGGTTGGTCTGTCGGAGCCCCCGGGATTAGCCCATGGTGACGTCACAGTGCACGGAACGTCAGCGACCCTGCTCTCTTCTCAGGTGGGCAAAATTTCAGGGGAAGCCAGGTTTAAAGCGAAAATAGCCAAAATTATTCAATCACAGCTCCCTTTTGGCGGAGCGGCAGTGCTTATCCTCTCAGCGCTACCTCACAGGATTTTTGCCAGAGATGTATTCCTCAGATATGATCACACAAGAACAGTTAATTTGCGTTGGTTCACAAAAGATTCACTGGTAAAGCTTCAACAACTGAAGATAAAAGCAGGTGACTACTGGACTGACGTTGATGTCACAATCCTGCTTTCCCGCCTCCTAAAGAACGGCAAATCACTGCTGGAACAAGGAGGTAAGTTGGACTCAGGTCACTGGATGACCCTGTGAGTCTCTGCGTTTTCAATAAACACAGGAACAAACACAAAATTAAAATGGATAACACAAGTGTGATAAAGGTGCTTTACAACAAGAATAAGGACTGGAAACTCCTGAAAAGAACGTCAGATCTTGACCTTCGGTCACTCAGTGTGAATGGATTAACTTCTGCCAAACAACAAAAACGGCAGACAATCTATGAACAAATGAGAGGAGTGGGAGGTAAAGAATGGCCAGACGTCATTTGTATACAAGAAACGCACCTTATGGACACTGCAGAACATCATCACATACATAGACAGATCTGGCCCCATCAAGCATTCGGGGCACACGCCCCTAGACCAGGAACCGCAGGAGTCGCAATATGGCTTCCCGCAGATTCAAAAATCGACCCCCTCTATTGGGAAGTTGACAAAGAGGAGGGAATATGGGTATTCCTCTTAGCTATGCTGGAGATTGAAGTGGTGACAATACTTTGTGTATATGCCCCAAATTAAGTGAATGAAAGAAGTCGTTTTTTTTATTCACTAATGGACCGTCTTCCAGTGGGCATCCCAGTAGTGATGGCAGGGGATTTCAATGCAGCCCCAAACAGGCAATTGGGTAGATGGCAGATTCCTTCTCCATGTCCATCATACATAGAGAAGGATGAGGAAATAATAGAAGGCATGTGTCAGTCCTTCAAACTTTTTGACACATATAGACGTCTTTTTCCTATAAAACGAACCTATACATGCTTCAGGAAAAGTCAAACAATGAAAGCCTCAAAGTCACGCATAGATCTTATTTTCATATCTGAAAAACTAGTCGGGGCTTTCCAAACAGCAGAGATTTTTCCTCGTAGCGCCCACTCAGGCCTCGATCATGCTATGACTGCAGTCCTACTCTCTTTTAGGAAAAAAACAGACCTGGGCAGAGGCTTCTATAAACTAAATACATCACTGTTGAACATAGACAGATTCAGAGTATATCTACGGGATGTTTGGTCCTTTTGGAGAGAACAAAAGGAACTAATAAATGATGATATACGTTGGTTCAACAACGACCTAATATTTTTGGGTCGTAAATGCAATGAATATTCAAGGATACTCGCTATGCAAAAAAATCTTGGGGAAATTGACACTCAAAAGCAATTACAGCAACTTCAAAAACAAGAAGAGGACTCGTCACAGGAAAATAGAACCAAGATTACCCAAAAAATTGTTGACCTAGAATCCAAACTTCTAAAATTTATGGAACATTGATGGCAAGGAATCAGAATCAGAGAAAAAATAAAAGGTCATAACACGGAAGGCGTCATGGACGCCAGATTTTTCGCAACAGCAAGGGCAAATACTGGTCCTACCACTATTGAAGTTTTTTACGACTCTCAAGATAATCACCATCTTCTGGTCACATCAACAGCAGGATGTACGAAAATAGCAAGAGACTTTTACAAATCCCTCTTTACATCAGAATGTAAACAGTCGAAACAACAAAGGAATAGAGAGGTAGAAAGTTTCCTAGAACCACTAACTAAGTCTCTAACTTATCAACAAAAAGAGATGCTTGAGAACCCCCTCACAAAAGAGGAAATCTGGACAGCCCTGATGATGATGGAAGAAGAAAAACCCCCTGGGATCGACGGCCTGCCGAAATAATTTTGGGAAGTCATGTGGGGCTTCTTGGTACAAGATTTGATGAAATTCTACCAAGCAGTATGGACGACGGGCTCTATGGGGAAAATAGTGGGATAAGGGGTACTCACTCTACTGTACAAAAAAAAAGATAAAACTAATATCTGTAATTATAGACCAATCACCCTTCTCACGGTAGTATATAAGATGGCAGCAAAAGCCTTAACGAATCGAATGAGCAAAGTCATTTATGATATTATACACCCCACTCAAACTGGTTTTATAGAAGGGAGGAATATCCAGGATAACATATTACTCGTAAATGAATTAATTAAACTCTCTAGGCAATCCAAACACAATGCAGCCTTCATCTTCATAGATTTTGAAAAGGCCTACGATCATGTTGACTGTTTTTTTTTGGATAAATGCCTACAGAAGTTTAACTTTGGCCCTAACTTCAGGAAATGGATTGAGATCCTTCATTCAAACGCCACAACTAGAGTTATGATAAATGGCAATTTGGCCCCTGCTATCAATTTGGAATGCTCAGTAAGACAGGGAGATCCAATTGCCCCCTTCCTTTTCGTTATCATAATGGAAGCTCTGGCTGCAAATCTAAGAACAAACAAAGACATTAAATGGATACAAGTAAGTTATATACCAGAAGAAGCCATACCCATATGCTCCCTGTTTGCAGATGACCTCTCATTGATGATTGACGCTACCTAGGAGAATTAAACAGAAGTCAAGAGACTAATGAATAAATTTTGCTCCCTCTCAGATATGAGAATCAATTGGGGTACAAAGACACAAGGTTGGTGGATACATCACCGAGGGGTGAGACCTCCAGAATCCCCAGAGATTAACTGGGTACAAGCATCAACCCCAATCAGAGTGTTGGGGATCTCGCTCTCTGCAGAGGGTAAACCAACAGGGAATAATGAAAGAATAAGTAAAGCAGCTCTAGCCAAATTGGAATTATGGAAGGACAAACGGACCTACATCATAGGGCGTTCGCTGATGATAAATAATGTCATTCTAGCCTCACTATGGTACAAGTCTGCGATATGGGCACTTGACAAGACAGCACTCAAGCCTCTACAAAAGCAAATCTCAACCTACCTCTGGAGAGGTAATCACAAAAATAAGAATGTAATAAGTAGAGTAGCCTGGCAGGCAGTGATTCAACCCAAAACAAAAGGGGGCCTTGGAATAATAGATCCCACCACTCAAACAATGGCACTATCAACTCAATGGATTAAACGTTTGCTTTTCAACCCGGAGACTCCATGGTCACCTCTAGCAGAAGAAAAGATCTCGAGACTCGCCCCAGAAGTACCAAGCGGGACTGACCCACTGATATGGCTGGAAAGTCGATTGGTCCATTCCCAGAAGCAAAGTGCAACCTCAGGACCATCCAGTGAAATCCCATCGCCAGGCCACACATATAGACATAAAAAACGATCCTTTTTGGATAGACCTCCTCAAGACATGGCATAAATTGCCCCTACCAGACAAAATCCCCCCAACAAGATGGGAAGAAGTTTGTCAACAACCCCTTTTCAATAACCGGTGGATCACAGACCCACAAGGAAGGATGTTTCACTGCATGGCGTCCCCTTGGAAGGGATGGGTAAGACATGGGGTATTAAGGATTGGAGACATATGGAACCCAGAAACATCGGACTGACATTCTTTTGTCGACCTATTACCTACCTTAAAGTATTGCAGAGGAACAGCAGGGGCACTCGACAATATTATAGAGGTCATCCCGATTGATTGGATGAGGATACTCAGGAAAGGTCCCCAACTAAAAGAGAGTGATTGGGTCGGAATCCAAGAGAACCCACAACAAATAGGAAATATTGTAATGACAAACGGAAGAGGATCAGTCCTACTTACATTATTTCATATTAATCAGGGTAACAAAATAAAAGAAACCCATACCAAAGAAACTATATGGATGGATGTGAATCAGGTTTTCAGGATTAGAGTGTCGAAACATAAAGACCATTGGATTRCTTTCAAGCCATCGTGTGMGATTAATAAACTACCACTGRATCCTATTTATTGGTCATGGTTAGTCCCTACTGGAGGCCAAAAAAATTGTACTCGAAAAATTCACTCCCTATCGGTCAAATCTACTTACAGAATGCTGAGGCCTAGATTGRAGTTGAGAGACCGAGTAGAAGCCAGATGGATGAAACATTTGAATGTGAGTAAAGAAAACCTTAGGCACATCAAGTGGTTCAAAACCATTAAAGCCAGACCTACTAAAATCGCCTCACTGCAATGGCAAATTGACCATCGGTGCCTCCCAACAAACGATTGGCTGATTGATAGAACTTCGCTGGAAGAAAAAGGACTTGCTTTCCCTTGGTGCAAATCATGCTCCTCTGTATTCCCTTCCAGAAATATCYCTGAAACCATAKAACATATCTYTCTTCAATGTCCKGGTGCTCTTTGGCTATGGCRCTGGTGSGACAGGATTTGRAGTACCTTAGAAMCCCCCCTGAATTGGCCATGGGATTGGAAGGCTCTATTATGTGAGACCTGGTCACAGGCCCAGAAAGATGACTTTTCCAATAATTTATTTAAAACCAGCAGAAGAGTCATCCTTTGGGCCCTCTGGAATCGTCGTTGTACTTTCGAAATGGAAGGCGCCAGGATGGACGACCCAGAACTTACTGAAGGAATCAAGCTGCAAATCCAGACAATTATCACAGTCCAATGGAATAAAGTCAAGGAAAAAATCAAGTTCCTAACAAATGAAAAAGAAATCCAGCATCAAATCCAACTTTACAGTGGCGCATGGCTAGGGGGGCCTCAAGGAGGAAAGATTGGAAGGATAAGAGAAAGTGGGGTCAAGGAAGTGTTAAAAAGAGGACAGAAGATGGAACTGCAAAAGGACTACAAACTGGTTTTTCAGGATTGGACGAACATTAATCCATCAATCCCCCTTCGCCCTTTATCAGATTTCCCAGACCCCTTCCCCCCCTCCTCTTTAACTCTGGTCCCCATAAGTTGGTATGGTTGTGATTGAGTTGTGGCTTGGCATTCCGAGTGAGCAGTCAAGTTCTCTGGCAGAGTTTTGAAGACTGATTCAAAGGAGTTGCAGTGGATAGAAGTAGATCTGTGAATCTAAATAGTGAAACAGTACAATAAGGTAACTGAGGTAGCATGGACAGGGAGAAAAAGAGTAGAGATTACAGACTGGTCTTCCATAACTTATCTGTAGTGGATATATGGAGGTTTGAACAGGGCTAGATGTAATAGTTATTTCTGGCGCTCGACTAGGGGTGAAGAGGCTCAAAATAAACCCCCATCAGACACTTCTACATTAGTATGTTCATCTTTTTCTCACATGAGGGACGCTGAGCCCGGTTCTCAGCAAGTGTTCCGATTTTGTCACTCCGGGTAGACTGTGAGGACCCCGGCCTCAACATATTCATAAGTAATATAAGCCTTGGGCACTGGACCCTTATTTTTTTTTTTTTTTTTAAAGGTGCGACTACCCTTGGGCCCCCTTGAAACAAGGCCCAGAGGAGAAAAAAGCACAGATGATGGGAGACCACTATTGGGTGGAGTTCAGGCATATCCCTATAGAGATCCAGCCGGCCTTCATCCATGATCTCGGGGAACAGTTCGATATCGTTGACTTCATCGAACCCCTCCCTTCCTAAGTGGCGACAAGAGACGATTACCTCATGCTAGCCCGGGATTTCCCGGCCTCCCAACCGTTTGCAATCGACAACATAATCCTCTATAAAGTGGGGGTGGGGGCATACAGGATTCATACTGCCCACAAGCACAGACTGTGGTTCTTTTGCTATAAAGCGTACGGGCATCTATGCACAGGCACATCTGGAATGGAGAGTTAAAAGACCCTCAGAACAACAGAGTCAAATCGAGGCTTTAACCCTTACCGGGGCCGTCACCGCAAGACTACCTGCAATAAAAGGTGGTGGAACGAACAGAAAAGAAGAAAGGAAAAGAAAGCAAAGAGGCAATCCAAGGAAAAGGGAGCAAGCGGGACAAAGAAAAAGGCCCGGCAAGGGAAGACGGGAAGGGAGAAGGAAGCAAAGAGGGGCAACTGCCCAAGCAGGAGGAGAGTCAGCAGATACAGGCAGTAGGGGAGGGAGAGGAGGAACCTCATAACCCAGACGCCTTCAGGGGAGCCTTTGGCCCCACCCTGATGGAGGTAGGACCATCCCCCCTCTAAAAATAATAAAGGAAGATGCCCAGACGCCATACAATCACGACAGTGATGATACCCAACAGGACCAGCACATCCCAAGCGAACAGACGCTACGATGGAGCGTTTGGTTTTTGACGATCCACTGACACAAGTGTTCATACATCTGCGGACGTGCACACGAGGGAACACACAAACACACACGACACCGAACAAAGAGATGCAAACACACACGTTGCATCACAAACACACGTTTTCGAATGCACACTCACACACGAACGCACACACACACACACACACACACACACACACACACACACACACACACACACGAACCCCGTCGACATCGTGAATGTCGCTTTCGTCGTCCAACCATTATGTCCCATCCGCAGTCCCGTTTGTGTTGAAACTCACGGCGATGAAGATGTCGTTTGGAGAGCGGAACGTGCACACCCAAACGACAACCGCAGAAAGCGCTATGGCAGTGGCGCCACGTGCGGGAGGTGGCGCCCAAGCAAATGCCCTGAACGAGCAGCGCGCATGCAAGGCAAGTCCGTCACCAGGTCGGCCAAAGGCGCAACAAATAACGTGGAGCATCGAAGATCACGACGCAAAAGATGCGCAGTGACGTCGTACGCTAGCGTCTAGACGCGTGGCGCCTGTGAACATAGGAAAGTATGTGCGTGCCATGGCTTAGAGAAGAGTTGTGGCTGCCAATACTCCCTGCATGCGTCTCGCGGTGCTTTCAGGCTATGGCATTGAGGTTTTGCAAGGCGCTGGAGATTGCAATCGCATCAGTCACCACTCATCACAAGCGCTAGTGTTGACGACAGCGAAAGTGCGGGTGGTGTTTCTGACAGCATCTCCCCAACGAAATGTGAAAAGGCGAAATGAGCGTCGGGGTGGGCGGCTTGGATTTATAGGCTTGCACGCCTTGGGTTTGCAGTGGGCCCTCTGCTCGAATGGGAAGGCCTTTTTTGAAATCGGAATGGAAATCGGGCCTCGTCGCGCCTGCAAGCTTGCGTTCATGACAACCATGATATCGTCAGATTTCGCAGTGTGGGTCTCGCACGCGGGAGATTTTTCGCCGCACACAGGACGACCATTTTCGGAGCGTCAGGGGGAGAGAAGGGGGGGGGGGATTTCCTTCGCCAACCGGAACAAGAAACGTAGGTGAGGCCTTGACGAGTTGTTCGACTTGCACATCGGACGGCCAGGCTACGACTGCGCATACGGGTCGTTTGGCCACGCGCGGGGTGGGGGGTGGGGGGGGCTTTTCGTAGCGCGAAGGGGGCCTGTTTCACCTGTCGTGAAAAAAAGGTACGGTGAGGCCTGGACGGGCCGGACAATTTGCACAACACACGACCAGGCTTCGCCACGGCACATGTGGACCGAGCCGGAACCTGTCCGGAACACATTTTGGGTCGTTGGTGTCACGCCAGTTGCTCTGCCATTCTGCGAAGAGTTTCGTGCACGACGTCAGCTCTGCTATGCCAGCGTCGTCGTTCTTCGTGATTGCATTGCGCCATTGTCGTCCACTACGACAGATAGGGAACCCTTGTTTGTTGGACGCGGAAAAGATCGTCCAAAGATTAGTTTCAACCCCCTCGTGTATGTTGACGTCGGCACTTTTCTTATTGTTCGCGGCTCCAACGACGATCATTCCTAATGCGTGCCAATTTGGGTGGGCAAAACACTTTCTTGGGTGGTTGGTGAAAAAAAATCTTAAAATTATAATCGAGTGTTAGTGGAATACTGGGTGCCGACTGGGGGAGCAAAGTCTCTCGAAGAACTGTATGATAACGCATGAGAGAAAAGATAAAAGATAAGTGACTGGACACAATGGCAGCAAGCCGACTCGATCGCTTTTGGTTGGGAGAGACCAGAGGTATAAAACCGTTCATGACTGGACTTGTCATGGCTTCCAATGTTCGACTGAATGTTGAAGTTGCACTTTGAGATCTGAGTCCATCTGTTGAAGAGAGTGTCAATGCAGGGGACAAAAGTGACGAATGCACGTCATAGGTCTTGTCAGTCCACCCAATAGGTCAACTAGTAGGATTTTTGAAAACGACTATTCGGACGGAAGCCTGGAAGGGAACATTTTTTTTTTTGAACCAAGTGAATTGCGATGATTTTGTGGTACGACAACGTGGCAAAATTTGTCAACGATCTAAGGTTGATTTTTGTGAGATGGTTAGGTGATAGTTTAACAATTTTACATGTTTAGTTAATCGTGGAGGCGATTGCTTTACTTTTTCAAGAATTCACTTTCATTTATGTTTGCATGCCATGTCTTGTGTCGGGAGTGCGACAGGAGTAATGACCGACTGACATACTTATTTGTATCCCATTTGCCCTTGGGCATGCGGATTACGTGGTGCTGGCGACTATACAGTAATTCTCTGGTCGATGGCAACAGAGTTCGAAAACGACTCATGAATATGTGTCTTCCCCTTCTTGGACAAACCTCTCGATGCCTGGTCCAAGGCAGGATGGGATAAAGCGATCATGGCAAGAAAATGTCCATGGCATAAAGACTACAAGTTTGCTTCCGCGATGGAGTGAGGGAGCCTAATCAAAATACCTTATTATGTCATCAACGTCAGGCAACTTCCGTCCCTGCGCGCCGCACTAGGACAAAAAAAGAATAAACGGTTTTACTGTCACCTAGAGAACGTCACGAGGTCACCTCGTGTGTGGTCTGCAGACTTGAAACAAGAGTTGTTGAACTGTTCGTCCTACAATCCGTTTTTGGGAGTATATCCATGGCGTGGTGCCGGAACGTGGCCGTAGGATGTGTCATATTGTTGCGTACAGTTGTCTTTGATCGGTTCCGACTTCTGCAGAGTGTTGTATGTGACATGTTCAAACCAAAAGTGAACTTTGACAAACGTTGTAGCGCTTATTTCTTGCAACGAGCTTAGAATCAATGGTCTCAATATGGACAATCTACTCGTTCTCTACGATAACGGATAAGTCTAATTTTGCGATTGTCGGTCAAATTGATGAGGCTGACAAGTGACATGTTGTGTGCATGACATCATCGATAAGTCATTGGCAGATGTTGGTAGGTTTGTAAAGATGAAATACATTTCTGTGTTTTCGAACGTGACGACGAAGGGAGAGTCACAAACCTTTGCTTTCGAGTCGTCAATGAATGCCTTATACGGGTTTGGTTCTCATGGAACGCGGTGACGTTTGTAAATGTTTTTGAAAATGATAGCATTTTTAAAAATTTCGATTACGGCGGCTCGTACCATTTAATGTACACGTAGTTCAACCTTGAGTTGACGCGTAGCATTTCATTTAGATGTAGTTCAACCTTGAGTTGACTCGTAGCATTTAATTTAGATGTAGTTCAACCTTGAGTTGACTTGTAACATTTAATTTAGACGTAGTTCAATCTGGAGTTTTTGCTTTCTCGCACGTGCAATTTTTGACTTTCAAATGAAGTTCATGTGATACTTTCATAATATTTTTACAATATGAACCTTGTTGTGTGATTCCCTCAATCTATTATATATATATATATATATTTGACGATATATATATATATATATATATTCATGATTACGATATTTATCGAAGTGTGACAAAATTCATACTCACTTGACTTTCAATTTATGACAATGGCATGTCAATTACGTCTTTTAAGTTACATAATAAGTCAAAGTGCGACGAAATACATACTTAAACCATCTCATTTACCGTGTGATTGCCTCAACTCTTCGATTTACTTCCAATTTCTGTCAGTCACAATGTCATGTAAAATACGTATGACTCAATGCTCAATGGTATACAAAATTGATCGAAGTGCGATGAAATGCAGAACGTTCTCTTTCAGTGTCTCATTGCCTTCACTGTTCACTTGAGTTTCAATGTATGACAATGACATGCCAGTTACGTCTTTTAAGTTATGTAAATGATCAAAGTGCGACAAAATTCATACTTAAACCATCTCGTTTACCGTGTGATTCCCTTGAGTTGCAATTTATATCAGTCACAATGTCATGTAAAATACGTCCGACTCAATGCTCACACAAAATTGATCAAGGTGAGATGAAATTCAGAATTCAACATTCATTCTTGTTCGGTGTCTCATTGCATTAAGTGTTCTGTTGAGTTTCAATTTATGACAACTTCATGTCAATTATGGTTTTTAAGTTGCAAAATTTATGGAAGTGCAATGAAATTCACACTTAAACCATTGTGTTCACTGTGTGACTGCCTAGAATCTTCACTTCAATTTCAATTTATGGTCTGTCAACTGCATTCTTCGGGTTCACCACTCGTATCCTAAGTTTCATTTAAGTCTAAAATATAATGATTTTAACATGAAATTAATAGCTTGCGAGTACCAATTTAAAATATAATGTTCTGTTTTAATGAATAACACGTTATGTTACACCAAGGAAGTCTGTCAGAGGTCGCACAGGGGACGGATGAGTCAATTGTGAACAACGCTCATCGGATTCATTGGGCGGTGGAGGAGGGAGGGGTGGGGAGGGGGGGGGGGGGGGAGAGGTGCGTCCCTTCCATACCAACTCGACTCCATCAGCGCATGATTTGGGAGTGGGGAAGAAGGGGAGATTCCGGTAAGAGTCACATGGGGATAGATGAGTCTATCATGCTTAAGTCTGTGAATTGGAGTCGGTAATTCTTCAGGCAGACATCAGGGTCCAGAAGGTTCCCTTCTTGCCACCCATCCCATTCCACCTTGACTATCCATACCCCCCCCCGTCTACCCTCCCAACCAGGCCTTGCAGAACTCCGAGATTGTTCGCAGAAAGTCTGTTTTTTTGCTGAACGATTTCAATCTCTCTTTCACCTTTGTGCATTTCGCAATTGTTGTTGCTTCAGAGGTCCCCCACTTTCATAACTCCTCTTCTGATCCAAGTATTCCAGGTGGTGTCTGTGAGCTACAGAAAATCCTAATATACTGATGTCGAAAAGCGGTTGTCGGTATACCTCCTCCCATCAGTCCGATCGTGGTCGGTCTTTGAGCAGTTGGACCCAGAAGGGTTCTTGTCTAAGATCTGCCCATGTCCCCTCTTTGGTGGAGAAGGGGGTCTTGCGGTTGTAGCCTCCCGTGGGATATACCGAAAAAGATCATCCAGCCAGCACAACGGGTTCACCTTTGGTGGGGCTTCCAGCTCCAGTCTTCCGGCACTGGTATGACTATCTATTCTAGACCCAGGGGACCCCAGGGCACATAGCTTTTTTTAGGGGAGTATGCTAATATGATATTAATGAGTAGATTATGTACTCTTTTATTTTTGGGTGGTTGCTTGCCCATCATGAATATGGTTATTCTTTATTGGATTCCGGGCTCGATTTGGTTCAGTATAAAGGCCGAAGGCTTTCTGTTTTGGTGGGGCTTCCAGCGCCAGTCTTCAGACACTGGTCTGACTATCTATTCTAGACCCAGGGGACCCCATGGCACATGGGGGATACAGACGAGAACCTTTAACAATTTATTGCATCTGGATTCGAAGTTGGATCTGCATTTCAACAGCTCATGGGTGTACCAACTGAGCTAGACCCGTTGATATCTGCTTGTCGTTCCCTCACCTCCACCACCAAGAAAATACAACTCGACCTGCATTGAACGGCACACCAGGGACAATGTCAGACCAGAGGAAAGGACAATTTCATCCGCAAAGGAAGCACGGGTTTAAAGAGGTGGAGTGTGTGGAGTTGGGTAGGTAGGTGGAGGGGTGGGGGCTTGGGGGGGCGGGGAGAAGGGGGGGTAGGGGAACTGATACAAGTATTCGCAGGCTGGAGTTCGCTTCTAGGTATACACCATATAGGGCACAAATGACAGTCAATACTTCCTGAAGGGCAGCTGTTAGCTGGGCAGTTGGGATCAGTCCCCAAATGTTTCCTTCCTCTGCACCGGAAACATGTGCATGTGGGTTTGGTTTTACTGGGGATGAATGTTGTGGCCCTTTGGCCACTTTTCCTGAACAGCCACACGTCTGGGAAAGTGGGCAGGTTACCAGAGGGCATGTCCACACAAATGATTCTGGAGTCATGGTTCGGTGTCAAGAAGAGCGTTTTAGCTGCAATTCAGTCCACAATTGGATTGCTCGGATGAGGAATTCTAGGGACAGTACTAAGTATTGTGCACAGGAGGCGTCCACAAATGAGTCGGTGAAAGTCCGCCGAAACAGCCTGGCAAAGTCATGCTTCTTTTTGTGAACTTGTGTATGGCGGACATGACCACACAGTTGTTACTGTGTTCTGATCTCCTTGCACATGGAGACCTTCAGGTGTGTCCCCGGTATTGCCTGTAGGGCCTTTAAACCACCCGTACCTTTCCCCACTTGAGAAAAGAAGTCATGGCTCATTGACGGCCGCATTTTTCGGAGGTTCGCATATCGGTCCCAAACGGGTGGCGTCGCCAGCCAAAAGCAGGCCCATGTCACTTTGTTTCTTTTTTCGTGCGCCTGACGAAATTCGGCTTGGCATCAACAAGAACAGCTGGGGCAGAGTACTGGTGGGTTAACCATCCAGTCAGTACCTAGCGCCTCTTGTCGTTCATTGAGAATTGCGTTGCTTTTGTAGGAGAAATTGAACAGCACGGCATGTTTTTGATAGTATTGATACAGCGCTGAGAGTTCCTTACTTTTATAGTAGGACAAATTGAACAGCACGGCATGTTTATAACACAGCTCATTAATACTCTCTAGGTCCTCCTCTGGGTACTCCCATACATCCACTGTGGTTCTCCTTGCCCAAGGGAAGCAACCAATGCCGATGCCCTGATCTGCTCGGAACATAGCAAACTAGTGCAATGTGGGCAACCGAATCAGCGACCTTGGTCCTCCCAGGCTCCCAGCCACTACTTGCTGCACGAAAAGGAACCAGATTGTTGCACCTGGAATGGAAGGGAGCCATGATAGCCAGAAGGCCATGGTTATTTTTGGCATTTTCGTTGCTTATATGCTTTTCCTACCTGGTCAAGATGATCTGAGGTTATGCTCCTTGTGATAGGACAGCTGTGCACTTCAGGATATCCTTCACTAGAAAACGCGGAGGGAGAAATACAAATAGCATTCAGGAGGTTGTGAATTCGGTTTCCCATGCTGACCATTCGATCCCCCGCGGCTCCCTGTGGTATACTTCGGGTTCACCGGCTGGCCGGCGTGGTACATGATAACAGCAGCAACGACATGACTTGGCCCAAGTGGGCCCTCGCTCAGCTCAAGCAAGGGCAACCTCCGAGCCTCACCTGGTAGCAGCTGGCGTAACATGAGAAGGCGTGGATGGGCTCATTTCCTTCTGAAGGCATCATCGGCTCCTGGGTCACAAGACCTATGCACAACACCTCAAACAGCCTAAGCGTCGGTCTCGGTGCAGCTCAGCACCTGGGCAGTGGGAAAGGGAGGTGCCAACAAACACACGCTCACTTCTGGCGGTCTGCTTATAGTCACATTGAACGAGCACTAATAGCTGCTCAAGGGAGGCGGGGCGCACAGAAGAAGCAGGGCGTAGCTGCCAGGGAAACGAGAGTGGTCTGGCGGTCTGGAGCAGGCTGAAGAGGTGGCCATACGCCCCAAAGTGTGCTGTACTTCAACACATCTATCATTAACCCTGCGCAGTCAATCCCTCGGCAACAGGGCAATCAATCCTGCCAGGCCTTCTGATGTATAGTGGGACGCTGGGCCCGCTTCCCAGCAGGTGCTGCTCCCCACCAATAGACTGGAGCACCCAGGACTCTTGCTAGGAGAGAGTGCTCATACCACCTCTCCTAGCAAAGACACTGGTTCTACCCAAGGAAAAAAAAAAAAAAGGGGCTGAAGAGGCATTTCCCCCTTTCAAGCTCTGAGTGGACTCTACAAATGGTTTAGGGGTGGGCTGCAAGCTCCTGGATTGATGCAAGTACCAGGTCCAAAAGGAGAACGGTCATACAGAATGGGGTCATGGGCTTGTCATTTCCAGGCAGACGGCTAGACGTCGAAACTTGAGGAGCAAGGGAAGGGCATCACTTGCAGCCCACGGCAGACGGTGGTCAACAGCAATTAGGTCAGCTTAAATCACCAATACATCCAAAAAAGCAGATTGAGCCTCTCCTAAAAGTTTGGAGGCCACGGACCGTCGATAAAAATGAATGGGTGGTTCATGGCCTCCTGTTCTTTAGGAGAGGCTCAATATCCCCTATTTTTCAGGAGAGGCTCAATGTCATTTTTTCGGATGTACTGCTGATTTTTAGTCGTGGTGATGCCTTCGAGGTGTCCACTGCGAGAGGAGGAAAAGGCATTCCGCCGAGCGCAGTTTCCATTGATGTCAGTTTAAGTTCCAATTCTTCCAAGTAAGAGTCCCCACCATCAACTTCATGCATCTTTCTATGTTGGTCTGCCCAAGTTTGAGAGAAAGCTGCTATCGCTCCTTTCTTCCCTTGTTGGTCTGGTTTCGTGGCCAGTTCCTCTTTTAGCCTCCAACCAGCCTCCACCGTGCTTGTTCTTACAGATTCTGTTATTTCTGATTTGAGGCCGTTTCCATTGATGCCCAGTTAGACCACCTGTACTTTGCCCAGCTATCGGCTGCGGCGCTTCCCCGTTAACGCGCTGCACCTTTAGGGCTTCGGGGTACTGGACCACAATGGCTGGAAGCGCCAGCCAAAAGAATTTTGAAACGGTACCCCGACGTTCAGCAAAAATTGGCGCGCAGGGGCATTCCAGGCCCGACATCGATAGCTTGGCCAAGTACTGGTGGTTTAAGTTCCAATTCTTCCATGCAAGGATCCGATCATCAACTTCGCACATCCTTTTACTCCAGTGTGCACAAATTTGAGAAAAATCTGGTAGTGCTTCTTTCTCCCCTTGTTGGTCTGTTTTCGGGGCCAGCTTCTCTTTTAGCCTCCAACCAGCCTTTCGTACCCTACTATGTTTGTTCTTACGGCTTCTGTTATTTTGTGGCCCGCTCCTCTTTCCTATGTTTTGGCTTGGACAAATCCAAAGGTGAGAGTCTTTGCTTTCCAGTGAACACCTGATTCTCCAAGTCACCATTAGACTGCATCGCATAGGTTGCTTTCTATTCCAATACAACGTGCATGCGTTCTATTCGAGCAGCCCGAATTTTTCCATACAATACATATGCCGACCATTCCAATTTTCAATTTTTTTTGTATTGTTCAAAAACTCGAATACAACGCATATGCATTATGTTCGGGGGAAGGGGGTATAGGCAGAAGGATGATGGCTGCACACTGTGCGGCATTTTCTCTGAATGATGTATTCTTTCTCCGTGGTAGTAAAAAGCCCAATACAACTTTTTTCGACATTGTGTTACGTGTTCATGAGAATGGTTAGCTTTGTGAACTTGATTGAACGGGTTCTGCTGAAACATAGACCATTCCCTGGGGAAGTCCGCCTGTTTTTCTCCCGCAACGATCAGTTTTTTTTTTTTTTTTTGGGCTGTTAGTTCGTATGGTGTGCACTCTATGCACTCTATGTATGAGTGACAAGTTCATTGAAAAAGGCCTTAAGAGATTTCTTATTCTTATAAATGGCATGAGGAATTTCTAAAAATTATGGCCTTCATTAACCTTCTCTCTGTTTCAATCCCAGCTGAAGTCCGAATTTGTCAGGTGTCTCCACACGACTGGGGATGCACAATCCGATTTCCACCGCTGGCTGTGAGAACCAGCTGCAATCTGTCTGATATGTCCTACAGACTCCTACCATCACCAGACTTGGACAGCCAGTGGACATGCCAGAAGGCAGTGTTCGGCCGAATCATCCCCGGATGAGGCACCGTCTACAGTGGATCGGATTTGGAGAATTGTTCGTTCGCTTCTGGGAATGCTTGAGGTTGAGAAATTGGCACTGAGGGCTAATGCGAGAGGCGTTTCCATCCATGGCGAAAATGCTCAGTATTTTTCCCTGACAAATGCCCACACTATTTTTTCCTCGGATGTGCTTGGCTCCGTGTTCCCCGTGCGATCTGGGACTGAAGGCACTGAAATCAGGACGACAACCGCGATGTCTGGACAATAAATATCTGGGCATGTAAAGAAAGGGGTCAAAGTTCTCCTCAGCTCTCCACAGAAAAAAATCACCGTCTTATAATCCAGTAGTGGGGGACCACATCTACTCCTCTACCTCTTCCTCCTCCTCCAGAATGAACTCTGGATTTCATCAGCGCTTTCCTTGGGCTTGCGGTGCGAGCTTCTGCCCAAATGTTATATCTTTTTTATTGACTTCATCAGCGCTTTCCTTGGGCTTGTGGTGCGAGCTTCTGCCCAAATGTTTTATCTTTTTCGTTGACTTCATCAGCGCTTTCCTTGGGCTTG
>BFEA01000163.1:2226048-2237875 GCA_003427395.1 Chara braunii | reverse complement strand
GTTCCACATTACTCCCCTCATTACGTTCAACATCACGGTAGCCAGGTTACTTCTCTCTGCCTCCGCCTGTGTCGGCTCCGCCTGCGTTTCCGTAGTCACAAAGATCATGCCTTGGAGAATCGTTGTCCACTGATGCTCACTAGCAATCAGGGACTCCGTGCTGGCGGCATTCCGTCTATTTCGTGCCGCTTCGTCAGTCTCAGCTGTCCGCTGAGCTTCGGCTGCCGCCTCATTGGCCAGCCGCTGACGTTCTGCCTCTGCCGCAGCCTGCTGAGCCTCGGCGGCGGCTACGGCTTCTGTAAATGCTGACGTCAACAGATAGAGAGTAGTGTGTGCCTATGCGTGTGTGCATGTGCGTGAGTTGCATGAGAGTGTCTGATGATGGAGACAGTGTTGAAGGGGGAATTCAGACCAGCGCTCAGCGGCTGTTGCATACTTCGATGAGTATGGGCAGAACCAAAGATCAGCCAATATAGGATGAGCATGTATGCAGCAGAAGTCTGATAAACGAACTGACTCACATAGACTGACTCACATAGCATCACTCCACACACATACAATCGTGAGATGGTGGGGTCTGAGCCATACAAAGAAGGTGCTCAGCCCCGTACACAACATACACAGATGAATGGGGGAGGAGAGACGAAGGAGGTGGGCCAGGTAGACAGCACTGAAAGTCACCGAGATAGAATCTGATAGGTCACCGATATGGTAGTCCAAAATGTCATCCAACAAGATCAAAATGTCGAGGACAATAGGTCACCAATGTCAGAGGTACAGAGTCCAAATGTAACCGGTGTCAGAACTGTGATGCAGCCGAGTATCAACCCCAACAATCTCCAAGTCTCCAATCAGGTAAGTACCACAGTCTCATATCACCGAAGTCCAACTCTGATCTCTGTCCAACTAGTATAAGTTGCTAGTCTGAAGAAGAAGAAGAAGAAGAAGAAGTCTGAAGAAGAAGAAGAAGAAGAAGAAGAAGAAGAAGAAGAAGAAGAAGGAGCCGAGAAGGAGAGAGAGAGAGAGAGGGGACTGGCGAGGGGAGGGAGGAGASAGGCCTCCAACCCCGATACCTCAGGCGGCTATGGCCGCCGGCACACCCAGTCGCCGCTGCTGCTGCTCGCTCGCTGCTGCTGCGCTAATGCTGCGCTGCTGCTCCTCGCTGCTCCTGCGCTAAACTTAGCGCCAGCGCTGTCTCGCGCTGTACCATACCGTACCGGTAGAATGCCGGTAGGTCGATCCTCGAARTGAGGCCGGACCGGTTCTTTATACCGGTGGGCAGAGGCCGGCCTCAGTGCTGCGAGGCCTGGCCGTGCCCTGAACCGTCCAGATGGACGGTTCAGCCCCAACCGGCGGGCGGCAGCCTCAAGAGCGCCGCCAGGCCCAAACGGTAATGTCGTTTGGGCCTGCCCGTCGGGTCTGGTCCAAGGTGAGGCCTTTATGGCCTGTAGTACCCCAAGGTCGGGGCTTTTGGCCCTGATGTGTCCCTCTAGCCCTAAGTCGGGTCCGGTAGGACCCGTGTGGCGTCGAAGATGTAACAGCGGCGCTAGATGAGACAAGTTGAGACAAGTTGACTTAAACCACCACTCCCTCCGACAGGAGGAAATAGCCCCTCCTGTGAGTCCGGGCGAATATTTAGGGAGGGCGCCTACTGGTGGGCGAAGCGGCAGGGCCAGTTCCGTGGGAAAGTCGGAACCCGTTGCATCTTTGGGCCGCAGGTAGTGTTGCCTGCTTTAGAAGGCGGGAACAGTGGCGGCCGCCACTCTTTTCTTGTTTCTTTTTTCTTTATTTTTATTTTTTTGCTGAATGACTTGTCAGTTTTCGTTTTTTCATGGGCCTCGTTTTTTTTATGCAGTCCCACCGCACGTTTCCGCGTCCACATGCATAGAAGGTGAGGCCGAAAAAAAAAAAAGGACTTGGGCGAAAACAACAATCTTCGTTTTTTTTTCGTACTGGCTTCGGGCCTCGCTGCACTAGTCTGGAAATGTGGAAAACGAGAGTGAATCTTCCACTAGATATCGGAAAGATACACCGCCAAGATTTTTGTCTTTTGTGCATGTTGGGAGTAGTGCAGTGACTATCTGAATGTGGGCGTTTTAGTGGAGAGGTTCAGAAAACAGTGATTGATCTGCTTTTCTGCATCTCTGCGTGGCACACGTCCAGATTCAGACAGTCATCCCAATGGTCCTTGCCAGCGGGATCCGGCCTGAACTGGATTTCTATCTGCGACGACGCCGCAACAACCGCGGCCCCTGGCAGGAATCCATCCGAAAATCCTTTCGCTTTTTTTGTTTTCGTTTTTTTTTTTTGCCCGTTCAAATTCCAAAAAAAAAACAAAAAAAAAACATACACGAACAATCGCTGGGCCCGCGGACAGGGACTGAGGAAAAGGGTAACCCTGTAGTCCGCTCGCCTACCGGTAGTCCAGACGCCGTTTCGCAAATTCGGCCTCCCGGTAGGCGCAATTTCCTCCTGTCGGATAGAGTGGTGGTTTAAGCTGAGTTCCTGGCATAAGGTCATATTTCTGAGTTTTCTGTGTGGGTGCAGTGCGCATTGCAAGTTTGTTGCTGATTCTGTGCTGACGAAGTTGGGTTGCCACCGGCACCTACATGTATGCATATTGCGAGTGAAATTGAGACAAGTCTGATTGCAGCCAAAAGATGATGTGGGCAATGGGTGACCAAGGCCGCACCCGCATGCCCCCAGTCCACCCGGAATGTGAAGGAGGGGGGTCTTTGTGTGGCCTGGAGCAGCCAGACAGGTACAGGCAGGTCCAGCTAACCGGTCCGGCTGGGTGAGGAGAGGGTGATGGGTGGGTGAGGTTTCGGCCTGGGTCACCTGAGCCTGAATTCCGCTATGCATTTCGAGATCATCGTCGGCCAAAAGTCGATGTGGGCAATGGGTTACCGAGGCCGCACCCATATGCCCCCAGTCCACCCAGAACGTGCAGGAGGGGGTCTGTGTGTGGCCTGGAGCAGACAGACAGGTACAGACGGGTCCAGCTAACCGGTCCGGCTGGGTGAGCAGAGGGTGATGCTTTAGCCTGGCTCAACCTGATGGCTGGGTGATAGAAGGGTGAAGCTTTGGCCTGATTCATCTGAGCCCCCATATTCCACCGGCAACTCACAGCATAAAACATTACAGAATAAGAACACACGCTTCATCCCGTCCGGCCGGAGGACCCCTGAAAAGCATTGATTACTCCACCCTTGGTGGAGGATTGACTGTCAGCTTGCCTTGAGTCTCTCTTCCCTCTCAGATCTGCCCTAACAGCTCTGCCAGAAATCTCTGTTAAACCTAGGAAGATATCCTCCCTTGCTGCCGTGTGACCTACCTTCCTCTTTTTACCAATCCTTCTCAAAAGCTGTGTTCCCCCCTGTTCCCCAAAACCCTTTCTCTGCCTTTTAAGTGTTGTAAAAACCCTAAACCCTAAACCCTGCTTCCTCCCCTGACACTTTAATTAGTGTCCCTTATCCCTTATCCCTTATTCTCCCCCTTCAGTACTTGACATCCTTCTCCTTCTCAACTGGCTGTACGTCCCTTCCCTGCTGCTCCCTCTCTTTTGCCGTAGCCACGTTTGTGTCACAGTCCTGTCCTTGCGAGGTTAGACTTATTTTATCTGGATCTGTGGATCCCTCCCTTTGCCTTCTCTTCTGCATACCGCTCCTCCTTCCCGCGGCTTATGGTAGTCCAAGCTCCTGGTCCCCATTCTCGTCCTGATATGGCGGGTCCTGGAGATCATCCTTAAGCCAATGGAAGTGCAAGGCTTTCCCTTCCAATGAAGCCACCTTGCCCCCGGCTAGAACCTTTGTCCGAAACTTGCTAATTATTTCCTTAGCCTTATCTGGATTTAAATCCCCCTGTCTCTCCGCTTGCTTCTTGGCTCTCTCCCATTGTGCTCTGATTTCTGTTTCCAGCAGGTTGTACATTGTTCCTCTGGCTTCCATTATGGTCATATGGTTCTCTCCTACCACCCTTTGGCATCTTCTTTTCCACACTGTCCACAGCGCATAAAGCCTCAGTAGCCGGAAAATGTATTTATGGCTGGAATTCCAGCCTCTGGGCGCTTCCGTGTTGATTAGGAGTCTGTCTCTGATCGGAGGGAAGGGAACTTCCGTGACCCGGGACCATAGTGTGCGGGCTAACGCCCACACTTTTTCTGCCTCTGGACACGAGATTAAGCAATGGACCATCGTTTCCGGAGTCCCTCCCGTACACAAGGGACAGTTTCATTCCTCCTCTGTCCTAGCTTGCCTGCTTCTTCTTTCATATAACCAAGAGTTGACTGGGAGGGCCACGTGGAGGATGAGCCACTGTAGACTTCTGACCTTACCCAATCTTATATTGTGAAGGGACGACCAGGGCAACWTCCCCACCTGGTCTCTTGGTATCCCCTCCCTCTTTTCCCATCTTAAGGCTAGGGGAAGATCCAGTTGGGTCGATCTTCTCCTCAGCCTATAACCCAGTCTCGTTGTGTAGCGAAGAATGTTGATCTTCGTTGCCACTCGTGTCTCTCCACCCCTAATATTCCATGCCCATTCCGTCGGGTCGTACTCCAAATCTTCAATGGCCACCGTGGGTGCAAATACTGTAAATTCATCATCCTCTACCACCCTGATCTTCCTGAACAGGCACTTCTTAACTGTAATTGCCGTCTTGGATTCCTTATCCAGGTGACTCACTGTGAAACCCGGATTACGAATTACGAACATCTCTGCATCCAGCCACTGTTTGTCGGGGCCCACTTCCTGCTGCACCCGGACGGCCTGCTCTGGAACTGCACTTATGTGCCAGGTGGCCCAATCACCCCACTCCCATTTGCACAGCCCTCTCAACAACTGCGTCCATTCCTGCGGAAGGGAGATTAGAACGTCGTTTAGATTCTCCATGAGCTTATGGGAACCTTTCATCGTGGCTCTCAGTTCCCTCCCCGTCTTCCATCTATTGTCATTTTGGGACCATAAGTGTTTGATCTGCCAGACCCCGTGTTCCAACCAATTCCCCCATCTGGTATCCCTAGCTGTTAGTGTCCTCAGCTTCCCTTGGGAATCCAGTAACCAGGGGTTACATAATAAGGGTTGCCTGAGGACTTCCTCCTTTGATCTAGGTTTCCGTACTCTAGCCGGGAATATCTCTTCCCATATCCTGAGAATTTGGGCCCAGTATGATGGGGAGGAAGTTCCCTCCTCACCCCCCCCCTCCCTTGTCCTACCCCTTTTTGCCCACCCTTTGCAGAATATCCAAAAGGTGTCCGCCATACTTGGAGTAGAGTACTTCGCAAGCCCTCGTATGTGCTCCAATACTAGGGGAACCCAGCGCAAATGGGGTTGCATTACCAACTTGATAATCCATTTCAATTGGAGTGCCTTGCTGCTCGGGATCCAGGATTCCCAGGCCCCCCCGATTTTTTGTTTGTGTTACCTGTTTCCAGGCTACCTTGGAAATGAAATTACCCTCTGTTGGGTTCCCTGTCCACAGATAGGCTATTGCAACCCTTCGGAGCCTTCGAAGTGTTGGTCCTGGGGGTGACCACAGGGTGCCCGCGTACCATAGCATGGAGAAGATGGAGGCATTGAGGACCAAGGCTCTCCCGTACAGGGAGGTATAAATGGTAGACCATGCGTCCAGCTTAGCTAGCATTTTGGTCATCTGATCAGGGGCCATGGAGTGATGGGGGCCCTCGTCCGCTAGCCTAATCCCCAGATACCTCAACGGTTGGTGTGGAGGTAGCCACTCCATTCCCCCATGGTCAGGGGGTTGGGGCTGCTGGTGTTGCTGGTCGTATATGAGCCACCATCCTATCATTTTGGGCCAGTTAATTCTCATTTCCGATGCCAACTGGAATGCTTCCATCACTCTTGTGAGTGCTTGAAAAGAGGAATCCGTGGCCCTGATGAGTATTGTGAGATCGTCTGCGAATAGTATCGTGGTGGGTAGTTCTATTATATGGCCCTGCTAGTCCGGTTCTGCTATCAAACGGTCGATTGAAGGGTCTTTCCTAAGGAATGAAGCTATGGCTTCCATGATAAAGAGGAAGATGGGGGCGGCTAATGGGTCACCTTGCCTCATTGATCTAGTCATTCTATATCTATCTGAAAGATATCCGTTGACTTGTACCTGGCCGTGTGAGTCGTTGTATAAAACTCTCACCCACTTGCGAAAGTTGGGACCTACTCCCATTTTCTCCATACATTGCTGTAGAAAAGGCCAGCTGACCTGGTCATATGCTTTCTCGAAATCAAAGAAGAGGATGGCCGCGTTCATTCTTTTGTTCGCTATGTATCTCACCGATTCCGATAGAGTCATTACGTTGTCCAGGATGAATTTCCCTGGGATAAAGCCTGTTTGATCCAAGTGGAAACAGTTAGTCGTTAGCCACCTCAAGCGGTTCGCTAATGCTTTGGCCACTATCTTGTGTGTTAGTGTCAGGAGCGTAATCGGTCTGTAGTTTCTGATGTCCCTGGGGTTTCCCTTCTTGTACAATAAGGTGACTACCCCTGTTGATGATTCCATTCCCATGCCTTCGCTGATCCATGCCTGGTTCAAGAAGGCTTCGTATTCCCCTCCCAGGATTTCCCAATACTCCTGCCAGAACTCCCTTGTTAGTCCATCCCTGTCTGGCGTTTTGTTTGGAGGCATTGTATCTAAAGCCTCTCTCAGCTCTTCTTGCAAAAGCGGGGCGTCTAGCATCTCCGCCTGGTCCTCATTCACCGTGCAGTCCAGATAGGCTAGGAATTTATTCCGAACTTCCTTTACCTGTCTTGGATCCTGGTCCCCTTCTCTAGACCTATAGAGTGAGGTGTAGAAGCTACTGGCTACCGACAACAACCCTTCGGGATCTGACACTACTCCCAGAGGGCCTTCCAGCTGCTCAATTTGCGAATTCCTCCCTCTGGTTTAAATCTTCTGAAAGAAGTACTTTGTCATTCGTTCTCCCTCCTCCCATTCTTTTACTCATGCTCTCAACTTCAAACCCCTAGCCCTCCAGCGTTCCCAGTCCCCTAACTCCCTTCTTGCCACCTCTATTGTGGTCTCGTATAATTTTGTGCCCGGGTTGCTGATTAGGTTCCTCTCTGCTATACGTAGGGCTTGCCGAAGTTCCTGTTCCCTAGCTTTCCTTCTGGCTGCTAACTGCCTGGCCACTGCTGACGATGCTTGCGTCAGCGCATTAATTAAATCAGGGAACGACTGTGAGTCGCTGTCGTGGTCCAGGCATACCTGTAGTATGGCCTTTCTAAGCTCTGGAGTTTTTAGCAGGGAATTGTTTATCTTGTAGAAACTTCTACCCCTCTGGATATGTTTATTTGGGGTCAGCTCTAGCGTCACAGGTTTGTGGTCCAGGCATGTGCAGTGCGGCAGATCACCTATTTCAATCGAGTGAATAGACCCTATTAGCTCTTCCGACACTAGGAAGTAATCTATTTTAGAGGCTGACATGTGCTGGCTGCGATTCCTTTTGTAGTAGGTGTATTGTTTCAGGTTTGGGTAGTGAAGGTGGAAGGGGTCAGTAAGCCCCTGGGCTATCATGAGTGCGTGAATTGGTAAGGCCTCTTCGCCCGGAGGCTCATCTCCTGATCCTGATCTTCCCCCCATTATCCTATCTAAACCTGAGTCAAGAGTGGCATTCCAGTCCCCTGCCAGTATGACATGTCTCGTTGACTCCAAGTGGGATTGTACTGACCGAAGCATTTCTTCTCTGCTCTGGTAAGAGTTGTGGCAATAGACTGTGACTAACGCGAATCGTTCCTCCTGATAAGAGAAGTTGAGCTTCACCCATCGTCCCTCCTCCTCATCCGTCGAGGCATCTAACAGCGACAACTTGTTTGCTGCCGCCGATCTCGTATTCAACAGAATTACCACTCCTGTTGAGTGCGGTCTATTTGCCACAACCCAAAAACTAGCCTTCACCCACCTGAGCTGCTTTTCTATACTTTGCTGCGTCTTTTGATGTGCCGGCGAGTCAGTGAGGTGGGTTTCTTGAAGACATAAAAAGTCCGGGGGGTTCCTCCCGAACCAATCTGTGGCCCTCAATAGATTATTCCATTTACCTTTATTGTCTAAAATTTGTGCCATGCCATTAACGTTCCAAGACACAATTCTGATTTCCGGTTCTCTTCCCCCTTCTTGTGACGGCAATCTTCTTCTCTTGGTTCTATCCTCTAACCCTCTCCCTGCCGTTTATATTATTCCTTGAATATGGTCCACTAACAAGCATTTCTTCACGAGCCCTCTTGCGGCCACTCCCAATCATCCGCCACGGCTGCTAACATATTGTCCATGCCCTCTGGCGTCCTCGAGAAAACATCTACCTTGGAGAGAATAGCTGCCCCCCTAGCCACCCATTTCGCTGCCTCCGTGCCCCCCAATAGTCCATATGGTATTGCCTCTACCACCTGCCAAGGCATCCATATTAATCCCTCCGCCAACTTCGCCTTCTCTTGCATTCTGAGTAGAATGGGCCTGTAGTCAACTGTTTGCTTACCACCTGCCGTATCCTCCCACTCCTCCCGATCTTGGGAGAGGCTCCCTACCACCTGAGCCCTGTCCGGGAGATCCCCTGAGATCTGCTCCTTGAGCCTATCCTACGAGCAGTGACTATCCTTTGTAGAGATTAGAGCCAATGTCTTGTGTATGGCCACCTCCCAATCCGAGTTGCCGCTGTTCCAACGGTACGGTATGACGACTCTCCTCCATGGGTTGTGCCTTGCGAAGAGCTTGGCTGCTGCGTTTATGTCACCCTGCGGAGAGTAGGCTATCTTTAGCAGATTTGTGGACGTTGATTTGTGCCTCCAGGATCGCTGCTTGTCTCATCTCCTCCTCGATCTGCTCCTTCTCCTCCGTCCCTTGAGCTGGGCTTTCTGTTCCCTGGGACCCACTTCCCGCTTTGTCCTCAGCTTCTTGCTGCACTTTCCTTTTTTGCTCTGACCTTTTCAACCCCTGAGGTTGGTACGTTTTGGGCCTTATAAACTGCTTGGCGTAGTTCCAGTTGTGTACCGAAATGCCGTTGCTGTTTGGGCGGGCCTTCCAAGCATACTGTGATGCGTAGAACTCATTGACCTCCTGCTCTTTCCTCAACCATTCAAATCTGTTTGTTGAGGTAATATCCTCCCCAGATGAAGTAGCCTGCTTCAGGTTGCATAGATGCTTATGATGTGCCAGACATACTTCACATTCAATGTGTCTTTCCCACTTCAGCTTGTGTACCGTTCTGATCCACTGGGCCAGCGTTTCGAGTTCCTCTTCCTCCTCCACATCCTCCCACTCCTCCTCTTCAGTGAGTCTCCCGAGTCCTGTGTCATTCTAACATCTTCCCCGCTATCCATATCCCCTTTTGAGTCATCTAGCGGATCTGCCATTACGTTTTCCCCACTGTCCATCCGTGCACTGCCTAACGGGCTGTTACCTGCTGAGGATGAACCTGGGTTTGTGTGTTGGTCCGAAGAAGAAGATGACGAATCCTCCGCCCCCGATGGAGTTATGTCCATCCCCTCACTCTGTGCCTTGGCCTCCCCTTGTCCCTCCCCTCTCATGCCTGATCCATGGACTTGGCCCTGCGACACTGAAGCTTCCTCTTCCCTCTTGCCCGTATGAGATCTTTTTGTGTCATGTCTCGCATTACCCCCTGTAGTTGTTTCTCTGTCACTCATCTTCCTTTTGGATGCCCCCTGCGAGTCCCTCTCCTCTCTTGCCTTGCTGACCCTTGTCTCCCCTGTCCCCTCCCCGCACAGTCCCCCACTTTGACTCGAGGTTTTGCTGCCCCCTACTTCTTCTTCTTCCCCTCTCCCCTTGCCCCCCTCCGCTGATTTCTCGGCCTCCTCTCTCGCTCTTTTGTTCTCCAAAAAGGCCATTTCAGCTTCTTGTCCCAGCTTATGCAGTTCGGCCATGGTCTGCAAACGCTGTTTGTCATCCAGTACTGTGTCCTCGTCTATCATCGGTTTGTGGATGTAGCCCACATCTTTGTCCTCCATTCGCTTTGCCCCTACTAGTCTCCAGCGACTGTCGTAAGGTGGGTAGATGTCTGGCTTCAGTGTGGGTGTACCGCTCAGGACCCATATCCATCTTGGCGTCTCCAGATTGTCGTCGAAGATCCAACCTCTGTATTGTGCTGAGTTTATGTACCAAACCCCTGGCTTGTTGTCAACCTCGACTAACATTGATTGTTTTAGTTGTGGCTGCCTCCCCCCCGAACCTGCGCTCGAACCAGTACTCGATTGTGGGCAATGCATTCCCAAGTGTCCCCTTGCTCTGCACTTGAAGCAGAATGGATTGGATTTAGAGGATATGAACACCGTGATGTGCTCCGTCCTTCTTCTGAAGATCCATACCTCGGGGAATTTCGGCGGCGCCTCGGATTTCACTTCAAGGCACGCGACCCTAGAATCGTGGTTTGGAGCCAGAAAGTCGGGATTTGCCGAGAGCCATTCAATGATGGGGTTGTTTGGGTATTCTTCCTTCAGGCGCTGCTGCACGAGGCTGTGCATCCCTTCTGAGAGGTTGTCAAACTGCACCCAGAAGTTGTCCCTCRTCATTGACTGCCTGTGCCTTGAAGCCTCCGCTGGTGGCGGCTGTGGTGGTTTCCATGCTTGGATCGTCACCACCGACCCGTGGCACCTGAGGGAACCCAACGACCGCAGGTATTGAGCGTAGGCCGGATCCACGCAGACTATCATGATCGTGAATCTTCCCCTCTTGTGATATGAAACTTCTGGTTCAATCCCTGAAATGCTCTCAAGGCCCCCGAGTCTCTCCATTACCCACTTCCTTTTTTCGTTCAATGACAGCTCACGATTCTTGCCCGAGAAGTTGAATAGCACTGCGTGCCTTTAGTAGAGTTCATGAAGCGTCTGCAGATCTTGCTCCGGGTATTCCCAGACGTCGACCTCCTCTTCCTTACCCTCCTGCCCCTTAATGACTTCCTTTGTGATTTTAACTGGGGCTGTAATTTTCGTCTTTTCCATAATAAAGTCCAATGCTCTTTGTCCCAGGGCTTTCGATTGTGTGAGCCTGATGCCCGACGTCGCTGAATTCAGAGATTCTGTCCTGTAGCTACTCCCCCCCCCCCCCCCCCTCCTGTCGGCTTCTGGCCTCCTTTGTCCCCCTTTTCCCCATTCAACATTGCCTTATGAACCGCCATAGCGTAAGTAAACGACATTTTGCCTTGATCCTGATTCCCACCCTACTTTACCCCAACAGGCCCCCTATTTTCGTTTTTCCAACCCCACTCCTGCACTCTTCCCCCACCCCCACTCCCTCTCTCGCTTACACCCCGTTTACCTCCTCACTGCCCTCTTCCTCGCAATGCCCCTGTTTTAAATCCTGATCTCTTTCCCCCTCCCTCCCTCGCCCTCTCTCTCTTCTTCTCTCTCTCCCACCCCTACCCCCCTTCTTTCTTGCGTTCTTCCCTCCCTCCTGTTTACCAGCACGATCTGCCCGCCCGTTCCAGGTGCCCCTTTTTCGACGTACCTACCCTTCCTTCTCTTCCCCGGCCCGGCTGGAATGGATAGCTCCCTCTCACTCGCCCTCAACTAGTCCCTGCGGTCCCTTTCCCTCTTTTTTTTTTTTTTTTAATTCTAACTCCTGATCAAGCTCCCGATCCTATCTGGTTCCCGATCCGATCAGGATCCCGATCCTATCAGGCTCCCGAACCAATCAGGTTCCCGATCCGTTCAGATTCCCGATCCTATCAGATATCGAATTCGACTTCTCCCCTAGCGCCCTCCCTCCCCCCTTTTCCACTCTCTTGCTCCCCTTTCCTTCCTCTCTCTCCCTTTTACGATCCCCTACCCACTTCCCTTTCTCTCCCTCCCCCCCTCTCTCTCTCTCTCTC
>BFEA01000163.1:2207643-2224294 GCA_003427395.1 Chara braunii | reverse complement strand
TGGGGTGGCTAGGGGGGTGTTGATGGGGTTATCTGGGGTCCAGAAAAAAAAAAAAGATTTTTTTTTTTTTGGGGGGTGCCCACCGAACCCTGACCAGTAGCCTAGTAGGTGCCAACCAGTCCGACGGTCGGCTGGTCTGCCCCCGATGAATCCAGGGGCGCCGACCGTCGGCATGACTACTCTGTACTTCAAAATCTGTGGGGAGATATAACCTTATCTTGGAAAATGACAGAGGGGCATGGATAAATGATACTAATATCAAAATTACCTATATGGCATGATATGCATCATATGGAACCATGCGCTTCATTTCTGGTATATGCAAGGAATCTGACTGTTCATAGCTTGCTGGAGTGTATCTCATTGCATGCCTAGATGTCATCATACAGATAGAGAAACTTCACACGAAGCCAAATCGAGATGAGATGAGAACCAGATAGCGCAGCTCATATTATCACAACAACTTCATACAAGAGTATCTCGAATCCAAGAGTTCAGCGCCAACAGAGTACAAGTCTCTTTCGTTCCATTCTCAGTATAGGGCCTGGCTCAGCCAGCGTCTGCCCTCAGATCACAGGTATGGCGCCAACAGGTAAGTAGCCACCATATCCAACTCCTTAACCTGTCTTCTCTCTCTCTCCCTCACGAGATCCCTGTCTTGGTTCCCTTGTCTCACTCTGCATGCTCACTCCCTACTCTGAATGCTACTCACTGATGTCTACTACTAACCCCTCTACTTCTACTAATAATGCTGGCGCAGATATGGCTGCTTCTGCCAGTCAGCGCCCAGCCTCCTTTTCCTCTGCTTGCGCAGCTTCCAGCCAGCGCATTCTCCCTGCATGCTAGCGCACAAGTGCTTCAGCACTCCCATGCATCAATGCCAGTGGAGATCTGTCGTGTGGGAGGCTGGCCTGGTCTCTTATAGTGCTGGCCTCCCTTCGCGAGGTTTGCATCAGTCCTCCTTGGGTCTCTCCCCAGTCCCAGACCACTGCAGAATGTGTCCCAGTATCTTTCCCTCAGGGTCGGCTGCTGCTGCGGCCTTTAGGCCTGGATTTTGGACTTTTGGTCTGAATCTGGACTGTCTATTCGACTTTGACTTGGACTGGGACTCTACCCCATTGACTACCATTCGAACAGACACAACTTCTGCACGAACAGACACATCTACTGCACGAACAGACATGACTTGCACAGCCCCCTGGACGAACAGACGTGACTCTCACAATTGAATGCTGCAACTGTTCGTCCTGGAGCACGACTGTGACCTTTGACACAGCTCCTCACTTCAGTTAGGACGTGACTTTTGACCCAGAGAACATGTCTTTTGATCTGCTTTCACGAATTGAGTTCTGGCCGAGTGGGCCCCATTATGCTGAGTTCGTCATTCAGGGTCTGAACGGGTAAAGGCCCTTTTATATACATCTCTGTCATGTGTCTCACAGAATGAATTGGTCTTCATTTCCATGCGCCTTGACTGTGATGCGTATTATCGTTGTTTATCTGATGATTGCAATGCCACAAAAAAATGTCATGTGTCTCACAGAATGAATTGGTCTTCATTTCCATGCACCTCCACTGTGATGTGTATTATCGTTGTTTATCTGATGATTGCAATGTCAGAAAAAATTGCAGCAGCAAGAGCATCATCTGGTCAGACTGTGATTGACGGGTAAAGTCAACGTCAGTAAGCCATTGGCCCTGCTGCCTGGGAAGTTCTTTGGGTCCACATGGTGAAACACATTTTCGTTTCTGCTCAAGTTCAGAAAGAAGCACACACTGTCCATCAGGACATCCGTTTAAAATTGGAACGATACAGAAACGAATAGCATGGCCCCTGCGCAAGCATGACACAAATAAATAGAGAAATGGTCCATTTTTTTTTTTCAAAGAAGAAAAAAGAAAAAAAGAAGCACACACTAATTCCAAAACAAACAAACCAACAAACAAACAAAAAGGAAGCAGCACGCATTTGTCACCATAATCACCTGTCGAGCAAGTACACTCTCCACGGTGCCCCAGACCGGAAGAATGAGTCCACCAAGGAGATGCATCTCCTGCACCCTTCTTCCCACTGTACAAATAGGGCCGATTTTGCACTTGGGCCCATGCATACACTGCAGCAAGGAACAGACAAACGATCGAAAACAGAACACAGAAGTCGATGAACAATACGAGTACTCTGGACTGAGCTTCTTGTCTTTCTTAGAATCAGTTTCCAACTCGACCTCGCATGCTCACACGAGACAGTGTCTTTGTAAACAATGCAATATCATGCGTGAGGCTTATGCCCGTATGAGACCCTTTCAGGCCCTGCCAAGTATCACGTCGGCCGCCCTAAGTGAAGGCAGGGACGACGAGGGCCTGAGGGCCCCTATCTCGGTCACCAGGCAACTCAAGGAAATTCAGGCAGTTGCGCAGCGCCAGTTGGTTGGAAGAACCCACGCCCTGGGCAGCCTGTTTGAATGTATTGAAGGCAGGCCCTGGGCTGGATACGGGATGAGGGCCTAACACAGGCCGTTGACAGTTGGGCGCGAGCAACCATTACAGGCCCAGGGCCTGAGTTGTGTGGACTGGGCCTCAGCCTACCGGGGCCTACCGGAAGCTTCTTGGGAAAGGTCCAGCGCAGCCTGGGACAGCAAGCAGGCAGGCGACTTCCATATAGCAAAGGGCCTGCCTCCGCATTTGGCATTCGGGTGCTGGCTGCATGCTGTGCAAGCGCTGCTGCGCTGAAGCTGGCTGGCACTCACGCGCTCACGGGCGAGCAGGAAGGAGCAGGCAGCCATAGTCGAGCTGCGCTGCTGTGAGCTGGGTGAGGCGCAGGGTGGTCCTTGGGTGCTAGTGGTATCTGTGTGTTGGGGAACGAGGTTGTAAGTGAGGCGAGAGACATACCTGGTGCTGGAAGCGTGCGACATTGGTCGCTGTATGCTCGTACTTCGGGAAAGCTGTTGACGTCATCTTCGGCATTGTAGTCTAGGCTAGATAGGATCTGCCATCTGTAGTCTGGGTGCCGAGGGCCAGATAGGATATCAACATTGGTTCTTCGTTGATGATGATGATGAGACAATGTCAGCATTGTCAATTATGAGCTCTTGGTGTGTTCTTATTTGGTGAAACTGGTGATGCAATTCTGCTGTTGGTTCGAGGTCACGACTATCTGGTCTTATGTGTATGATGCTGTTTGATTGCCGAAGTTCGCTATTGCTCATCTTCCTTGCACATGGATAAATAGTTATTAAAAAGTCGAAAAAACTCAAAGAATCCAACGGCCTAGATCAGTTTGTTAGGCACGCAAGCGGCACTCAGGAGGTTGTGGGTTCGAGCCTCAGGATCGTCTGCGGCGCACTTAGTAACAATCAAATGTGATAGTCCGCTTGATACCCCTGATCGATACTAGTAGGATCTATGACCAACACAGGTGCAAGTGCATTGTGTGTGGTGAGTGGGAGAGTGTTGCCCATAGCCACTGCCGCTACTCGATGGCGGGTGGGGGAAGTAGATGGGAGGCAAATGCTTGGTCTTTTGTTAGCCAGCCCCCCTCTATGACCAACACAGGTGCGAGTGCGTTGTGTGTGGTGAGTGGGAGAGTGTTAGGCATAGACACTGCTGCTACTCGATGGGGGGTGGGGGAAGTAGATGGGAGGCGCAGCTACTGGCAAATGCTTGGTCTTTTTGTTAGCCAGCCCCCCCCCACCAGCAGCTCCACCCTGCTTCCTGACCACCACCGATTAGGGCGGGGGGCAACATGCATCCCCTTAATTGTGAGAGGTAACTATGCTGCAGGGGTCCCCTGAATAGGCTTAGGAGTAGCAGCAGGTAGACAGTGAAAGGTGAAATTGGAAAAAAAAAAAAAAAACGTCAAAGAGTTATAGAATTGACGGCCTTTCTGGGAGTCAGTCTTACGCCAGCCTATGGGGGCATTGAGCAGATGGCGACGCGGGCCTTGGTCATCAAGACCTCTGATACATGCTCAATCGAGCAATGAATATGGAGCCAACGGTCCACAAAGTGATGAAATGGACTCGAATGGACAATGCAGCATCAGTGAAGCATCAACAAGCAATGTACATCCAGATACATACAAAAATAGCACAATGTAGCACAGCAGAAGACTCAAAGATATGACCTCACTCCAAACTGCGGGAAAAAATCACAATGGCATACCCCCTGGGTGTGTTCGTAACGGACACCCCAGCTTCTCAACAGGACGATGAGGCTCAGCCAGTACTGCAGGACGATCAACATGATCAGACAGACCCTATGGGTGGCCAAAAAGACCAGATCAAGTCTGACCCTAGATCCTTCACTCCCCTCATCGCAAAAATGCCTGAGGGCGCCAAGCTGAAAGGAGGAATGAGATGGCGGTCGTGGGACACGGTGACGGCCATTCCCTACAGTGTGCTGTCAGGGAATGGTATCCCCGCTGAACTGCAGGCCGCCTCACTGGCTGTTCTGATCACCGAGGGAATCTTCAGTGGAGATGCTGATCTAGACTCCAGGGCCTATGCAATAGACCTGGACAGTTACTACAGAGATGACTACACTGAAGAGGACATGGAAGAGTGGATCGAGACCGACCCCGAAGCCAAGCTAGAGGGCTCCCCGGCCAAAGGAATGAGTGGCAGCATTGGGGAGTATAGGCTGGACGAATCCCTATCCGATACTCAATCTGACCCTCCTGGGAACGCAGCAGATCCTATGGAGCCCGGGGGCATAGGCACCGCCTAGACCCAGAGTCATTAGCCCCTTCTTGGTCACCGTATAAACCAGACCATGGATCTGCTCACAAGAGTAGCCAATGCAAAGGGGCGGAAGGTGGATTGGAAAACACAAGGCTTAATCATCCGTAGCTGGAATGTCAATGGTCTTGGGAATATTACCAATAAAGAAGATAAAATGAATGACATAATTAAAGGACTGAAAAACCAATCCAGAAATCCCGCAGATATTATTTTTTTGCAAGAAACTCACCTCACTAACTCAGAAGACCATCAAAAAATCAGAAGATTCTTCACAAGGAAATTAGGCGGGGTTAAGGACGAGGTATGGGCAGCGGACAGCACATCTAGCACGAAAGGCACGACAATTCTCATTCCAAAATCTTCCCGTCTGTACTCGGCTGGCTCAGTACAAGGAGGTGAAAAGGACAATGAGTCAGGCAGATGGTGCCTCATGGACTTGAAATGGAAGGAGGAGGAATTCAGAATCATCAACGTCTACGCACCAAACAACCCATCAGAAAGAGCAGAGTTCGTACAAACTATGGGACAACTAATATCCCCACTCTCGGCCTGCATCATAGGAGGGGGACTGGAACGCTACCCCGGATCCGCACAATGACCGTATTTCTCGGGCTGGCTCTACTCAAGCCTCACAAGAAGCGGCACCAATCCACAGACTAATGATGGACTACAACTTAGTCGATCCGTTCCGTATCCTGTACCCGGGTAGAAAAGCCTTCTCCCTGGTCAAGAAGAACCATGCACTCCACATGGCCTTCTCCCGGATTGACTACTTCCTTGTTTCCAAATCATTAATGGGGACTGTCAAGGATGCAGATATCCTGCCTCTTGCACCGTACCCCGGACTAGATCACAAGCCAATAGAGATGATATTCAACTTTGATCAATACACAACCAGAGGAGCTAGTTTTCACAAGCTTAATAACTCCCTCCTTCTAAGCCAGACTTTTCAAGAATGTGTTCAAGACTGCTGGCAGAACTCAAAAGGTGTTTTTTTGGAAGGCCAAGACAGATGGGAATGGTTCCAAGATAGCTACCTCTCTCTATCCCGATCGGTGGCCGGTATTTCCAGGAAACTAGCAAATGAACGGAAACGAAGAAAACAAATCCTTGAAGCAGCACTAAAAATTGCCGAGTTAAACTTAACCAACAACCCCTCCTCGCCAATGTACTCCTTGGCGCTCGAGAAGACTCGAGAAGAGCCTGCGCTTTGGAGGCAATGGGAACTCAAAGGACTTCAACTCAGGGCAAGGACGAATGAATACGAACTGAACGAATCAATGACAAAACATTTTTTTGCAAGAATAAAGGCCAACGGTAGATCAAACGCTATTGAAGGCCTCAAAGAGATGGCGGGCGACCAGTCCACAAGAACGGACAGCGAAGGGATGCTGAAAATAGCCAAGGAATTCTACCAAGAGCTATACCAGACCAAAACCTCCTCCCCAACTCCAACTCCCGTAAAGGAAGCAAGGGCGAAAATGCTCCAATTCCTAGATAGAACGATCTCCCAGGACCAGGCAGAAGTTCTCGACAGACCAATTACCCTAGTGGAACTGCAAGCGGCCGTCCAGAGCATGAATAATGACAAGACCCCATGAATTGACGGCCTAACTAAGGAATTATGGGAGAAGTTCTGGCCTTTGATGGGAAACGATCTTCTGTGCTTCTACCAAGACAGTTGGGAAAAAGGAGGATTAGGTGAGCTGTTGAGAAGCAGTGTAGTAACGCTACTTTACAAGAAGGGGGATCGGGAAGACATCCGAAATTATAGACCCATCTCCCTGCTCACCCTCCCCTACAAGATCCTGGCGAAAGCCCTGGCCAACCGGATCGTAAACCTTACTGACAAATGTTTCCACATAGATCAGGCTGGCTTCATTCCAGGAAGATACATCCTAGATAATGTTCTAACCTTAAGTGAAGCAGTCAGAAAAGTAAAAGAAAAAAGAATAAACACAACAATCTTATTCTTCGACTTTGAGAAAGCCTACGATCAAGTAAACTGGGCCTTCCTCAACACGAGTATGGAAAAAATGGGTGTTGGACCCAACTTTAGGAAATGGGTCAGAATCCTCTATAACAATGCATCAGGATGTGTCCAGGTCAACGGCTTTATGTCAGAAGCCTACCCAATCTCAAGATCCGTGCGTCAGGGCGACCCCCTGGCTCCGTCAATCTTTCTATTTGTAATGGAAGCCATTGCCTCCTTCTTACGCAAAGACCCCTCAATACAAAGATTGCAGGAGACCAATGTCGGTACCCAACACCACATCCAATTCCCAACAGTCATAATGTTTGCAGATGACCTCACGGTCCTTATAAGAGTGTCCGACTCCTCGGTGAAAGCGTTGGTCAGAGCAATGGAAGCCTTCAGACTGGCCTCTGAAATGAAAATCAACTGGAAAAAAACAGTAGGTTGGTGGCTTGCAGAGGAAGACACACCCAGGCTGGAAGGCCCTGAAGCGGAAATGATGTGGGAAAACAGGGAAGAGCCGACAAGGTACCTAGGGATTCTGGTAACCAAGGACGGACCCGCTCCACAGATGGCTCAAAATCTGCTAACTAAGCAAATTAACAGAATGGGACGATGGGGGAATACGTTTACGTCATTGTTAGGAAGGGCCCTAACTATCAACACATCCATCTTCTCTATGATGTGGTATATAGCTTCCATTTGGACTATACCTGACCACACGACCAAGGAATTGAACCGCAGAGCAAGGGCATACCTCTGGTCAGGTGACCCGAACAAAACTAAATACATACCCAAGATAGCCTGGCACTATATAACACAAAAGCCATCTAAGGGAGGTCTAGGAATCATCGACCCGAAGCAGGAAACAAAAGCCCTTCAGACTAAGTGGATCATCAAGCTGCTAACCCAGCTCAGACTGGCATGGCAGGGACTAACACTAGACAGCATCAGAGCAATAGCTCCTATTGATAGTCCAACCAACATGTCAGGCCTCTTTTGGGTAATGAACAAGGAGTGAGCCCCAAAGACCGGCCGCAGGAGACGACCAACAAATGACTCGCGGGAAGAGTCGCGGACCCCCACTCCTTACTGGACCGCCCTTATCCACACGTGGAGGGAAATTATGCCCARAAAAATCAAGAAGCCTAAATCTAAGGAASAAGTGTTGCGCCAACCCTTGTTTGGGAATCCATGTGTGAGAGAYGCAGGTAACCACCCACTCTCACTTTCAAGAGGCCAGCGATGGCTCTCCTGGATTACGCACGGAGTATGGAGGGTTAGTCACGTCTGGGATGAAGACCGAAAGGACTGGATTGACGAGGAAAAAATAAAATCACTCCTGAAAGGGTGCCACCACAGAGATGAAAACCTGCAAACAGTGATCAATAGTATCCCGGATGGATGGAAAGACTTACTCAAAGAGAACTTCTCTTGGAAGCCAGGTGAATGGGGAGTACTGACACAGGAAACGACACCTGCAAGAGCATACCAATTCTCCCACAGAGTCCCAGGGTCCAACCTTTCGGGGGTGTTCACCTCGTTCCCGATAGACTCAACCAATCCCAAATCTCCCTCCATCCACAACATGGACCCACAACAGGCAATCCTGAGTTCATTTATGCTTCGAAAAATAAGAGTACTAGGCAATTGGCCTAAGCTAATCTTCCAAATGCAAACAGCAATCCAGGAACTAGAGTTTGACCCAGCTGAGTGGGCATGGTCCGAAAACAACGGAACTTGCAAAACGCCCATCCAACTTACGCAATACACAGTCAAAATGGGATACAGAATGCTGCTAAAAACAAAAGACCCAGATCCGGTAATCAAAGCAAGATGGAATAAAATACTGGGCCAGGAAGCTGAACAAATAGCCAAAGTGCCCTGGCTGAAATATAAATCAATACGCCCGGTTAAAATAAGAAGCATGCAGTGGCTCATTACGTACGCCGCACTTCCTGTGAACAGTTGGCTACACATCAGAAGACAGAAAAAACGACCCGAACAGTTCAGATCTTTGTGAAGTATGCTCAGATAACGAACAGGAAACCATCACACACTGCCTAATCACATGCAAGGAAGCTACCGAGTATTGGGCAAGAGCAGCTGCTCTCTGGAACTACCTGTTTCCTTCTCCTTTCCCCGAACACCCAATCCAGATACYTCTATGGACTAACACCCCTACYAACTTTAACAAGTCGGAGAGCATCTGGTATGGCATGATTCGAAAGGTGACAATCTGGGTCATATGGMAGGAAAGATGCACCARAACGCTGGATAACTYCAGTAATCCACGTGAGAAGGTATGGGCAACGACCAAATCCTTAATGGAAACTGAAGTCCTCTCCCAATGGAGGAAAGTCAGGGCTCAAGCTCAGGAAAATCAGGAGAAACAGCAARAGATTCTGGCGAAATTCACAAAAATATGGCTGGTCAACGGAAAGGTGGCGTTCATTCAAGGTCTCCAACTCAGGTGGAACGACTGRCACAACTCCTGTCCGCTGCAGARTGTACGGAGCACTCACCTCTCTCAGCCTCAGGGCKTCAGCACTACATAGTCCTGACAGACGACCAGGAAGGACACTTATGAATGACCAGSGTTACAACGATCMAGATATACAGTAAACTTCTCGCAGGGTTTCCCGCGTTTAAGTGCATCTGACAGGGTCTCTGATGGAGACATTGAGAGGCAGCACAGGGAAAGACAAGGAAACAGATGACAATCTCCACATTATTGCACCTGAGGGTTTAGGGGTTAGGGTGTAGACAGAAGCAACAAAAGGAATATGTACGGGGGTTGCTGAGTAGGTTTGGTCACAGTGGTCCGGAAGTAAACGAAGTCTAGCCAGCTCCCAAGGTCGACTTTTCAGAGGAGCGGAGCACAGGCCGAGGGTTCAGGGTTTAAGGCCTTTTGGTCGCTCATCCCAGGGGGGAGGGAGGAGTGTGAGGAAGGAACAGGTCGGCATGGACAACGGATGAACTCTTCCTAGGGTCAAAGGCGTTATCCGGCAGATCTGGAGTCCAGGTCTGAGAGGGAAGAGAGGGTCAGGGCAAGCTGACAGTCAATCCTCCACTGCGGTGGAGTAATCAATGCTGTTCAGGGGTCCTTCGGCCGGACGGAAGGAAGCGTGCGTGAGTTCTCCATCGATGTAATGTTTACTTTGACTTGCCGGTGGAATAGGAACCGGACTGTCGCTCCCCAGAATAGAAGGAGCTAGGACCATAAGGCCCTGTTAAAAAAAAAAAAGAAAAAAAAAAAAAAAAGAAAAGAAAAGAAAAAAAAAGAAGGAAAGGTCCCTTGTTGGATACGCACATGGGGAGATGCCACGGATGAGGTGAGGGTGGAGGGGCGAGAAGAAGATGGAGATGAGGGAGAAGACCAAGATCGCGATAGCGAGTCCAAAAATAGTCTCCCTGCTGAATGTCCCATCCATGTCTACCGCAAAAATGTCGAATCAGATCCTGGGCCTCATAGCCCGACAGAACCTCTGCCTGTCACCTCTCTCTCTGCCTGTAACCTCTCTCTCTCTCTCTCTCTCTCTCTCTCTCTCTCTCTCTCTCTCTCTCTCTCTCTCTCTCTCTCTCTGAAAGAAGAGGAAAAAGAAGAACAAGGAGGAAGAAGGAGAGATGGAGGGCGAGAACAGCAGAAGAAGAAGATGTCGTCCTCCTCGCTGTCTCATCTGCAGGTAACTGCCGCCATGTACTAACGCGCCGGCGTATCTGTCTGTGGTGCAGGTTGCTGGCGAGAAGTCCAGCTATGGCGCCCAGGTAAGTACTTCGCCGCCACCGGTATGGCCACCTCCTCTCTCCCTATCTACAGCTCTACCTCTAACAGAGCGCTGCATCGTGCTGCTCCAGCAGCGTGTCGCCCAAGAAGTGAGCTACTTGAACTGTGTGTGGTGCACCGGTCTGGCCCAGCAATCTATAGCGCTGGGCCTGACTGGTGTGCTCCTGGTGCTGGCCTGAAACGGCCTGCCTGGGTCCCTACCGGTCGTCCAGGCCTTCCCTGCTGATGCAGCAGGGAGTGTCAGCTACCGGACGAAACTGAACCTAGCCCGAAAGGGCCTGGCCACGAATGGAGAAGACCCAAAACGTGGCCTTGGTCCGAACAGACCGTAAGTCTGTCCGGACGCACTGCAAGTCCGAAACGACGCCTGAAACAGACAAAAATAGAACAGCAAATAAATAAATGCTGCCTCAAATGGAACCCTGCGGCCCAAAGGCTGGCCGTGGGCCTCCAGCGCGCATGCCTGAGTGGCGTGCAGCCTGGCCCCCCCCAGCAACCGTCGGGCCCCCAAAACGGGGTCCGTGTGCAGGCTCAGCATGTAACAAACTCCGTGCTGGCCACATTATGGTATGTGGGCAGAGTACACATGCCGGGCCGCCGCACCTTTCGGTACATTAGAAGGGCGATCCATGCGCACCTGTGGTCCAACAACGCCAGGGCCAAGACTCTATCTGCAGAATCGCATGGGCCAAATTAATCCAACCTAGATGCATCGGCGGAATGGGATTGCTCAATCCGAGATTGCAGATCATTGCGCTGCAGCTTCAGCAGGTAATCTGGACTATGCTGCGCACTCAGGGAAGGGTGTGGCAAGAAGTCACTCAGACCCACTTGGCCTACACACTTCCGGTGTCGAAGGAGCTGGTGGACCTGTGCTTGATCAGCAGTCCTGCAATAGGCCACATTCATAGGGATGCAGTCTGGTACCAGAAGTTGACTCGCTGGAAGAAGATTCAGTTGAGTTGCCGGCCAGTGGCCACCAACAACTGCAGATGTGGTCTACAATCAATTGCTTTTTGATAACCGCTTTATATGTGATAGGGATGGGGAACCCTTTCCATGGCAGGGACCGTGAGAGGCCTTTGTCTGGAAGTGGGCTGAACGTGGAATTCATAAAATACGCCACTTGTGGGATGAAGAGTGCGGCGACTGGCGAACTGATGAGGAAATGGAGGCGGCCCTGAATGGCCGGATTAGGAGTATGCAAAGATTAGGAGTATGCAAAGACTGGGAGATCTTAAGGAGGCCATCCCCTCCCAGTGGATCGACCTGCTGCGAAAGGATGGCATAACGACTGGGGAATGGGTGAGGATAAAGGGAGATCGAGCGCCTGACAGGTTATACAGGGTGGATGGGAAATTGGAGGTCAGTGAGTGGCACATCAGACCAGGGTTGGGACAGGAGGGATTGGGGGAACCCTTGCAGGAGGTGCGGGCACAGGAGAAGCAAGTTGTGAAAAAAATGACAAGGTTGTGGTGAAACAGTGGCGGTAAAGGATGAGGAACAACTTTTGCCGTATCGGATTGCCTCCAGATTGCGGGACCTGCCTTGGGATCCGAGGGACTGGGAATGGCCGCATAAACACGTCACGTCGCTCCAGGAAGTGATCACGAACAATATCTATAACTCCCTGCTGGAACCTAAGAGCCAAGTAAGAGTGGCTCCCCAGCGCGTATGTGGATAGATGGACACAGCATAGATGGAATGAGCAGTGTGCACTCATGGCAGCCCTGCCAGATCAAAAGCAGGATGGCCTCTTGTTGCAAATCTACCACCTGGCGATCCTGACAGCACAGTGGCAAGCTACTAAAAGCCGCTTTAAGGACTGAGCATGTGCTGCAGGATGTGGCCAGGAAGAAACCCTTCCCCATCTCTTTGTGCGATGCGCGGAAGTCCGGGCGTTCCGGATGTGGCGGGCAGAGGAAATTGCAGACAAAAAGCCACCTGAACGTTGATGAAACGGATGATGCTGCGATTCTTCTGGGAACCTTGATAAAGGTTAACAGATCCGCCTTTGGGGACCTGATGGCGGAAGAAATTGTGCGGGCAGTGGTCTTGTGGGCCCTATGGACACTAAGGAATGAGCGATGCAGACAAGGCGCGACTCCGCGGTTGCAGGCATACCAGGAGCGCGTAATGGAGAACATCAGGATCGCCCTGATGGCGAACTTCCACTGGAGCAACCGTACCGGGAAAGTAAAGGTGACTGAATTCTGGGAGAGAAGGGGTCCACATCCGCAGCTGGCGATTCGGGACCCCCCCACAGAACGGCTGCAGTATGGCCCCGCCCTGCAACACTATGTGCCCAGCCCTAACATGGACGAAGAGCCGGCCTGATGAAGACACATTCAAGACAGGCCCCCGTGACCACGAGCAGATGCCAAAATGTACCTGTGGTAGCAATTAGGTAGCTTAGGAATGGTTACTGTTGTTAGTGTACTATATTAGGCCCGCTGCGGTAGTTTGCCTCAATTAGGTAAGGGGGGGTGGGGAGGTAGGACGGGAGGGAAGGGGGGAGAAGGGAGTCTCACATTGGCAAAAAGGACAACTTTGTGGTACAAGCTGGGCATTACTACTGCTGAATGCAAGGCAGGATAACTAGGGTACTGAGAGCTTGGGAAAGGTGGACTGAGGGATGGAACTAAATCCCAGGGGAAGTATTGGAGGGCGACAGGGGAAAGACCAGGGGAAAGACTAGGAGTAAGATTAGAAAGACTCCACATGTAGGAAGAAGGAGGCTTCCAGATTTTGGTGGTCTTTGCGTTGTTCGAATAGCTGTGAGCAAGTTTGGGTTTTGCAGCCTGAGACGCTGCTAGGAGGGCTTCCCCCGCGGCTTGCCTCTCCTGAGACTCTTCTGCTGCGTGACTGGGTGCTTCCAGTAAAATCAAGGTCAGCAACAGCAGAAGTCTGCCAGGAGGGCTATGGTATGGGGGGAGGTCGCCTCGTGGAAGCCCCTCCCTTGATTAGGTGACTCCTGCTTTCCTTCTCTCATTGTTTCTTGTACGCTTGCTTGCCGAAGTTGCCGGTAATAAGCAACCGGACTGACGCCCCCCACAACAGATGGCGCTCGTGTGTTTTGGGAAAACAAAAAAACAAAAAGAAAAGTGACCATAGCAGATATGCCTGCGTGATAGAATTCGAGAACTGTGTCCACTTGGCCATCAGAATGCCCAGACCAAGGTCACGATCCGAACCTCCGGATCACCATCCGGCACGCCCAGGTTCTGATGCCTGGTCAGGACTGTTGCTTGGATCCTGCCCAACCACAGAAAAGCGTTCTAGGGTTTCCGGCCCAGCTAGGTTTGCTGGTTCGGGTCGGAATGTTGGTCGGTGTGAGCTTTTTTTGGGCATCTTTCGGCATTTTCATCTTATTCTTGAGTTCGGGTGGAACGAGGCAAGGTGGGCCAATTCCAATATGCCTGCCTCGTTCGTTACATACGGTGCTGCCTCGCTGGTGCCTAATTCATTGGAGAGTTTGCCATCATTGCTGAGCCGCCACCATCGCCTCACTGCCACAGTCTCCTCGCTGCATTTGCATTCGCCACCCTGAACACGGAGAGAGAGAGAGAGAGAGAGAGAGAGAGAGAGAGAGAGAGAGAGAGAGAGAGAGAGAGAGAGAGAGAGAGAGAGAGGTGGACAGACCTGATTGGCCAGTATCTGATATTCACGTTTCCATCCATCAGCTGCTGTGTCCTTGGAGCTTAGTTTCTTGTACTTTGACTTGAACTCTGCTTCAGGCATCTCTCTGTTCCAGACAAAAGAAACCAATGAGAACAGAAATGAAGCAATTATCAGCTCCCCAATGGAAATAGAACTCTGATCATGAATAAAGAGGATTAGCAAGCAGTGAAGTGCACGTCCCAATTGGAGCCCTACAATCGGTCAGGTCTAAAAAGATGCTGCCCTTGCAAACCAAAGGAACAGCTGCCTCGTCATGCTCCTCATCTCCTCCACCTCCCCCTCCTCCTGCAGTGTGTTACGTTCTGTGTTCGCATAACAAAAACATTATGCTCGCTTGCAACCCATGGTTGATGCATTATCATTCATCACAGGAACCTCTGTGACTGTTGACAGGTCCCTGCTGGTGTCACAAAAGGGGTGATGGGGCATCCTCATCTTCTACGAAACCAATACGGGTGGAAATACCAGAGTACCTTCCCCTGCTGGACCCGGTTTCCAGCAGGTGGTGGTCCCTGCCAATAGACCGGAGCATCCAGGGACGGGCCCAATAGGAGGAGTTGCTCATATCACTCCCTCTAGTCGGCCCTGTCCAGATTTCAACAAAAAAAACAGATGGAAATACCAGAGTGCCTTCCAAGTTTGCTACTGTCTTCACCCGAATAGAACGCCCGTTCATTATCGCTGCACCTGGTCTGGAAGGTGCCCCAAATACGGTTATAATGACCGGGCGTTCTACTTGGGTGAAGACGTTAGGCTTGCACACCAAAAAGTTAATCGGAAATTGGACCTCGCAGCTTCACAGAGTCTACATTACTTTGCTTAGCAAGTTGGGAGAAGTGCCACCATCAAACATGAACTGTTGAAAGTTTGAAACCCTTTCTTCTTCACATATGCAGAAGCTCCGACTATTCATACGTTGGCAACTACCGTCTTCACTCAAATAAAACGCCTGCTAATTGTCGCTGCCTCTGGACTGAAAGTTGTGCCAAATGTAGCTCTAATGACAAGGAGTTCTATTCGGGTAAAGACGGTAGCAACAACGAAGGCAAACTGACTGAAGCGCATGGAAATGCTGCATATTTACCTTGGTGCAGCACCACTCGGAGGCCTATAAATCTTGAACATTCTTGTGCCAGATCCTGAAATACTACTGCACATGCACAAACAAAAGAGGTAATTGAAATTGGAAAAACACAGTGTGAGTAGAAAACTTTCACAGAGGCAAGAACATGAACATGACGGCCATGTGTGTGAGTTCATTCAATGTCATTAAATTTATACTCTGAAGTGCCTGTTCTGAGAGTCGTTCTTAACTTCGCCTTCCACAACTGAGTAGCATAGGGGAAGAAGGTCTGGAGCATGAGTTCATCTTTCCATCCTGTGTGACGATGCAGTTATGCTGCAACATTAAATCTCCACTGCATTGTTTCTTTGAGTTAATCTCTCTTGCTGGGTAGTTTGGTTGGCTTCTGGGTGTTGCTTTGTGCATTGCTGCTTTGCTGCCTTGCTGCCCATCCGCATGCCCTGTCTTCCTGTGTGTTGTCCTTTGTCTGTTGCCTCTCTCGTCCCGTCTTTCTCCACGCCTTTTTCTTCTCCATTAGGATCTCTTCGAGCTCCTGGGCCTCCAATACTCGATGTGGCCTGTACGGATCAGGTATGTCCTTTCCTTTTTTTGTTCTTTTTTTTTATAACAAATAGCATGCTTCATTATATATCGAGTAAAAGGAGGCCGGGAATCTCTCCACATCTCAACCCGGAAGAGTGAGACCCATACCCAAATCAGACTCATACTGGAAACCGGATCCAGTGTCCCCCTTCACCTATTAAAATACATGCTATTCCTGAAAAAAACAAAACTGGATTAACAACAATCAAAAAGAAAAAAGGAAAGAAAATTCCAACCTGCCCCTATTATGCGTTTAGGAGCCGAAGGACTACCATTCCTACTCCCAGGTTTCTTTCCAAGTATCTCCGACTCCTCCCCCTTTCTATCTGCTCTTCTTAAACCCTAAACCCTATGCCCCTTAGCTGTGCTTCCTGTCTCAGACGAGTAACTATTGGACACAGTTCATATTCACCAAAGAATTGAAGTATTTTTTACTATGCGTCCTTAGCTGTAGACTGCCTGCTTCGCTCCCAGACTTTCCGTTCTCCATTTAAAAATCAGTTTCCCTCTCTGAATACTAGCTACCGCCCCTTGGCCCAGCACGTTCTGAAAGAATCGGGCCCTATAATCCTCGGCCTTCTATTGCTTGCATTGACTCCCCACCCTCTTCCATTGTGCTCGCAAATCAGTTTCAATTAGGGTCAGGAGCATTTCCTTTGCCTCTTGTCTATGCATTAACTGATCTTCGAGAGTAATTTGGCATCGTCATTTCCAAATGGTCCTTAGACTGTATTCTCCTCTCTCACTCTCTCTCTCTCTCTCTCTCTCTCTCTCTCTCTCTCTCTCTCTCTCTCTCTCTCTCT
>BFEA01000163.1:2190471-2204158 GCA_003427395.1 Chara braunii | reverse complement strand
ATTTTCGTGGGAGAGGCTAGCAGCGACCATCCCTTCATAATGTTCGGAGCAGAGGCTATGCCGTGTACACGCCAACCGAACTGTACCTGTGCCACTGCACAATGGGAGGGCACAGCCACTATCCTCTGGAGAGGTCCGTTCATTGTTTGTGGTAGGACCAGCCAGATTGCTCTGCAGGGGCTGTAGTGCTTGCGAGTGGTGATCGACATACTGCTCCTGATGGACGAGCCAGACTGCGTGACCCTCCTCCATTTGGTGATAGAAAGAATTAACATTTCCTGTTGTGTGCATCCTGCCGCCGTTGTCCCATAGGGTCCATGAGTTATCTGCAAAGGTAAAAGCACTAAAATGACCTGGACGATATAAGATATATGCCCGAATATTTGTGTGTGTGTGTGTGTGTGTGTGTGTGTGCGAGAGAGAAAGCCAGCACGACTGCCGTTCGACGGTGTCTCCATCTTGTTCGTGTGTGTGTGTGTGTGTGCGAGAGATGGAGAAAGCCAACGTGACCGTTGTTTGAACCGTTTGACGACGCATTCAAACACCCGTCGTCATGTGCAATGGAATGGGATGAGCCAGGGCTGTGCTTCACTTGGCAGTGTTTAGGGCATCGCCACACCACTCTCGAAATGTGCGAATGAGAATGAACTTCCTGTTAGATAATGGCCAGATGCGCCTCCCACAATTGTCTTTTTCACATTTCGACAAAGATGTGGCGAGGCCCGTACTTAATGTTTTCAGAATCCACGGGTCCCTGCCATCCGATCTAAAAAGTTGCACAAACACAAGCCCCCCGAGAGGCCCAGTATAGGCCCGTTTTCGTTATTTTCCCCCCTTCCATCTGCTCTCTCCTTTTCCTTCCTTTCGGTGACAGCTCGTACGCGGTGGTGCACCGAGGCCCATCATGTGGGGGTACCGGTTTAAGGAAAGGATTGCAATTTGTATGGTGGGGGTACCGGTTTAAGGAAGGATTGCACTGTGTATATGGTATCGGTTTAATTGAAGGGTTGTTAGGCCCGGTAACAGGAATACCTGCATGTTGCCCTGTAGGCAGTTTATGTTGCTTTGGTAACCGTAGCTTTATAGGAACTTCTGGAGTGGCTTCGAACTCGGATTCAGTATTTTTGGAGATCGGTACGTAATCATTGGGATCTTCGGCTACGAAACGATGATTGTCTGGAGAATACCGGTTATGCGGGTCTGTCTGGTCTTGGCTCTTTTTGAGACTCGGTACATTCTTTCTTTCGTATGTAGTCACCTTTCAGAGGTTAGTCCTTCATAGGGTACTACTTAGGCATCCATACGTAGGATATATATAGTTGACCTTTCAGCTTACAAGACCTAAAGACCCCCGATGAACACTGGTCAGGGCGGCCAGCCAAAACCGGTCGGGTCATCGCCGTACATTCCGAGATGTTGTCACTTCATTTTTCTGTCGGAACGAAGTCGCGTTCCGAATTTCAACTTTATCCTTTGTTTGCTTCTTCCACCTCCTCCTCCTCCTTCTTCTTCTTCTTTCCTCCTTCTTCTCCATCTTCTTCTTCTCTTTCCTCTTCTTTGATGAGCTGTTTATACTAATAAGTCACGTACAATTGCTTGGTTGCCTTTTTGGTTGTGTATACACAACTCTCTTTCACGAAGTAACTGGGGTAGGGATAGTACTACTACTGCGTGGCTTCGAACGTGTCGATCATAGACATGGCTTCCAACAATTTTGTACGGTCTTGTTACAATTGTGCCCAAGCTGGCCACATCCAACGTTTCTGTCCTCAACCCCCTCGCCAGATGCCTGTTTCTAACCCGAATTCTGCTATTGTTCCTGTTCCTGCTCAACCTATCCTAACTCTTCCGACTAACAATGGCGACAATTTCCTGAACTCGCAGTTCAGTCGTGGAGGTTGGACCGGACCAAGTAACACCAAGAGGATCGAGACTTTGAAAGAGACGGCCGCCCGATTGAAGGCTCGACATGACGCTGAGGAAGAAGGTGAGAAAAAGAAGACTGAAGAGGAAGAGGAGGTCAGAAGAGAAAAGGATGAAGAAGATAGGAGGCTACGTGATAAGAGGGATCGTGAAGAACAGTTTAAACAAACCGGTGACCTTATCAGCTCTAAACTGGGGAGTGCTGATGTTTCGAAGAAGAATGAAACGAATGAAGTGGCGAAACTTGGGGAGGAAATCGAGAAACTGAAGGCCCCTGCTACGCTTGGTGCTGGAGCTACTGCTAATGCGCCGGATACCACTGTTCGCCTACAACGAGAGTTTGACGAAGCAAAGAGACATGTGCAGGAGGCAAGCGAACGACGCATTGCTGCACTGGAGGAGCAAGTGATGGCGTTGAAGAAGATTACTGAGGATGTTGTGGGTGCTGCCGAGAGTTGGAGAATTGAAGCACAACGCCCAAGCAATAAACGAAGATCTATTGCCATCGGTTCGGCTGTGTGTCCGCTGAACCGCACTCGACCTCGATGTGCCCCAATGGCCACACCCGATGGTGTTAGGGAGAAAGCGCCGCAGAATTACAGCGAGTTGGTTGCACGCCATCTGGAGAACGTAGACATCCTCAAGGACATGAGGGTTCGTGAGTTTAACAGGAGGCGCGAGGTCAAGCAAGAGAACATTAAGATTTCGTGAAGAGAAGGACAAGGAAATTGAAAGGTTAAAGGAGGCACTTACACGTGTGCAGTTGGCAACAGCAGATAGGATGAAGCCATCAAGCACGAAGGATAATCTGCGGAAGTTGACAGCTACAGATTTGCGGCAACGACTGGAAGTTGTGGCCAACGATGACGCCGGGCGCTCCGCGAAAGGGAAAGCTGCCGCCATTCCCTCCAACAAGGAGAAGACGGTCAATCACAGGGAAACTTTTTTTCAAGGGTGTCGACAAGACCTGAAGACCAAGAAGAACGATACAGTTATGGCTATTTGTGCGGAAGAAGGAATCATGTATGTCAATCTCGAAACTACCAGGGAAGAGATAGCTCAACTCCGTCCCACCAGGAAAAAACAAGGGAGTTGTTATTCAAGAGATTACTGATACGGGCGATGGTCAGAGCGAAGACCTCGGTAAGTTCGACAGGGCAGATGCAAGCACTTCCTTGGGTCTGCCCCTGGCGCGACTTGTTTATGGAAAATGAACAAAACTCTGCACCACTAAACGTGAGTTTTCTTCGAGTAAGCTACGATGTCGTTTCCGGAATTATCTGATGTGTTTGACTATTATTGGGCTTACCCTCATTGGCGAAATACCCTGCGCGGCCAAGTTTAGTCAGTGTTTCTCTTCTATGCTTGCATGTGGGTATGATTTGGATAGATGTGAAGGGCCACTTGTCTATGTGTTAATCTCTCCTTGGTGTAGGCACACCTATGTCGGGAGCACTACGAGGGATTTGCATACGCGCTGGGGTGAGCATATCTATTGGACGTGTAATGCTACAATCACTAGCAGTAGGGATCGCAATGAAAGGTTGTACCGTTGGTTCAGGGGATGTGGGGTGCATAGTTATGTTGTCGTTCCGATCTATCTCTGTTCTGAAGATGACTTATTAGGAATCGAACGATTTTTTATTCGGACCACTGGTTCTTCCTTGAATATTCGTGATAGGGCTTGCAGATCTAAAAGAAGGAGATGGGGACTCCGAGAGAGACTAAGCATTAAGAAAAGGGCGGATGCATGCCCGGGTGACCGTGTTGTAGTAGGATCGCTTCTTACCTTTCATTCTACTACTGGTGTTACCTCGCTTAGCTTACTGCGTATTCTTGAGGATTGCAAAGAATGTAATATCACTGGATGTGTAGTCTCATGCAAAGGGGGTGCTGGTTTGGTGGACAAGTGGGATCTGATTAAGCGCTTGTATGGTACGTCGTCTGTTTCATGCAAATTTGGGAGTGGACAACTGAAGAGAAGTCGTAGCTGGCTTAGCAATGGAATCACGATATGCTTTGACAGTATTGTTCCCTTCCTTCGGAGGTCACTAATCTATAAAGAGCCGCTGATCAAACTGTTGAGTCAACCGGCGTCATGTAAAGCTCTATACAGCTGGGACTTCGAGAAATTAGTTTTTGCTTTTTCTGCAATTTATTTTCCATGAGAAACAAACAAAGGGTAGACTTAGATATACTCTTTCTAGGACCATCAATACTTGCTTTGGGGTGTGCATCAGGGAGCGACTGGTGATTCGACTGGTATATGATCCCGTCTACAATAAGGCTGGTGTACTCAAGTTGGCTGCAGGGTTGATTGGTGTCCTGGAGATTCCGTATGCATGGAAGGAACTTCTTGTGAGAAGACTCAGGGTTGTTTGGTGCCGTAATCGATCTGTTGGAGATTCTATTCACAACGTCGGAGTGTATGCTAGAGGGCCGGTGGCGGAATCTTGCTGCTGCGATGATGACTGTGTTTCCTCATCTCTTCCTCGTAGCAATGGCCACGTGCTGTTCAGAATCAATGAGAATCCTGGTTTTCCCTCCTGGCTCCGCAATTCCAAGAACATGATCAAACCTTCTCGCGTCAACAGTTTAGGCAGTTTGAGAAAACAGATCCCTTCTTCGTTCGGATCTCTCCGGTCTCTTCCATCTCTTCCTCCTGGGATCTTATCTAATGACGTGCTGAATTCTCTTTTTTTTTTCCGGAGCTTTTGGCTTCGTGTCTTAATTTACCTCCATCTTCGGCTTCTTCTCTTTCTCTGTCTTCTTTCTTCTTTTTCTTCCTCTTCCTTTCTTCTTCTTCTTCACCTTCTCTCCCTACTACCTCCTGTCCCTATGCTACTACTTCTTCTTCTTCCTCCCTCCCTTCGTCTGCTTCGATTGGTCTGTCTGAGGGTCTTCTCACTTTGAAGGAGTGTTGCGAAGAGAACCTTGCCATCTTGAAACCCATCTTCGACTATTTGGTATGTGCGTCGATTGACGACAATGCAGGGGGATACACTCGTGTGCTGTCCGATGACATATCAATCAGGATTAAATAATCCGTCTTTTGTAAGGTGTGCGGCTGATGAATCTACTGTTGTGGCAAAGTGTAAGGCTATGTATCTGGAATCACGTCTGCAAAGGGTGGCTAAGTGGAATGATAAAGGATCGGTTGGGCAGGCGTACTGTATCCCCAAACACAAGGATGTCAACAAATGGAGACCTATTTGTCCCTCCTTTTCTGAGAATGCTGTAACGGGAGGAAAGAAGATCTCACCAGCAGTCAATCAGCTTCGAGGGCAACTTCCATCCAGATCTTGTAGCATTGTAGATATAAATAAAAAATTATGTAGTAACTTCTTTCTTATTGGTGATTCGTTTGATATCAAAAAAATGCTTTCTAATCTACCCACTCTTCTATCCTAAGGGTTGTAGAATGGACAACGGACTATTGGATGAGTCAAGGTTTTAGCGAGGAAATAACGTTAAGCTTGTCTCTGGTACTGACGAGGAGGGCTGGAGTATGATCACTTTTAAGCAGATCTTGAGTTTTTTCGCTTTTGAGTTAGGCAATACTTTTGTTAAGGTTAATGGGCTGCTGTTGCAGCAGACGGTTGGGATTCCAATGGGGAAGTCCTCCAATCCTGCTCTTGCCTGTTTACTATGTGCTTACAACGAGCTCTCTTTCCTGTCGACACTTGGCAATCAACACAAGCTGGTTTATGGTTTTCGCTTGGTGGATGATGTATCTATCTTTGTGATCTGCAGAAAGAACTCCAGGGAATCTGTAACTGAAGGACAGCAGCTTATCCAGAGATTCGGAAGTTGTTATGACCCCAATCTTGTCTTGGTGAAAACCAATGAAGGACAGAGTTGGGACTTTTTGGGTTGTGTGCTTCAGATTTTGGATGGTGAACAAAGATTGGGATGTGCAACAATCCACAAGAATCAAGTAACCTGGACGAACGAGCGGGTGATCTTTCAGAGCATTCAGCACTTCACCTCCTTCTTGAGTCGAATACAGAAGATGGCAGTAATTGGCTCCTTTCTGCATCGTGTTAAAACGTTCACAACGATTCGAGGCGCTGAACTTATGTATCTGTTTACCTTAAAAGTAGAACTGTGGAGGAAGGGATATCCGGATGACTGTTTCGACAATGCACTCGTCAGTTTCTCAAACAAATTCTGTGGAATGGCTACCGATTCTGACCGGTTGAAACACTTAGTGCTAATATTTAGGGGTACCAGCTCTGATGTAGGACGATTTTGATACTCCGCAAACTAGTTTTTTCAGTTTTAGGATTACAATGAATGAAGGGGGTAATGGTTTATTGGAAGGGTATCTGCTCTGTGCTACATGTGATGAATGGTCGTGGTATCAGTCTGATGGAAGGGGATATTGCTTTGGTAAGAATGGGTTATCTGTTCTTGTAATGTATGGTGGGGGTACCGGTTTAAGGAAAGGATTGCAGTTTGTATGGTGGGGGTACCGATTTAAGGAAGGATTGCAGTTTGTATATGGTACCGGTTTAATCGAAGGGTTGTTAGGCCCGGTAACAGGAATACCTGCATGTTGCCCTGTAGGCAGTTATGTTGCTTTGGTGACCATAGCTTTATAGGAACTTTTGGAGCGGCTTCGAACTCGGATTCAGTATTTTGGAGATCGGGACGTAATCATTGGGATCTTCAGCTACGAAACGATGATTGTCCGGAGAATACCGGTGTCGGAGCAAAAAACCTTACAAGGGTATCTTCTCGGGTTTTTCACTGTCACGACTTTTTCGTTAAATTGAGGGGCTTGATGAAACTGATGTCTGCAAGAAGTTTATTCAGACTAGCCTATGACCGAGAGACTATAACTTTTCTAAACCAGACACTTGTGATCGGCAATGTGAGGGACCGCAGAGGCACACGGTCGTGAGAATGCTAAGGCTAAAGACCTGTCCTACCTAAAATAATGACGTGGGGCTGTTAAGCTGCGCAATTCAGAGACTAGGAACACCGAAAAGAGTGGCCGCATCATGTCTGCGACTACGGCGCAAAAAGGTACAGGGTCCGGAGTCATGCATTACAAGCATTTACCCTCGTCGGGGCTTGAAACCGCACTTACGTGTTGAAGGTCCAACATTCCATCCTGTGAGGCTCGGCGCTCGTCCGAGAGGATGGGCGACTGGCATGGTTAATGGCCAGCACAGGCAGGGCCTGCCGTGCTGCAGACAGGTGATCCACTGAGGCGGAGCTCTTCATAAAGAAGAGCTGCTCCTACCTCGCCGTGGTAGGAGCTAGCCCAGTAGGATAACATGTCAGGTTTTCACCCAGCGGATACCGGGATCGAACCTGATGATGCCTACTTGGGCTGGCTCCTTTTGGAGCTGCCCATTGGGGTGGGAATGAGGCGCGGTCGATTTCGACCGCGAGATCTTCAGATCTCCAGACCGAAAAAGGCCGCGTGACTACAACATAGCCCGTGCGCCTAAGGAAGACACGCATAAATCGAGGAACGGTCTAGTTCTTTTTTTTTTCAATCCCCTAACGAGAATCAAACTTTGGTCTGCCTATCGAAAAGAGGAACGGAAACGCCAGCAAGGCGTAGGGTTGGAAACCATGGCCGTTGGCTTATGCCAACGACTTCATTACTATAACTAAAATACTGCGCCAAGTGGCGCAACTAGAAAGAACGAAGGACTTAGTGCCCTAAGGAGGACAGCAGGCGCCCATTGAAAACGGGCAGTCGTTTTGCTGTCAAGGTAAGCTTAGTTTCTTTTTCATTTCGTTTTTTTTCTCTCTTTCTTTTTAGCTCGTTCCCCTTCCCGGTTTTGTGGCCGTTGGAAAGCAGGCAGTGGGAGAAAACGGGAAAAGGGGCGAATACGAAGCAACTGCCTCGTGAGGAAAAAAAAAAAAAAAAAAAGGAGGGGAAGGAAAAAGAACAGTCTTTTCGACTACGCTCATCTGGCATGAATATTCATGGCCACGAGATCTGAGATCTCATGGCTCACGGCGCGCTAGTGTGGGAAGCTGGAGGGAGTTGGAAAGGAAAGGGAGATAAAGGGAAATGGGGGGCTGGGAGAGGGAGGACCTTCTAACCTGCCAACTGCCCTCCCCGTTTTCAGAGGAAGGGCAAAGGGAAACGAGGAAGGGGCTGTTGCATGCACCTGGTGGAGGTATGGGCCAGGTGCAGTATAGTCAGAATTAGTTTTGTTTTTATTTTTCTTTTGTTTTGTTTTCTTTATTCTCGTGAGGACACTTGTCCTCACGAGCTGCTGCCAGAGGTAACTGCCAGGCTCCCGTTTTAGAGGGAGCCTGAAAATTGAGGGGTCATAAAGGAAAAGGCTAAGTACAACCCTTTTCCCGATGTATCTGCCCTGAAAAAAGGGTCCAAGTATATCAAACTCAAAGGGTTGTATCTCTCCAACCCCTTGTTAGAAAAATAAAAGAAAAACACTGTTGAAAATGGCAAAAGCCTAGCTACCTCGTGAAAATCTGAGATAACTGGGAATAAGAAAAGAAAAAGAAAATGAGGGCAGTTAAAGAAACTGCCCTCACTAAGGCTGTGGCTGTGGTGCGGCCACAGTTAGCCCTGGATCTTGGCAAGATCAAGGGCTCACTGTGAGCCCGCGATTTTGCCTGGGGGCTGGAGTGACGTCCAGCCCTCCTCAGCCACTATAAAACAGGTAGCTGTCCCCAGCTGCCACACAACACACTCGTGCTGCCAGTGTGTGACGAGCACACGTGAGTGCTGCTGGACATGCTGCTTGATGCAATGTGGGAGGAGGCTGGAGGTCTGCAGAGGAGCGCAAGGAGAGGAGCTGGGGAGCCATACCCAAGGAAGGGAGCACTCTGCTTCCCTCCCCTCTGGTTGGTGCTGGTCCCATGGGACTGACCCAGCGACGCTGCAGAACTACAGCAGTAAGGCACTGTGAAATTTGGGCCTGGGGCCCAAATTTTATGAATTTTGGCCAGCCATTTTTCCCACTTCCGTGGGAAAGTGCTGTCGAAATTTTACAACAGCGAGCAGCGGACGGTTAGGCTGTCGGCAATAGTACCGGTGGAAAGGATCTGCGTCAGGCCACTTTTCCCACATTCGTGGGGAGGTGCTGCGGAATTTTTACAGCGGCGAGCAGCGAACGGCTAAGCTGTCGGCAACGGTACCAGTGGAAAGGATCTGCGGCAGGGCACTTTTCCCACATTCGTGGGGAGGTGCAGCCGAAATTTTCCAGCGGCAAGCGGCGGACAACAAAGTTACTGGCGGCGGTACCGACGGGACGGACCTATGACAGGGTGAATTCCCACTACTGTGAGGAAATGCTGCCGAAATTTTGCAGCAGTGAGCAGCGGACGGCTCGGCTGTCGGCAGCGGTACCGGTGGAAAAGATCTGCAGCAGGTCACTTTTTCCACATTCGTGGCGAGGTGCTACCGAGTTTTTCCAGCGGCAAGTGGCGGACGACGAAGTTACTGGCGGCGGTACCGGTGGGACAGACCTACGATAGGGTGAATTCCCACTACTGTGGGGAGGTGCTGCCGAAATTTTCCGGCACCAACGACACTAATTTTAGCAACGTTATGCTGCCAAATTAAAGCCCATCAGGCGGTGCTAGGTAGAAAGGAGGTCCTGACGTGTCAAGAGGTCAACGACAATGTCAGTGGGGATATCATTTTGGAGTTAGAAACCGGCGAGGAGGCGACACATTTTTTTTTTTCTTGTGTCAGCAAAGGCGGGACATCTTGCATTGGCCAAGTGAGACTGGTGGGACGCGTGAGTAAGATAGGTGGTGCCAGCGAGGAGAGGCTGGTCATTTATTTTTTGTGAGAACCAAGGGAGGTTATTTTGGCGAGTGGTTTAATCTAGAAGTGTAAAGGAAAAGCGTGGGACCGCCTGGAACCACGCAGTGCCAATTGGCACTGACACAAACCACTTGGTACCAATGGACACTGACATGGACCACTTGGGACTAATTGGCACGAACGTGGGGCTGCCTAGGACTAGTTAACACTGTCTTGGAACCAACATTTTTTGGGGGACTCGTGCGACTTGCCGCCATCGAATCTTGGACTACCGCATGTTGGGACTTGCAAGTTGGGAACAGATTGGGACAAGCAGTTGACTTGAGACTTGCCATGGGACTGCAGTTTTCTTCACGACAAGTATATTCTTTCTTGGCTTTCTTGAGTGAGCCAGAGCGCGTTCGACACCACTTCACTCAAGGTCAATTGATTGACTCGGATTCCTTTTCACCCCTGTGTGAACCCACACTTTGCTTGACCCTGTTTGTTTTGAATGTTCAAAAGAAAAGGTTGAGTAAAACCTGTGGTCATGCATGTGAAAAAGTGAGATCTGACGGGAGTATGGATTGCTGGATTTTCTGGACCTGTGTTTTTTTTTGTTTTTTTTTTTGTGCAGGTAGGTAGAAGGATGCTTGCAAAGGAGATTGATTATTCCTATTTAAGAAAAGGGAAAAGGGTTGTCTTCTTTTTACTTCTCACTTGCCTGCATGCCAAAAATGATTCGTTGTTTTGAAAAGCGTTAATTATGTGTGCGCCATAAAACAAATTCGATTGAAAGAAAGCAGATAAGGTCAGACGTACTTGGCCTTTTCCCGAGGATTGGCCTTTTCCCGAGGATTGGCCTTTTCTATCCCGAATGGCCTTATCTACCTATACCTGTCCAAATGGTTCTCATTCTCTATCTCTTCTAACTCTTTTCGTTTGAGTTACCTTGGGCAAGGGATGATGGGAATAACTGAAAATTTACTTGTGGTGAACGTTTTCTCTCTTTCAAGGAAGCATCTGGGGGCGGGGTTCATTGCTTTAGGAGCCAGCCCTGTTATCGACCCAGAGTGGACCGTTTTACGCTGAGGTACTTTGCAGATTCGGTGGAGGCGGCCCGACTTCTGAGATCCGAGTCTTGTGCTCCGACGAGGAGTAGTACCCCAGGCCACTTCCTAGAGGGTGAGACATGCAAAATTTCAAGTAATGCACTTGATCAAAAAAATCATTCGCAAAGCAGCTTGTTATCCAAAAAGACTATGAATACGTGGAGACGGACGTATCCGTGCCTAATCTTAGGTCGGCGGTAGGTGGAATGAATAACTTCGGAAGCGCATCTCATGAAGTCAAAACCAAGGTTGTTCGACTACCGTGTTTGCTGCATCTATGTTATTGTCGAAAGCCAACTCCTCGTCGACGGTTGTATGATTTTTGTGGAGTTCGACCCGAGGTGGTCGGATTTTATTTTGATCTTGTGTGTTTGGATGTATCGTATAATGGTTCGAGTTCTTTCATTTCAGATTGAATATACCTTCCGATCAACTATGGTCGATTCCTTTTGATATAAATATGTGTGGTTGTTATAACTTTTTTTTTACCGGTGTTGAAAGGGACTAGGATATAGTGGGTTCCACGGTTGGTTGAGACCGTCCTAGTCGACCGGCGTGCGCTTCGTTCGTAGGAGATCAACGCCCTAAGGGACGAACGACGGTCGGGTTCAATAGGCGTTTTAATCGCGCATACCTATACTACAGCGAGCGAGCAAACGCCCTCGGCTGGCCTACCTCTGCAACTGCATATAAAAGCTTTCGCACGTGGGTCCGTAGCTTGGTAGGGATACGCCCCTAAGGGTGGTGACAACCCCTTAAGGAAGCAAGTTGTACCCCGTGGGAACCTATTGTGTCGTAGGGGACCGCAGGAAGTACAGTTGGCGCACCCGGCTAGAGCCGCAAAGGGACGACAACGACCCCGGCCGTCTCGGCGGTTCGCGGTGTTAATTACGCCTCGTTCCCGAGTTGTCTCTAAACTTTTTGTTTTAACTCTTGTGTGACATGGCCGGGAGGGCTCCCGCCGCTTCGTGAGAAAAGGCGGGGGCCGATGCGCTCGACACCGGTTATGAGGGTCTGTCTGGTCTTAGCTCTTTTTGAAACTTGGTACATTCTTTCTTTCGTATGAGGTCACCTTTCATAGGTTAGTCCTTCATAGGGTACTACTTAGGCATCCATACGTAGTATATATATAGTTGACCTTTCACCTTACAAGACCTAAAGACCCCTGATGAGCGCTGGTCACGACGGCCAGCCGAAACCGGCCGGGTCATCGCCATACATTCCGAGATGTTGTCACTTCATTTTTCTGTCGGAACGAAGTCGCGTTCAGGATTTCAACTACATCCTTCATTTGCTTCTTCCACCTCCTCCTCCTCCTCCTTTCTTCCTCCTTCTCCATCTTCTTCTTCTCGTTCCTCTTCTTTGATGAGTTGTTTATACTAATAAGTCACGTACAATTGCTTGGTTGCCTTTTTGGTTGTGTATACACAACAACAACACAAGCATCATGTCTTGTTTCTTTTTTTTTTACGTTGTTTCCTTTTTTTTTTTTTTTTCCCGCGGTGAGTAGTCGTGCCCGTAGTTTCCTTTTTGTCAGTCATTTTTCCAGTCGAATTTTTTATAGAGACCTGGAATTTTGTTGCTTATCGGACGGCCCATCTCACAGATGGGCAGAATCCGGCCATGGTAGGTCGAGACATAGCGTTACACGTGACCGAAAGAACTTTAATAGAAGGTAGTAGATGCTGATCATGATGAGGATGATGATATTCGCGGTATTCTTCCAGAGAGGATAAGAAAGCTGAGAAGTCACCTTGTGGCACTGAAAGTTGCAACTATCATTCAGCAAAAGCAGAGAGGGCATCTTGTGGGGCAGCAGCAGGAGCACTCCCATCAATTGCGAGTTCACAAAGGACTCGGACACATTGAGGGGAAGGTCCCCCACATTGTGCGAACAAGGTTTCTACACCAACACACACACAGGTACCTGCATTCATTGCAATGGGGATGTAAAGACAACAGACAGACTGGAGAGGGTGAGAGTTTCATACTTGGCAACGGCTAGAAGGTAGTGCGAACGACCGAGCCATTCACGGACGGACTTGTAGAATCCGTTGTCCTTGACTGAACCATCCTCCTTTGCTGCCGTTTCCAGAATTTCATTCGCCCGCTGCCACCACAACAAACATGAGAGCACATCAGACACCACTCACATTGCCAATTAAGTCAACTCACAGGTCAATTCTTCCAAACTCTGAAGAGGACACTGCAGACTTTATAGTTCTCAACCTGCACACATGCTGGTGTGCGGACGCACACACATGATGATTGCTGATCGCATCTTTAGGTTGCTTGTGAATGCTTGGGCAGAGGTTGCACTCATAAGGGAATTGCTTGTGAGCTGTCTACTCACTCTTTTTTTTTTTTTTTTTTTTGTTAAGTGCAAGTGCGCTTTATGGGGACGGATGTGTGGGCACTCTGTGGTCAACTACACACGACATAACACACCCTTGCCCTCATTATTTCGTTTCTCTTCAGCTTATGGACCGGGTTTGGGGATGGTATTTGCCATTTGTTTTTAACAGACACACTGTTGAGGGTTCAGCCTCCTGATGAGTCGGTGAAAGTCTGGCCAACCAGTGCAGCTTTCCATGACAACATATATATTATCAAGAACCGCTTAAAAAAAAAAAAAAAAAAAAAAAAAAAAAAAAAAAAAAGAACCTCTTAGTAATGGAGTGAAGGACAAAACACCAGGGATGATATGGACTATTTTGTCGGACTTCGACCAATTAGCAGGAAGCTGTGCTGCAACAGCCCCCTTTTGTCCTTTTCTCCTCTTTCACCCACTGGCCAGCTTTCTGTTATATGTATTTTCAAGAACCTCTTAAACCACCAGAACACGGCCCCAACCTTGCAGAAGGATTTTGGTGCCACCAACTCCAGATTTAGGGGCGGGGCGGGG
>BFEA01000163.1:2176320-2187848 GCA_003427395.1 Chara braunii | reverse complement strand
TCCTATCTGGCGCTCGACGCCCAGACTACAGATGGCAGATCCTATCTAGCCTACTCTACAATGCCGATGATGACTTCAACAGCTCCCCGAAGTACGAGCAGATCTCGGCCAATGCAGCACGCTTCAAGCACCAGGTATGGCTCTCGTATCACTCACAACCTCGTTCCCCAACTCACAGATGCCACTTGCACCCAAGGACCACCATGCGCCCCATCCAGCATACAGCAGCGCTGCTTGGCTATGGCTGCCTTCTCCTTCCAGCTCGCCCGTGAGCGCGTGAGCCTGGCAGGCGATAGCACAGCAGCGCTTGTGCGCAAAGCAGCCAGTGCCCAAATGTCCAATGCGGAGGCAGGCCCTTCCCTATATCGAAGTGGCCTGCTGCTGCGTGCCTGAGGGAGGTGCTGGGCCCTGTACCGGAAGCTTCCGGTAGACCCCACGAGGCTGAGCCTCAGTCCGAAGTAACAGACCCACAGCCTTTGTTCGGTCCACTTTGTGTATCCGGCCCAGGGCGTGCCTCAGTTTCATGCAATGGAAGGCAGCCTGGGCCTGGGCGCTTCCAACCAACTGGCGCTGCGCAACTGCCTGAATTTCCTCAGTTGCGTGGTGACCCCAAAATGGTCTGTAGGGCCTCAGTCGTGCCTGCCTTCACTTAGGGCGGCCGACAGTGTGAAAAATAGGCCCTGTAGTGCATGTCGAGGCCGTATGCCTCGCATTCCCTCCTGCATACTTCGATAGTCCTCTGAGAAGTTCAATCTTCGATAATCTGGCACTTTCCTTTCCGTAGAGACTTCTCGTAGTGAGCGACCTACCTGTGGGGCGGTCTGCATCAGTTCCTCCCTTGTGAACCATCTGTCCTCCTTTGGATCAGTGTGATGTCTGAACCGAACTCGATACTAGAGCTTCGCTTTCGGAGGACGTCCTCTGCCTGTTGGTCTTGGAACTGGCATCTCCCTGTGGTCAACAATGTCGTTGATGTCAACCTCTCCATCCATGGTTGGGGGCAGCATAGATCGACGAGAGGGAAACTGGTCAGTTTCTCTGAATGGTGCAAGCTTGGAGGCGTGAAAGACAGGGTAAGTGCGGAGATGACCAGGGATCCGAATGACATAGGATGGCCCATCCAGATCTTCCCCAACAACATCTAGAACCTCCCATGGTCCAATGTACTGTGGCATGAGCTTCCGGGAGATCCCCTGCTCCTGTCCCAGTTCTGAGGATTTTACGTAGACTCTGTCTCCTACCTGAAATGAAGAAGGACGGCGGTGCTTGTTCTCAGTTTCTATCATTGCCGCCTGTGCCTTATGCATCTGTTCTACTGCCTGCTGCATCCGTTGTTCATAGCGATAGGCAAAGTCAAGGGTGCCGGGTGGAGCAGCTGACTGATTGTCAGGTAGCAGAAAGTCTACGGGCAGTCTGGGCTTGAAAGTCAGTAGCAGACTATTAGGACTCACTCCAGTTGCGCTGTGCACAGCATTGTTATACAGGCTGGCGATGAGAGCAAGTTTCTCATCCCAGTTCACCTGATTGGGCTTGATGTAATGCCGCAACAGGTGTTGAACAGCGCGATTGAGTTGCTCTGCTTGGCCATTGGCCTCGGGATGGTTTCCAGAAGTTATCTGCAGCTGTGTTCCCTGTTCTGCAGCTGCAGCTTTCCACAACTCACTTGTGAATCGGACATCCCTGTCACTAACAATAGACTTTGGGAGCCCAAAGTCTCTGACCCAGTTCTCTTTGAAGAGTCTAATCACATACTCGATCTTCGCTGTCTCCGGCATTGCAACTAACCTAGCGTACTTACTAAACCTATCCACGATAACAAAGATGTGTCTCATTCCACTCTTGCTGGTGACCAGCGTGTCCATGAAATCCATAGACAGGCTCTCCCCGGGCCTTTCCGGAATCGGAAGGGGCTTGAGGAGCCCAAGAGGGGCCTGTGTACGGGGCTTGTCTCTTTGACAGACCTGACAAGTCTCCACGTACAGCTTGGCATCTCTCAACATCGTGGGCCACCAGAACTGCTGCAGCAGATTGGCTGCAGTCTTCTTGAAGCCAAAATGTCCGGTGGCATCGTGACACTCGCCTAGAAATAAACTACGCAAAGACTCCCTATTCGGCACACACAAACGTTTATTCCCTTCGTTCTCAAGGAACAGCAAGCCGTTGACCAACTCAGACTCAGCAGAAGTGATTTTATCCTTCGCCTCGAGTCTGCGAATGATCTCAGACATGAACTGATCCTCGCGATAGGCTTCCACCATAGACTGAGTAACATCGTCCGCAAGCCCAAACTCAGTGATCAGCGCACCGGAGAAGTCAGGCCTACGCGACAGTGCATCAGCAACCTTGTTGCACTCGCCCTTGATGTACTGGGGCTCAAAGTCATATTGCTCTATGACTTCAATCATCCAATGGTTCAGAGCGTCGGAGAGCACAGGTTGGGTTCTCATCCACTTCAGGGTCTGGTGATCAGCCCTGACGTAGAAGAACCTCCCAAGGAGATAGTGCCTCCAATGGGTGAGTGCCTTGTAGATCGCATAGAGCTCCTTCTCATAGGTGGACTTAGTCAACTTCTGAGAGGGCATCTTTTTGGACATGTACTCTACCGGCCTGAACTTTTTCCCCTCCTGCTGCGCAAGTACGGCGCCTATGCCATATTGGCTAGCATTCGTAGTTACTACGAAAGATTTGTCACGATCAGGAAGTTTCAAGACCTCATGGTGTGTCAACGCATGCTTCAATTGTCTAATAGCAGCCTCACACCTGTCTGTCCACTCCCATGGGATGTCAAGGCGAGTCAGGTCAGTCAAAGGGGCAGCAACTATGCTATAGTTCTTCACGAAATTGTGATAGTAGCCGGTCATCCCTAAGAAAGACCTCATCTCAGTCACAGACTGAGGACGCGGCCAGCCACGAATGCTCGCCACCTTCGCGTCATCGGGCTTCATATCATCCGCGGAAATCTCATGACCCAAGTACAAGGTACGGGTGGGGCCAAACTCACACTTCTCCCCGTTTATCTTGAACTTGTGTTGTCGAAGGAGACTGAGGACTTTGTCCAAATAAGCCACGTGCTCCTCGACAGTCCTACTAAAGATAAGTTTGTCATCGAGGTACACAATGACAAATTGTCCAAGTCGTCATGGAAGATCCGATTCATAGCGTGCAGAAAGGTGCCAGGAGCATTGCAAAGGCCGAAAGGCATCACCACAAACTCGTACAGACAGTACCTGGTCTGAAAAGCGGTTTTGTGTTGATCCTCAGACCGGATTGCAATCTGATCGTACTCGGACTTCAGATGTATCTTACTGAAGTACCGACACCCTTGCACTCTATCTTGCAAATCGTCGATGCGCGGTAGGGGCTCTCTGTTCTTGACAGTGATGGCACTGAGGCCCCTATAATCAATGCACATCCTCAAAGTGCCTCCCTTCTTAGGTACGAATAGGACTGGAGAACCATAAGGAGAGACACTCGGCCGGATCCATCCCTTCTCTATGAGTTCCTTGAGTTGCTGGCGAAGCTCATCAAGCTCGCCTGAAGACATCTGATAGATCCTATTGATCTCTATCGCGTGGACGACCTCCCTCTCAACAACCCCTGTCAACTCTTCAAATAGATCAGGGTATTTACCAACTACTCCCTCTATCTTTGGCGGCATTTTCACCGGCTCGCCTGCTGCAGAGACATAGACTAAATACATACCCTCCTCCGGATTTTGCTTATAATAGTTATAGAACGCGACCGCGCACATGCACCCATGGGACTCAATCATACTACTAGCTTTGAACTTACGTAATCTGGCGGTCCCTCCACTTGGCAAAGTGTGTTTGACCACTTTTCGGTCCCAGTCAAGCTGGGGCTGTGCCACGGAGAGGTAGTACATACCTAACAAGATATCCATAGGGAGATCATCGCTCACTAGGAACGAGACGCGATATCTCAATTCCCCTCCCGCGTACGGGAAACAACACTCAACATCCTGGAGATAGTCGTTGACTACCATGCGTTGTTTGCTGGCACAGGTCGACTCCACAGATCGACTCAGGCGCTGCACTTGCCCCTGTAAGCACACCCTCTCAACGCACGCGCGAGATGAAGTTCCTAGTCGAGCAAGTGTCATAATAGGCCCCGACCTTGCGGTCGCCGAAGACTATCTCACTGACGAACATCTCACCCTTAGGGGCGTTGACCAGGTCTGATCTAGACCACTCCTCTAGCTCCTCTAAGGACTCAAACACATTCATCGAACAAAGGGTCGATGGGTCTGAATGTGTTTGCGGGACGACGATGGAGTCAGTAGCTTGGGCCATCTCTCGAGTTGGTGAGGGTGTGTCCACCACCTCGACCCTAGCAGGAACAACTACCATTCCTACTGGCCCGACGTGTTTCCCGGAGCAGTGCCAGAAGTGCTAGCCACATTGCTACCAACGGGAGTGGAGGATCCCAACGCCTGCCCCATCGTAGGCGGGATCTTCTCGGTCACCTTCTTGTTGCAGCACTTGAATTGGTTATGGCCATATTGACCACAACGAATACAGGCCTGCCTGGTGTACCTGTCTCTCCACACATCCTCACCGAGACCCGCTTTCTCCCATGGAGGAGCATTGGGGTCAACTTGACTCCTTGACCGGGAACCTCCTCGGCGTCCACCGGTCGCCTTACCTTTTTGTGCTACGACAACGACTACTCCACCCCCTGAAGCTTCTACGCTGCCTGCCTCTGAACCTACTCCCTCCTGGAAGTTGTCATCTAACTCGATGGTTGATCCATCGTTATCATCTAACGCGATGGTTGATCCATCGTTATCGACAAACATGATTGGACCCTTCGCCTTCCAGTTGGGAGGCAGTGACTTTCTCCTACCATCCGTAGTGGGTGTCTGCCCATGCCCTATCTTTGCCTCAAGGTCTAAGGCCTTCTTGCTAAACGAGGGAAAGTTGTGCATATTGATGTTGGCCTCACCTGCCAACTGATTTCTGAGAGGCATGGGAAAGCATCTCAGGTAGGAGGTGAGTAAGACCTAGGGGTCATAGCGCACCCCAGGGACACAGATCAGACGCTCTACAGCGTCAGTGGCTTCCCTTACTGACGTAAACTGCCTCGTGTGCAATGTCAGGATCGCATCAGTAGCCTTTGGGCCTCCTGAGGATCATGCCACCTGTCTTCCACCAACTTGAGAAAGTCATCCACTTTCTGGGTGACCGCCCAAGCGCGAAAGTCATGACCATACCCCTGTAGTTGCACTAAACCACTCAACCATCGTGCTGCACTCCCCTCTGTATAGGAGGCAGCCACAAGCAATTCCTCATGCGACAAGGTAAGTTTGCACTTGACGTAGACCGGCACTGCCCTCAACCAAGTGTCGAGGTCTTCGCCTCTCTTATACCCTGTGAAGGGTTTAGGAGCGGCTATGGCCGTCTTTGGTACCCACTGACTTTGTCCCGGTCCCTGCATCACTCCGGGTTGTGGACCTTGTGGTGCAGGCTGCTGCACTGGCTGCTGCTGGGGTTGTGTACCCTTCGGCTGTGCAGGCTGCAAGACAGCCGGCTGCAGGCTGCACGCTTACGGCAACCTGCGACAGAGGTTGGGTGAACACTGTCTATACAGGAACCTGTAAACTAGGACCTGTTGAGAACCCTCCTGCTAACGGCATACGCAGGGAAACGGTCTGGACCGATGCTGGAGCTGTATATGGGGATACCCCAGTCACCGATGGGACAAAAGGAGGAGGATGTACAACGGGCCAGGCACTGGGCCTTGACGGTGATGGTGCCGCCTACACTCGCCCGACTAACATAGCCAGACACTGTTGGATATCCTGTAAGATCTCCATCTGGTGATCTTGCATCTCTACTACACTTAACAAGACCGACCGGATGGTCCTCACATCATCCTCCATCTATGTTGGGTCCATCTCCTCTAACTCACTAATGTTCGCTTGCCTCCGCTGCATCCTGGCTCTTCTTCTAATCATTCTCTCTTTCTTTGCCTTAATCTCACCCAAAGCCTGTTGTAGCTGTGTCTCGCAATCAGCAGCTCACTGGATGGCGACCTCCTCCGGAGTCATCCCTAAGGGCTGGCTTGCGATTACGCCAATGGACTGACTCTAAGGTTTGCGCGACCTTTGACCCTACAGATCCTGAACTACCAGCCCCGGAAGTCTGCTGCACAACAGTGGCCATGACTCCTGAAGTAGCGGCCTCGCTTACGAATGCCCTGCTTGCCTCTGCGACCCTAGCTCTTCTCTGCTGCTGCTGCCTCTCTCTCTGCTGGCGGAACAAGTATTTGTCGCCCTCTGGTCCTAATGCCAAATGGGCAATTGGGCGTCTAGCCGATCGCAAGAGTCGGTCGTCCGATTGTCGAACCTCCCTGTCACTCATAAGCTACAGCACTGTGCAGTACCTGCACTAGGACACTCAATCGATGCCTACCACAGTGACAAGTTCAGACCGATTTATAATAAAATAAAATAAATAATCGGCGGCTATGTCAGAGACTATACACTCGGGTCCAACAGGTAAGTTCAGATTCTTACAACAAAACTATTTTTAGTTTGGCTAGTTCGCAAACAGAATGCACAATGAACAGAAAACAGTTCTAATATGTTGTCTGTCAGATGTTAATGGTTGTACATCTAACTAATCAAAACATAAAAATAGAATCATTTGTGTGCATTGGGACAGTATGGAATTTTTCCCGAACTTATCACCTGAAATCTACCCCTCCCTTAGTTCCTCTTGAATGACACTTGACGTCAGCGTCCCTGAGCCATCCAGAGAGCAGTGCGTGTCTAAAGGTGTGCAATCGGCCCACCCCTGTGCCCCGAGTCCTGCTGAGCTGGCCAGCTGTAGCACATTGTTTATCCTCGCGTGCAGCGAGCCTTACACCGATTGGCTGACCAAGAGGCTAGTTAAGGACCACCCCCAAGTGTCCTCATGAATTATTTAACGTCGCAAAAAGGACGACGATCACAGCCAATGGTTTCCCCTGCTGGTGTTTATTTATAGACACTCGGTTCTCGTCTCCCACATACGGCTGGCCTTCCCCTCAGAACTCATCTAACACCGCAGCGAGCCGAACAAAGGACAAGCAGCAAAGCATGCGTGCTCTACTCCCGGTGGGTTGGCATGGTGACCGTGACCCAATGCTTCGTCCAGGGCCCTTCAGAAAGCTCCGCTCATCTTCCCCCAGATGCTCCATATGAACATTATCGACTCTCAAGGTTGAGCGCACTTGACTCCTCACAATGAGAGGACTCTCAAGACGGAACACATCCTCACCGTAAGAAGTGTCGAAGTTAAGAGCAACGTACCTCAAATAGTTGACCCCAACCACAGAGATAATCTCACCAGATGACCTGACGCCGATTGTGATGACCAGTCGTTGCTTCGGCACAACCAGCATTACACGCCGTTCCACCTCAGCACCAATCGCACATCAGATAGTTCTCATCACACTGTCCAGAGCCCACATTACACCGCATAACCTTCCTGGCGAACCCCTCTCCACTCTTGCCTTCCCCCTCCTCACTACACACATCCTACGGCACGGTCGCTCACCTCACACACCGCGTGCATGTACCGCATTAGGCAGAAGACAAGCGCTAGATTAGCGCACCGTGCCACAGCTCTGATACCAAATTGCAAGGAAGATGAGCGATAGCGAATTTCAGCAATCAAACAGCATTATACACATGAGACCAGTGACCTCGAACCAAAAGCAGAATTGCATCACGAGTTTCACCAAGTAAGAACACACCAAAAGCTCATAATTGACAATGCTGGAATAGTCTCATCATCATCATCAACGAAGAACCAATGTTGATATCCTATCTGGCGCTCGACGCCCAGACTACAGATGGCAGATCCTATCTAGCCTACTCTACAATGCCGATGATGACTTCAACAGCTCCCCGAAGTACAAGCAGATCTCGGCCAATGTCGCAGGCTTCAAGCACAGGTATGTCTCTCGTATCACTCACAACCTCGTTCCCCAACTCACAGATGCCACTTGCACCCAAGGACCACCATGCGCCCCATCCAGCATACAGCAGCGCAGCTTGGCTATGGCTGCCTGCTCCTTACAGCTCGCCCGTGAGTGCGTGAGCCTGGCAGGCGATAGCGCAGCAGCGTTTGCGCACAAAGCAACCAGTGCCCGAATGTCCAATGCGGAGGCAGGCCCTTCCCTATATCGAAGTGGCCTGCTGCTGCGTGCCTGAGGGAGGTGCTGGGCACCGTACCAGAAGCTTCCAGTAGGCCCCACGAGGCTGAGCCTCAGTCCGAAGTAACAGACCCAGGGCCTGTGTCGGTTACCAGCACCCAACTGCCATCAGCCTTCGTTCGGTCCACTTTGTGTATCCGGCCCAGGGCGTGCCTCAGTTACATGCAATGGAAGGCAGCCTGGGCCTGGGCGCTTCCATCCAACTGGCGCTGCGCAACTGCCTGAATTTCCTCAGTTGCGTGGTGACCCCAAAATGGCCTGTAAGGCCTCAGTCGTGCCTGCCTGCACTTAGGGCGGCCGACAGTGTGAAAAATAGGCCCTGTAGGGCATGTCGAGGCCCTATGCCTCGCAAAAAAGAATCCCTCAGAAAATTCATAGAGGATTAGAGGAATCTATTTTGCTGCAATTGCGAGGCCTTAAGCCCTCGGCAGGGCCCCTAAGGGGATCTCGTGCTCGCCCTGAAGGAATGCGGGCCCTTATTTTTCGTGTGGCTGGAAGGCCCTGAACCCCGCACCATTTGGTCGAGCAGCGGCCCCTTCGCACGAGCTGTGCCTTCATAATCCCCACGACATGATGCATGCAACCCACATGCTAACCGGATCTCAGGTGGATCATCACAGAGCGGCATTGAGCATGCGTCTTGGGTTCCCTCATTCCTCCATAGGCAGATGACGACGGCGGTGGTGGGAGGGGGTCAGCCAAAACAAAGGCATCGAGCTGCTGCAGGATTTGGCCCGCAACAGTTCACCCTGGTGGAGTAAGCCCTCTTGTACTGTGCACTGCATGTGGTTCAAATGGGACTCTATTTTCCTCCTCAGACAGGACCTGGACCCTGAATTTGTGATCTGGACCCCAAATGTGTGATGTGGCTGAAGGCATACCGGCCAATGAAAATGCAGCGACCAGCAGCAACCACGTCAGGGAGTTAGGCAGCCACAACCGACCGGGCCCAGGGCACATTCTTGAAAGGCCCTGGGCGCTGACACTGGGCGCTGAGGCCATGCTACTTGATACCGCTCCTGCATTGAGGCAGTGCCCATGCAGCAGCTCAGTGTCCACAAAGGCAAGTGCTGGCCTCCAGTACAGAAACATTCTGGCTGGAGGCTGCTGCATGAGCGCTGCTTCAGCACAGGCTCATCGGAGACAGGGCCCTGGTCAGGGAGCAACCCGCGCATGGGCGCTGGTGTTGTGCGCTGCTGAGTGCAGTGCTGCACGGCCACCATAGCCAAGCCGCATGTGCGTGGGAGCTGGTGGGGTAGGTGGTGGTCTTTGGGAAATGGTGGTCAACCTGTGGAGGGGGCTGACATTGACAACTGCGTTCTCATTGCTTTGCTCTTATTTGGTGTGCAACTTGGTGCATTCTGTTTTCCGTTCAATGCACGACTATCTGGCTTTCAAAGTGATGATGCAATACGGTTATCTGTCATTCGCTCTCACTCATTTTCCTTGCACAATCATCTTGCAACGAGTAACTTCCATATTGCATGAGAATACATCCTCAAATTGCACAGAGATTGTTTCTTAAAACCTTTTTCAATATGTGATGATCAGGGTGGTCCAGGACCCAAGGGGTTCACCCTAGTCCTGACAGGGCAGTCCCAGAGCAGGAAAAAAGACAAAAAATAAGAGAATTAAACAGGAAAACAAAACATATGTTTTCTTTTCTTTTCTTTTTCTTGTTTTTGAATTTTCCGAAATGGTTTCACGGTTTCACCCAGTTCGCAGGACAATTGCAGATCCCAGGGCTCGATCCCTAGACCTATCCCTGAATCCCTGTACAGCTATACCCATTGACCCTGTGTGCCTTGAACCCGTGACCTGTCCCAAGACACGTGCGTTTTGGTTTCAAGCATATAGTTGGGTCACAAGGACTCGAACCGTAACCCTTAGTTTTAGCAGTCCTAGGGTCAGTCTTATAGGTTAGCCCTAAGTGTAGTGAACGGTCAGTCAACGTAGCCTAGGACTTTCTAGATGTCGCTACTTGGCTCTTCGGAGCTGTAGGAGTCAATCGTCCGTAGCTGAGTCAGCAACGAAGGGTCCAGTCGAAGCCATAAATTGTTACCCTTCATAATTGCCACTGCTCCTTGGCCCAGAATGTTATGAACAAAGTGTTTCATTATCTCTTCCTCCTGCCCCGGTTGGAGGCTGATTTGCATCCTTACTGCTTTCCACTGTGCTCTGAGGTCCGTTTCGACCAATGTGAGAAATATCTCCCTTGCTTCCTGTTTGTGCATTGGTCATCCTTCGATAGTCAGTTGGCACCAACGCTTCCAAATAGTCCAGAGGCCATATTGGCGTATCAATTTAAACATGTGCTTCTCAAAAGGCTGCCAATGGTTCGGAATACCGAGTCCCAACAAAAGAGAGATTTTGGAATCAGGGAAGTTAGCCTTTGAAATCTGGTACCATATGGTGCTTACTTCCCCCCATATCGTGCTTGCTTCTTCACATTCCAAGAGGCAGTGTTGCATTGTTTCTGGAATTCCCCCTTGACATACCCTGCATATTGCGCTCTCCGCATTTCTCTGTCTTGAGCTTCTACGCTCATCCAACCATACATTAACGGGTATATGCAGCAATGCTTGACCATGGCAATTTAACCAATTGATTGCAGGGTATATGTACTCTCTTTTCCCAATGCTTGAGCATTAAAGGCGTGAGCGTGTGAGACCTCCTCAATTTATACCCAATTCTAGTGGTATAGTGCAGAATGTTACTTCTTCTTGCTGCACCTGTTCCTCTGCTCCTTAGATTCCAAGCCCACTCTGCTGGATCCACTTCCAAGTCTTCAATCGATACGGATGGACAAAATATTGTGTATTCATCCGTCTCCACTACCCTTACCTTCCTCAGGTATTGTTTGAGAATGGCGATTGGGACTTTGATGTCATATCCATGAGAGAAGTTGTGTTGGGAGGATGGAGTATAGCGTACTTGTCTGCATGTAGCCAATCTTGTCTTGAATTATCCTGGCTCCAGATCCTGAAGGCCTCCTTGGGTTCGTTATCATCACTCCATGTAGCCCAGTCCCCTTGTCCCCACTTTATTCCTCCCCGTAGCAATAGCTGCCATGTTTGGGGTATAGCTCCCAATATGACTCTACGGTTATCAGCCAATCGGTGACAACCAGGGTTCCACCGGCGCCGACCGCCAACCCCGACCGCCGACCGTTTTGTCCCGACCGATCGGGGCCGACCGGTCGTCGGTCCGCCGACGAGTCAGAAAACAGGCATCCGCTGCTTTTTTTTTTTCCTGATTGTGCAGCCTTACTGCGCTTGCTGAGTACAGCCCAAATCCGCAGAGAAAGT
>BFEA01000163.1:2155904-2175571 GCA_003427395.1 Chara braunii | reverse complement strand
AAAGAAAGAGAGAGCTACGGTAATAAGTAGTTGTAACTTGTAACCCATAACTGCTCAAAAGCAGACCTGACTTCGGATCCAGAACATATATTGCTGGCCTGCTCTTCTTTCATACGAAATTTGCTGAACATCTCTTGAGATGTTGGGACCCTTGCATATGTACTGTTGGGGTCCTCCGCGAAAAAGACTATTCAAAAAGGAATACGTGGGCCCTATTTTTTTTTCTGTGGGGAGGTGCACCATTGGCTACCTCAGCCAGCCTTCTCCATTTTTTTTTTATACCCTATTTAGTGGGGTGCGTCGCATCACGTGCGCGTGCATTCTTACACGTGCGTTATGCGCCGCGCGTGCGGAGCTCGCGCGCTCGCGATACGACGCAGGTATGGGTTGGAGTATAGGCGGAGTATAGGCGGAGTATAGGGGTGATATAGGGAATATAGGCGGCGTTAATAAGGATGTTGGGGGCGGTTCGGGAGTGTTAGGTTGGTGTATGCGGGTATTGGGGGCCGCTATGGGGTTGTGGGTGGGGTTATTAGGGGCTCTGGATCCCAAAAACAAAAAAAGCAAAAAAGTGTGGGGTGCCGATGATCCCCGACTGCTAGGTGTCGACCAGCCGATCGGTCGGCGGGTCGGCAGCCGACCATTCAAGGGCCGCCGACCGTCGGGGTGTGTAACACTGGTGACAACCCTTTAAGCGCGTCCTCAGTTCTCCAACTGTTTTCCATCTCCCTTCCCTTTCTTCCCAAATGTGCTTTATCTGCCAAACCCTGTGCTCCAGCCACCTTCCCCACTTTGCATCTTTTATCGACAGCGTGAGCGGCTTCCCTGTGCGTCCTTAATACTGGGGTTGCCAAATAAAGGTTGTCTAAGTACTTCTTCCCTCGTGTTTGGCTCCTTAACTTTTGTCGGGAAGATATGTTTCCATAACTTCAACAGTTGTTCCCAATAGGACATTTTCGCAGCATCAAAGTCGTCCTCCTGATTGCTCCGCTCACTTCTGCCCACCCTAGCCCAATTGCCGCACATTACCAAAAACAACCCGAACATATTCCGCGGTGTTTTAAATTTAGCCATTTGTCTTATCCTGTGCAGCACCAAAGAGGTCCATGGTAGCTTGTGCTGGGTTAACAGCCTAGTAACCCATTTGGTTTGTAGTGTTTTAAGCTGGGTGTCCGGGTCTAGTATACCCAGCCCTCCCTGATGCTTTGTAGTGACATCACTAACATGTTTCCATGCCACCTTGGATATAAAGTTGGTCTGGGTAGTTTTGGATGTCCAAAGGTAGGCAGCCGCTCTTCTTCTCAACACAGTTGTCGCGGACTTCGATGGTGTCCATATTGAACCTGCATACCATAACATGGAGAAGATGGAGGCGTTGAGTACGAGGGTTATCCCGTAAATGGAAGTGTATATTGCCGACCAAGATCCCAACTTAGATAGAACTTTCGCCATTAGATTCGCCGCCATCGCCTGATGTGCCCCTGCTTCTGTAATCTTGATGCCTAAATATCTGATGGGAACTCGCGTTGTTGTCCACCTCAACCCCTCCGGACTACTAGAAGGGGGGTTATCCTCCTGATCCCGATCTACTAACCACCATCCCTCAGTTTCTGCCAATTGATCTTCATTTCAGACGCAAGTTGGAAGGCTTCCATAGCTTTCGTCAGTGCGAGGAACGATGAGTTCGATGCCCTTATGAGCACCGTCAGGTCGTCTGCAAAAAGGAGAACTGTGGGAAGTTGTATATTGTGCCCCTGCTGATCCGGCTCTGCTACAAGCCTTTGGATTGATGGGTCCTTACGTAGAAAGGATGTCAGTGCCTCCATTATGAAGAGGAATATCGGAGCGGCTAGGAGGTCACCTTGCCTGACAGACCTCGTCATCCTGTAAATCGAGGATAAGTGCCCATTGACCTGCACTTGCCCTTGTGCGTCGTTATAAAGAACTCTTATCCATTTCCTGAAATTCGAACCTACTCCCATTTTTTCCATGCATTGCTGTAGAAATGGCCAGCTAACCTGGTCATATGCCTTTTCAAAGTCAAAGAACAGGATAGCGGCATTAATCCTCTTATCCCGGATGTACCATACTGTTTCTGTTAGGGTCATAACATTATCAAATATGAATCTATCTGGTATGAATCCTGTCTGATCTATATGGAAACAACCCGTTGTTATTGTCGTCAGGTGGTTCGCTAATACTTTAGCAACTATGTTATACGTCAGAGATAGCGGCGTTATCGGCCTGTAATTACGAATATCTGATGGGTCTCCCTTTTTGTATATCAAAGTGACGATTCCGGTTGCGGGGTCTTGACCCAATCCCTCTGCCTGCCATGCCTGTTCCAGAAACGCCAGATAATCATCCCCCAGAATTGGCGAATATTCCAGCCAAAACTCCCTGGTTAGTCTGTCTTTTCCGGGAGTCTTGTTTAATGCTTCCCATAGGTAGTCTTTTGTCAATGGCACATCCAGCTTTGCGGCCCGATACTGCGAGATTGTAGGCTGCAGATAGTTCAGAAACTTGGCTCGCGCTTCTTGCACCTGTGGTCTTGGGTGTTCATGTTCTCTTGTTGTATACAGATTGCTATAGAAATGTAAAGCCACTTGAAGCATCTCGTCCTTCTCCGAAGTAAGGCCAGCCGGTCCTTGTAATTGTTTGATGAGGTTGTTCCTTCCTCTGGATGTACTTTTTCCGGAAGAAGAATTTAGTCATTCTTTCTCCTTCCTCCCATTCTCTAACCCTGGCCCTCATTTGCAGTCCTCTTGATCTCCAACGTTGCCATTCTGCCAATTTCGCTCTCGCTGCCTCCAGTACCCTTTCATAAACATCTTGGCCTGGGAAGTTGATGATGTTGCACTCCGCTAGTCTCATCGCCTGTTGTAGTTCATGCTCTCTTTCCTTTCTTCCATCTGCCAAGCATCTAGCCACTCCTGACGATGCTTTGGAGAGTGCGAGAAGCAATTCCGGGAAGGTCTGCGTGTCCGGGTTATGTGCCTGACACACTTGCAGTATTGTCTGTCTCATTTCTATGGTGCGCACGAGTGAATTATTTAGTTTGTAAAAACCTTTACCCCTCTTGACCTGTTTATCCGTAACGAGATGAAGAAAAATTGGCTTATGATCCAAACCTGTTTCGTAAGGTAAATCTCCTATTCCCAAAGTGTGTATCATGCCAATTATGCTTGATGATATAAAAAAATAGTCTATTCTTGATGCAGAAACATGTTGACTACGGTTTCTCTTCAAATAAGTAAACCATCTTTCGTCAGGAAAGTGCAATATGTATGGGTCCACCAGATCCTTACATGTCATCATACTGTGGATTGGCAAAGCTTCTTCTGATAAACCCTCCTCCCACTGTCTACTCCCTGCAGCCAGTCTATCCACCGTAGGATCTAAAGTCGCATTCCAATCCCCTGCCATTACTAGGTGTCTATCTTCTTTTAAGATGCCTTGAAGTTGTTCCACAAACTCTATCCTTTGTTGGGATCCATTGAGACAGTATACTGCCATCAGCGTGTATGGCTCGTCGTGAAACTCAAAGTTAACCTTCACCCATCTCCAATCCGTTTCATCGACTGTGACATTATTGATTACTATCTTGCCTGCTGTCTGCGATCTATTATTTTGACGTACAACTACCCCGTCCGAATGAGGAGTGGTTGCTGGTGCCCACCAAGCGTCTTTGAGTCTCTGAATCTTCTGGACTATCCTATTCTTGATTGCTGATGCTCACTTGACATTGTGAGGTGTGTTTTTAAAAAGCAAACAAAGTCTGATGGCGAGGCACCAAACCATTCCGTGTAGTTGATTATATTCTGCCATTTATGTTGGTTGTCTAGCACCCCTGCCAAGCCATTAACATTAGAGTGCACTTCTTACTAACTTATTGTAAAAAGAAAACCACAAAAAAATAATTAAAAACATATAAAACAGCAAGCCAAAAGTGCACTTTCATGAAATTTCACCAACATTTCAATTTGTCGATTTTCACGATTTTCACCACTGCCCAAAACAACCATCTCCAAGAACCCAACAGACACCAAACTTGGCACATACAGAGCTTGACCAAAAACAAGACAGGGAAAAACAAAAAAAAAACAAAAAAAAACAAAAAAAAACAAAAAAAAACAAAAAAACATGATCCCCACTGCACTTTTCAGGGTTGTGAAGGTTACCCTAGGGGTGAAAAGTGAGGGTACCTGTTAACCATTTGTGCGATGGCCGTCTTTGGAACCCACTGACTTTGTCCCAGCACCTGTCCCACTCCAGGCTGTGGACCTTGGGGACCAGGCTGCTGCACTATCTGCTGCTGGGGCTGTGGCTGAGAACCCTCCTGCTAACGTCATACCTAGGGAAACGGCTTGGACCAATACTGGGGAGACATATGGGAATACCCCACTCACCAGTGGGACATAAGGAGGAGGTTGTACAACAGGCCAGGCACCGGGCCCGAACAGCAATGGTGCTGCATGCGCTCGCCCGACCAGCAAGGCCAGACTCTGCTGGATGTCCTAAAGGAGAGCCGTGTGGTGGTCCTGCATCTCTACAACACCTAGCAGGGCTGTCTGCAACGTCCTCACATTTGCATCCATATGCGTCAGGTCCATTCCCTCTAACTCGCTAACATTCGCTTGTCTCCGCTGCATCCTGACTCTTCTTCTAATCATTCTTTCCTTCTCCGCTTTTATCTCTCATAAAGCCTTCTGTAGCTGTGCCTCCTGCAGTGCTGCCTGTTGCATGGCGATCTCATCGGAAGTCAACACTAGTGGCTGGCTTGCCATGATGCCAGTGGAGTGTCTCAGGGTCTGCGCGACCGTTGACCCTACGGCCCCTGAACTGATGGCCTGGGAACTCTGCTGCGCAGTAGTCGCCATGGCTGCTGAAGCAGCAGCGGCTTCACTTGCGAATGCCCTGCTGGCCTCTGCTGCCCTAGCTCTCCGCTGCTGCTGCTCCCTCTCCCTAAGGCCAAGTGGGCTATCAGGCGTCTAGCCGATCGCAAGATCCGGTCGTCCTCACTAGTGGAATCCCTACCGCTCATATGCTACAGAACTATACACGCTCTGCACTAGGTCACTCTTTGATGCCTATTACAGCGTAGTGCACAAACCGATTTAAAATAATTAAATAATTAATCGGTGGCTAAATCAGAGGATATACATTTGGGTCCAACAGGTAAGTTCAGGTTCCTACAAACAACACTACTTTGACTTTGACTAGTTCGCAAGCAGAAAGCACATTGAACAAAGAACAATTCTAAACTATGTTGTATGTCAGATGCTAATGGATGTACATCTAACTAGTCAAAATGAACATAGAATTGTTTGTTGGGTCTGTTTGCAAAATGGAATCTTGCCCAAACTTATCACCTGGAATCTACCCCTTCCTCAGTTCTTCCTGAATGTCTCTTGTCGTCAACGTCCCTGAGCAATCAGGAGTGTGCGTGTCTAAAGGTGTGCACACGACCCACCCCTGTGCCCCGAGTTCTACTGAGCTGGCCAGCCCTGCACCGTGTTTATCCTCGCGTGCAGCGAGCCTTACACTGACCGATTGGCTGATCAGGAGGCGTTTTTATGGACGGCCCCCGAAGTCCTCAGGAATTATTTAACGTCGCAAACAGGACGACGATCACAGCCAGTGGAAGGTCCCCGCCGGTATTTATTTATAGACGTCCGGTCTCGTCTTTCCCATAGGGCTGACCTGCCCCTCAGAACCCCTCTATAGCGCAGCGAGCAGACAAAGGACAAAGCAGCAAAGCATGCGTGCTCTACTCCCGGTGGGTTGGCATGGTGACCGTGACCCAGTGCTTTGTCCAGGGCCCTTCAGATAGCACCGCCCTCTCCTTCCAAATGCTCCACGTGAACACAGACGACTCTCAAGGTTGAGCGCCGACGACTCCACACATGAGAGGACTCTCAAAACAGAACACACATCCTCACGGTAAGAAGTGTCGAAGAGGGTAGATAAGGTTAGGTGCAACGTAGCTCAAAATAGCTGCCCCCAACCACATATATTCTCACCAGATGACCCGATGTTGATTATGATGACCAATCGCTGCTTTGGCACAACCAGCATTGCACCGTTCCACCTCAGCATCAATCACACATCGGATAGTTCTCATCACACTGTAAACACCCAATATTCACCACTTAGCCTTCCTGGCGATCCCCTCTCCACCTGGGTCGCCTCACTTGTCTCCACCCTCCTCACTACACACCTCCCACGGCCGCTAGCCTAGCAGACCACGTGCATGCACCGCAAAGTCAGAAGACTAGCACCAGATGAGCGCACCGTACGACAGCTCCGATACCAAATTGCTAGGAAAATGAGTGATAGCGAACTTCAGAAATCAAACAGCATCATACACATGAGACCAGATAGTCGTGATCTCAAGCCAATAGCAGAACTGCATCACGAGTTCCACCAAATAAGAGCACAGCAAAAGCTCATAATTGACAATGCTGGAATAGTCTCATCATCATCAACGAAGAACCAATGACGATATCCTATCTGGCGCTCGGCGCCCAGACAACAGATGGCAGATCCTATCTAGCCTATCCTACAATGCCGCCGATGACGTCAACAGCTCCACGAAGTACGAGCAGATCTCGGTCAATGGCGTACGCTTAAAGCACCAGGTATGTCTCTCGTATCACTCACTACCTCGTTCCCCAACTCAAAGATATCACGTGCACCCAAGGACCACCATGCGCCCCATCTAGCATACAGCAGCGCAGCTCGGCTATGGCTGCCTGCTCCTTCCAGCTCGCCCGTCACGCGTTGGCCAGCATTAGCGCAGCAGCCCTTGCGCAGCATGCAGCCAGTGCCCAAATGCCGAATGCGTGGGCAGGCCCTTTCCTAAATGGAAGTGGCCTGCCTGCTTCCGTGCAGCTTGGCTGTGCTGGCCCCCTGCCCAGAAGCTTCCGGTAGGCCCAGAGAGACTGAACCCCAGTCCAAACAAAGCAGGCCCTGTCCCTGTGGTGGTTGCCCGTATCCAACTGCCCGCGGCCTGTGTTCGGTCCATGTTGCGAAACTAGTCCAGGGCCTGCCTCGGTTACATTGGAAAGGGGCAGCCTGGGCTTGGGCGCTCTCAACCAACTGGCACTGCGCAACTGCCTGAATTTCCCCAGTTGCGTGGTGACCCCAAAAATGGCCTGTAGGCCTCGGTCGAGCCTGCTTTCACCTAGGGCGGCCGACTGTGTTGAAAATAGGGCCCAGTAGGGCGTATCGAGGCCTTGTGCCTCGCAAATGATTAAACATGCACCTTAATACCAGGATCTTGGGCTGTGTCTTAAACCATCAGCCCCTCCAAGCGTCTTTTTCCCAAACCGGATTGCAGCTGTGAGCCAAAAAAAAATGAATCAATGTGGGCATGAAACGGTTTTCACCTTTTGCAGTAGCAGATGCAGATCTCAGGGTTCGATCCCTAGACCTCACCCTACCCATGTACAGTATCTGTGTAGACCCGAGAGTTGAACCTGTGACCTGTGTATTCGTAGACAGTTGGTAGGTCTGTCATAGGTCCGTAGGTAGCAGGGGTTCGATCTGTCGATCTATAGAGTAGAAGTCTTAGCGAGTTCCAGAAGTCTAGCTGTAGTCCTTCTAAAAGGTCGGCAAGTGGGCAAGTGGTCAAGTGGCGAGGCAAGTGGTGGACTGAACTGCAGTGCAATCGCAGTACGACCTCGGTAGGATAGCAGTGAGTCCACAGTCAGTCAGCGGTAAGGTCCAGTCAGTCCCAGTCCGGTCCAGCAAGTACCACGGGGGACTGTGAGCACCATGGGCCGATGGCAAAGGGCAGACCAACGAGTTTCCGAAGTATAAATCAGGAGGCAGCGCCCAGCCTTTCATTCATTCCTGCGTGAACCATGCGGAAGCGCTGCCACAGCGACTTGTGCAAGGAGGTCTGCGGTGAGCCCGGAGGACGCAGTGGGCGACAGAGAAGGAGCTTAGTGTAGTGATAGGGTAGAGGCAGCCATAGGTGCCATAGCGGTAGTTAGTGGGACGTGTGTGTGTGTGTGTTCGAGTGGTCGGAGTGACGTGTGTGGGATATCCAGGGTGATCCGGTGTATGTGAACAGCGAGTTGTTTGGGCGCTGGGCCGCCATAGCCGATTGGAAGTGAACTCGTATCTGGTTGTGATATCTCTGAGTTTTGAGTGGGCGCATGTCGCCAGTTTGCTGCGCTGCTGTTTACATGCATGTAAAGTGTGAATAAGAACGAGTCTGATTGCAGGCACAAATTATATTTCTTTTTGCCTGGCTCCACCAGCCACTTTGGGCCCGGCAAGCCAAACCGTTGGTTAACCTGCTGTTGATCCGCGGCGTTGAAGCAAAACAGCTGGGAAAGGGACTGGTGGTTTAATGAAAAGCATGTGTCAGCATAGCACAGATTACAGTTGCTGAATCCGAGGTAAGAACCTGAATGTTGGGCTGTGTCATAATGAACCATGTTTCAGAACAGACCACAATCAGAACTTTGACAAAAAGGAAGGGTCCAAAAACAACCCAAGGATAATATACTTCAGTGGAATGGTTTCCTTGCCTTTGGCCCCGATGCGATTTCGATGTGATTTGCCCTGACATCGATGATTCCTGAGTCAAATTGTCCCTCTTTCCTCGCTGTGCGCACAAGGTCTTCAAAAATAAGGACAAAATAATCAAATAGCCTATAAACGCAAAGGCAACAAAAAAAGAAAACCAGTCAGTACGCCCACAGCAGAAAATGCAGGCGAGGAGATCCAGGATATGGAATCATTCTTTACTTTCTAGCAAACACGATATGGCATTCTTAATGAGGAAATCAAGTTGGCAGCGTTCAAGAGTAGCCCTCCCCTTGCAGGCAAATGCCCGCACCAAAACAATGAACATGGGTGGATTAACTTCTTTGTTACCTTCTAAATATATATGCTATGAGGCTAAAAGGCGCATGTCTTTCATAGGATTGCCTTTTTTGACTGGATTTTATTTGGAGTATGTGACCACAGAGCTTGCTTACTTCCAAACTACCTAAACTCGGTTTCAGTCATAAAGCCTTCAAGATGAAACCCATGGTTGTGTGCGTGCATGTGAGTGTCTGTGTTTTGAAAAAATCACCACAACAACTGGTTTTCCAAATTTCCACTTTTGTAAATAATCAGCACATCAACCTCTTTTCGACCCATATGTACAGAAATAATTGAAACAGCTTTTCCTTTCCAAGATTTGGGGGGGGGGGGTGCTGAAGTACCCGTTCCAATGCTTCAAAAGTGAGTGCCGGAAGGCTAGCCACATTCGTGTAGTTGAGCACTAGGTGCCCACACACCTGCCGGACTTCCCACACATTTGTGCCCTATATTTGTTTGCATGTAGAAGCTCTGCGCAGGGAATAGTAGGATGGAGAGAAGAAAGTGGAAAAAGTAGGAACGGGTCTGGTCCACAAACCCATCGAACTCATAATAAGTTTTTAACAGTATGTAAAAAAGGGGTTCAACTTTCACAAACTCAATAACTCCCTCCTAATGAGCTGGACTTTTCAGGTAGGAGTTCAGGATTGTTGGCAGAATTTGAGGGGCGCTGTTAAATACTGCATTCCACACAGGCCCTTTCAGGCCCGATGACTAGGCTGAGGGGTTCCGAGGGCCTGGACGTGATAATCCAGGCCAGGCCGGCCCAAAGGCCGGACCTTTTCAGGCCGCCCCTTTGGCCTTGCGCAACCGGTTCCAGACCACACCCTGCAGCCGCAGGCCCTGGGCGGGAAATGGCCAAACGTTTTTCGTTTGGACCAGGCTGCCATTTAGGATCCTGTCTTCCCGAAAACCGGTCCGACCTGAACCACGGATCGGACGATAGACCCGATGGTTCAGATCGGGGGCCACCTTGGGAGGCAGAGGCCGAACTGGCCGCCGGCCGATATTTAGGCCCAGCCAGCAGCCACTCCAGGGAGGAGTGCGGCAGTTCCAAGGTGCCTTCTTGCACCTGCAGGTAAGGACCTGGGTACGAGATCCGGGAGTGAGGACTCTCCTCCTATCTACCTCGCCCTCTCCAACTCTCCTCTGCCCGTCTCAGACGTCTTCCTCTTCTTCTTCAGACTTCTTCTTCTTCTTCTTCTTCTTCTTCTTCTTCTTCAGACTTCTTCTTCTTCTTCTTCTTCTTCTTCTTCTTCTTCTTCTTCTTCTTCTTCTTCAGACTGGAGACTATTGATACCAGTTGGACAGAGATCAGTGATTGTACTTCCGTGGTAGGAGGATGTGATACTTACCGGATTCGAGACATTGGAGATAGTTGGGATTGATACCTGGCGGCATCACAGATCAGACATCGGTTACATTAGGATTCTGTACCTCCGACATTGGCGACTGATGTTCGGATTTTGTTCGGTGACATTTTGGGCTACTATATCGGTGACATTCTGGATTCTATTTCGGTGACAGCTGGCGCTGTCCCTATCTCCCACATCCATCGTCTCTCCTCCCACCATTCATCTGTGTATGGGTGTACAGAGCTGAAGCATCATATATGTATGGCTTCAGAGTCTTTTCAGACCCCTCCATCTCACTACTGCTTGTGTGTTGAGTGATGTCAAGGTGAGCCAGTCCATATCTCAGACTTCCGCTGCATATATGCTCATCCTTTGGTTCTGCCCATACTTGGTGAATGTATTCATAGTATCGGAGCAGACCAATTAAGTGGATCTGCTCACAGGGTAATTCTGATTAGGGAATTGATTCCTTAATTAGTATTGTCTTTTTCCGAATTAGTTCCGCATTGCTATCAAAGATTCAAGTTGCAAAATTCTATTTTTAATTCGGTATTCTATTTGGTATTGAATTAGGATTAGCATTGGGGGAAAGTTCACGGTTTCTGGAACCATAAATCAGAATTTCCGCGAAATCGCGGAAAATTAGGGTTGAGGTCCAAAATTTTCACGATTTCCCCCCCCCCATAATTGTTGAAATTCCGAAAGCGGACTTCGGCCTTCTGAATATTGGACTATTTTAGGTTGCAATTCCGGAGATTTCACGTTTTTTCGAAATTTGAGAGTTTTTCCTTTCTCCTAATTGTCCGAATTTTTTTTTCGTTTGGCAGTCTGACCGAAATCGTTTACCCCCAGAACTGCAACTTCCGGGCATTCCATCAACAACGGTGAACTCCCGGACCATAGGTGATCTCAACAAACACCTGATCTGCCGACAATTTAAATTTTGTATTTTAAATCATTATTTATTTATTATTTTGGAAATTGAATTGTTAGGGGGAAAAGATCATCTTTTTCTTTTGATTAGGGGTCCAGTCCACATTGGGACAGGGGACTGTATGTTGATTGTTTCTTCTGTTCTACCCCTGTTCCCACCCTCCCTGCCCTCCCCATGTCTGTGACCACCGAGATCTCCAAGTACCACATCAGCCGGTGCTGATGTTGACGGAACAGGACACCGGGGCACTGCCACGACGCAGTGCCAGGATTGCAGTTCGTAGCCACTCTGTGCTACCTCCACGGCCTAAGTATCAGCAACAATGACTCAGCAGGAGAACGACTCCAGCGGCATCCAGTACCAATGCAGCAGCTGCAGTACTGGTCACCGCAGGGCTCCTCCCCACCTGTCCGGTCCAAGGGGACCACGAGACTTTGGCAGCTTACCTTCAGCGGGTGCAGGCATTCACAGATGCCGTCGCCACAGCAAGGCACAGCAAGAGGCAGCAGAAGCAGAACGTCAGCGGCTTGCCCATGAGGCGGCAGCCCAAGCTCAGCGGACTGCTGAGGCTGACGCAACGGCTCAAGACAAGCTGAACACCGCCAGCGCTGAGTCCTTGATTCAGAATGGGAGTCAGTGGACAGCACTACTCCAAGGCATGACCTTTGTGCCTACGGACGAGCAGGCGGATCCGACACCGGCGGAGGCGGAAAGAAGTAACCTGGCTAACTTGATGCTGTGTATGATGAGCGCGGTAATGTGGAACAACACGATCCAGACAGTGCCCGCGCACACTGGGCGGCAGCTGAGACAGACTCAGCAAAGAGAGTCTTCAACTTTGACAGCCGCCATCCGCGCAGCAGCACAACATCAGCAACAACAGCAACAGCTGTTGCATCCATCATCACACGCGTCAACAGCATCGAGGCTAAGCCCTCAGCAGCGCCAGGCTGCACGACGGACATGACGAAACAGCTCGGAGAGCACATCGACCATGTCATCAACATCATCGGCGACCTGGGTGACTTTACCAGTCTGGCCATGATCAGCAGCACGGTGGCTGCCATCAAGACGGACATCACCAAACTGCAGTCACGACCGGGAGCCGCTGCGAAGACATTCAAGACGCCACAACAAAACGGATGCATTGGCATGGTGGCAAGCCTTCGTCACCGAATCAGCCTGCCACCACGTTCCGGACGACCTGATGATGACAACACGCTACCTCCAACTCATTGGAGGAGCACAGGCATTCATGAACCACACGGCGGCCAATCTGGGAACCACCATCGCCAACCTGCACACGCACATCACATGGGAACAGCTCGAGCAAATGTGGCACACTCGATTCATGGTCCGCAATGTAGTAAAGGCGGCCATGAATGACGTCTACTCCAGCTCGCAAGGGAATATGTCAACACGAGACTGGACGATCAAGTGGCAGAAGATAGTAACCACTCCTAATTTCAACTTAAGTTTCCCAAACCTGGGATCCGAATTCTTTTCATGATCGTGTGCAGGACTGCGGTCGGCACTCAGCAACGAGTACGACTATGCCTCATTCAAGGCCATCCTTGACCGTGCTAACCTGGTCATCCAAACGGATGGCAAGGCCGCCAACGAAAGGCAGTCCCAGCCGCAATAGGTGGCTAGGCAAGGCTACCAAATAACAATTTGGTGATCGTTGACGGATCACCTGATCTCCACGCTGCAGCAGCCTCCTCGAGCGATGGAGGAGTTGTCGCAGCGCTCCCGCCGAAACGTCCAAAAAGGGTTCGAAAGAACAAGGCGGCACAAGGGACGACAACGACAGAGACTGGGCAGCAACATTGGACGGCATACAACATCACCAAGGAAGTATTTGAACTTCGATAACGGTATGGTATTGCTTTTGGTGCAACAGTGTAAACCACACTACTGCGCAATGCCCGGACAAGGGCAAGGCAAAGGTACCCCGTCCAGCTAACTCGGGAAACTGAGTTGCGCACGAAGAGGGGCGACGCCTCTCCACACTCCGCCGAAGCCGGTTGCCTTGCTAACAACCGACATCACTGTCGGGGAGCATGTTTTAATCGCTGATTCTCGTGACACATACGAGGATTATGCCGCCCAGTTGATGCCACCATTGGACCAGCCTAGCCACGTGCACTTAGACAGCGTATGCGTAGCTTGTACACCGTCTGCAAGAGAAGCGTTCAATTCGCCACTTATTCCCGAGGACTCCCGAGGACTCGGCGGCGTGGTCAAGGCTTGAGGACCTCGACCCGCTCATGGATGCCTCTCTTGGATGCCTCTACCCTCGACCGGATCCTTGCCAAAGCCGCATTGTAACGCCTTGATGTCATATTTACGCTCCTACTTGCACGCTGCAGTACCAGCTTCACTGACGAACGACGGAGTAGCGGTTGTCCATCTCCGCTCCTATCTTGCGAAGATTGACCGCCAGCACGCCACCCAAAGGTACGTTGAGACCGACGCTCCTTTGGTTTATATCCCCATACAAATCGGAACGGCCACCTGCAGTGCCTTGATTGATTGCGGAGCGTCTCGCAACTTTATGAGCCAAGCCTTTATGGCTCGCGCAGGCCTCTGCCCCCACGTTCGAAGGAAGACGCAACCTACGCAAGTCACACTTGCGGATGGCTGCACGCAAAAGTCAATTGACCGATGCGTTAACGGCATTCCGGTGTACTTTCAGCCCCTTGCATGCGAGCTGGTGTCTTTCGACATCCTCGACACCAAGTTCGACATGATTCTAGGCATATCTTGGTTGCCTAGTGCCAACCATCCGGTAAACTTTCATGACCGAACGGTTCACGTTCATGCTCGGAACAGAGTGTTAGTCCCGTGTACGGTCGCGGCTCTCACACTTCGATTGCTTGTCACGTGGTTTCCATTGCGAGGATTCGCGACGCCATAACTCGGAATGAAGTAGAGGAGATCGGCCTTGTCTTCTTACACGCCCTCCCCTCGACGGACGGACCAGCCGCGTCGCCGCCGGACCCATGCATTACGCACCTCTTATATGGATATGAAGACGTCTTTGAGGCTCCCACCGGAACGGTTCCGAATCGGCCCATACGTCACGGGATTACTCTCGAGGCTGGTGTCGTCCCTCAACGTGGATGCATCTACCGCATGAGCAAAGAGGAACTCGAGGTGCTTCGCGCAAAACTCGACGACCTCCTCGACAAAGGTTGGATTCGCCCTAGTTGTTCGCCATACGGCGCACCTGTTCTCTTCGTCCATAAGAAGAACAAGGACTTACGGTTGTGCATCGACTATAGAAAACTTAACGCACAAACCGTAAAGAACGTCGGCCCTCTCCCTCGGATAGATGATCTCCTTGAGCGGTTGGGCGGCGCGACGTACTTCTCGAAGTTGGACTTGAAGTCAGGTTACCACCAGATCGAAATCCAGCCTCAAAACCGGTACAAGATTGCCTTCAAAACGCGGTATGGGCATTTCGAGTGGGTCGTGATGCCATTTGGACTCACCAATGCCCCGCCAACCTTCCAAACAGCCATGACGACAGAATTTCGAAACTTGCTCGATCGTACCGTCCTCATCTACCTTGATGATATCTTGGTCTATAGTCGGACGCTTGACGAGCAACTCATACACCTTCGTGCAAGCCGCGCCGACCCTCCGTATTTATGACCCCACCCTACCCACCCAAGTGACTACGGACGCTTCCGGATACGGTATTGGTGCGGTGTTAAAACAATGCCACCCTGACGGTTGGCACCCGATCGAGTACTTCTCCCAAAAGGTGCCTCTCGTCAACTCTCTCGACGGTGGTAGGAAGAAAGAGTTACTCGCGTTCGTCACCGTTCTCAAACGGTGGTGCCACTTTCTTCTTGGTCATCGACGTTTTAAATGGAACACGGACAATAATTTGTTGACCTACTACAAAACGCAAGACACGGTCACTAGCACGATCGGCCGATGGATGTATTACATCGACCAGTTCGACTTTGACCCATGCGACATCCCCGATCTCGCCAACCGAGCAGCGGACGCTCTCTCACGAGGGCCCGATTTTTGTGCCCTAGTGACTATGACGTTCCAGCTCGACGACGATCTGCAGCAGCACTTCCTCGACGGCTACAAGTCCGACCCGACTTACTCCACGCTCTACGCAGAGCTCTCGTCGGATCACCCGCCGGCCGGTCACTATCGTATCTCTGACGGGTTCCTAGTCCTCCACACGAGAGGAAAGGACTTGTTAGTGGTGCCCTAAGATCGCATCTTACGGACTCGCCTCCTTGGCGAATTCCACGACGCACGACTTTCGGCACACCTTGGCGTGATCCGCACATTGGTCCGCCTCCACTAGCGTTTTCACTGGCCCGACGTTCTCCGGGACGTCACAAGGTACATTAAGTCATACGCAGTTTGCCGTCGTAACAAAGGTAGATCTCAGGTCCCTTATGGCGAACTGAAACCGTTGCCGATTCCTCAGGCACCTCGCCTCTCCGTTGCTATGGATGTTACAGGCCCGTTCCCCCACGATCGCCTCGGTCATGACGGCATCCTCACAGTCGTTGACCGTTTGAGCAAGTACGCTCGTTTTCTTCCATGCGAGTATCATGCTACAACCCCCGAGCTCGCACGACTCTTGCACACCGGCTGGATTACCTGCCACGATATCCCGGAAGACATTGTAAGTGACAGAGACACTCGCTTTATGTCAACCTTTTGGACTTCCCTCGTGGCGGAGTCCGGTTCGACTATGAACCCGAGTTCCGCACGACACCCGTTGACGGATGGGCAAACGGAACGAGCGCATCAAACCGCTCAAATGATGTTGGGTACACTCATCCGCCCCACCCAGAAAAATTGGGTTACCGGCTTCCCGACATCAAGTCCGCCTATAACAATTTGGTGCACCAAGCGATTTGCATCACTCCATTCGAGTTGCATCACAGTGGAGAGAAAACCCGAGTCTTTGCTGATCTTCTCCTACCACGGGCCGCCAACATCGACGCCGCTTGCTCTCCCGCTTCCTCTCGGAAGTATCGGGACTTGCTGATCAAAGCCCGAGCAAATATGCAAAAGGCTCAAATCCGCATGCAGCAGCAAGCTAACCGACGTCGACTCCCATGTCCTTTCCGCGAGGGAGACCTTGTTCGGTTCCTCGCCGAGGAATTCGCGCTGGAGCAGGACATCTCGCGCAAACTCCTCCCGAAATGGTTTGGACCATGGAAGTTAATTTCTGCAGCAGGCGACGACCCTGCTGGCCCTTCCTTTGTGATTGCCATTCCATCGCACCTCCACGTGCACCCGATCTTCCATGCATCAAAGCTGGCCGTGTATACACCACCATCCGAGGATGAGTTCCCGGACAGATGATCACAAGATCCGCCCTCTACAGACGAACATCAGGAAGTTGACCGAGTCATCATGCACCACAAGTTTGGCAACAAGCCAATGCAATACAAAGTCGCATTCAAGCAATGTGCACCTGATGACACTCGCTGGATCTCCCGCGCAGACTTACAGGCATCTGCACCACTCATCTTCTTCGAATACAAGAACCGGCGACTTGCCAAGGACAAAGTTTGTCCCACCTGACCCACCTAGGTATCAAACAGACAACTTCGTCCTCGCAGGTAGCTCGGTCTTTTAAGGGGGGGAGTGTGTTACATACTGCATTCAACACGGACCCTTTCAGGCCCGACGACTAGGCTGAGTGGTTCCGAGGGCCTGGACGTGATAATCCAGGCCAGGCCGGCCCAAAGGCCGGACCCTTTTAGGCCGCCCCTTTGGCCTTGCGCAACCGGTTCCAGACCACGCCATGCAGCTGCAGGCCGTGGGCGGGAAATGGCCAAACGTTTTTCGTTTGGACCAGGCCGTCGTTTAGGCAGCCTGTTTTCCCGAAAACCGGTCCGACATGAACCACGGATCAGACGATAGACCCGACGTTTCAGGTCGGAGGCCACCTTGGGAGGTAGAGGACGAACTGGCCACCGGCCGGTATTTAGGCCCAGCCAGCAGCCATTCCAGGGAGGAGTGCGGCAGCGGTTGAGGAACAACGCTGCACTAATCTTGGTTTAGCGCAGCTCCGAGCGCAGCAGTGCTGATTAGCCCTGAGTAGCGGTTAGAGGCGGCAGACGAACACTTACCGGCTTACCTGCGCAGCGTCATAGCTCCAGGTTGAAGCCGCGGGTCTTCGACAGTTCCAAGGCGCCTCCTTGCACCTGCAGGTAAGGACCTGGGTACGAGATCCGGGAGTGAGGACTCTCCCCCTATCTACCTCACCCTCTCTGCCTCTCCTCTACCCCTCTCAGACTTCCTCTTCTTCTTCAGACTTCTTCTTCTTCTTCTTCTTCGGACTGGAGACTATTGATACGAGTTGGGCAAAGATTCGTGATTGTACTTCGGTGGTAGGAGGATGTGATACTTACCGGATTGGAGACATTGGAGATAGTTGGGATTGATACCTGGCGGCATCACAGATCGGACATCGGTTACATTAGGATTATGTACCTCCGACATTGGCGACTTATGTCAATGACATTCAGATATTGTTCGGTGACATTTTGGGCTACTATATCGGTGACATTCTTGATTCTATTTCGGTGACATCTGGCGCTGTCCCTATCTCCCACCTCCATCGTCTCTCCTCCCACCATTCATCTGTGTATGGGTGTACGGGCCTGAAGCATCGTCTATGTATGGCTTCAGACCCCTCCATCTCACTATTGCTTGTGTGTTGAGTGATGTCTAGGTGAGTTCAGTCTATGTGAGTCAGTCCATATCTCAGACTTCCGCTGCATATATGCTCATCCTATATTGGTTGATCTTTGGTTCTGCCCATACTTGGTGAATGTATTCACCAGTATGCAACAGGCGCCTACCTACCCATACATGACCGGTGGGAGTGGTTTCAGGAAAGCTACTTCACATTATCACAGATGGTTGTTAAAATCTGAAGGAATTTAGCAGCCGACAGGAAATAGAGGAAGCAAGCGCTGGAGACAGCCTTGAGGATTGCAAACACTAATCTGATTGATAACCCCTCCTCTGTACTTTGCACAGACATTAGAACTAACTATGTGGAGATGGTGGGAACTGAAGGGACAACAAATAAGAGCCAGAATGAATGAATACAAGCTAAACGAGTCAATGTCAAAACACTTCTTCTCAATAATCAGAGAAAACTCAAGGGCCAACAGGATTGAAGACTTGAAAACCCTCTCAAATCCAACTGAAACAGTGATAGACAGCGAAGGAATGTTGAATGTAGCCAAGGAATTCTACGAAGAACTCTATCACACGAAGACCCCTATGCCTACTCCGCCCAGCACCAGAGAGACACGGACTAGGATGCTGCAATAACTAGAACAAATAATATCTCACAAGAACAAGAAGAAGCTCTGGACAAGCCCATCACCATTGAAGAACTGCAATTTGCTGTCCAAAATATGAACAACAATAAGTCTCCAGGAATCGACGGGCTGACAAAAGAATTATGGGAAAAGTTCTGGCCGCTCCTCGGAGGCGATTTGCTAAACCTCTACAACGACAGCTGGCTGAAGGGGGGACTGGGAAACCTACTGAGCAGCAGCGTGGTCACTTTGTTGTACAAAAAAGGGGAGAGAGAAGATATCAAGAACTATAGACCTATCTCACTTCTAACACTTCCCTACAAGATACTAGCCAAAGCTCTTGCCTTTTGAATCCTAGACCTGACAGACAAATGCTTTCATATAGACCAACAGGATTCATCCCTGGTAGAAACATCGTGGGAAATGTACTGACCCTCAGCAAAGCGGCCAACGTCAGAGAAAAAAGGATAAACACAGCAACTCTTTTTTTGGATTTTCAAAAGCCCTATGATCAGGTCAACTGCGCCTTTCTCAATGCAAGCATGGAAAAATGGGAGTGGGCCCAAATTTTAGGAAGTGGGTGCGCATTCTGTGTAATGACGGCATAGGGTGCGTCCAAGTCAATGGTCTGCTCTCTGACTGCTATCCAATCTCTCGATCAGTTCGCCAAGGGGACCCACAAGCTCCCCCAATCTTCGTCTTCGTGATGGAAGCAATAACCTCATTCCTACGCAAAGACCCCTCCGTACACAGGCTACCTGTCGCATGCCGTAACGGTACAGACCAGAACAAGAATCGACCTCTCCCACGAAGTACAAGATAACACAGCGGAAGGCTTAAATACCAATGATCCGAACAATCAGTGTTGCCATGCAGACCAAACATGCATCATCATCATTCCAAGGCGTGAAGGGGTCTGACGCTCACACAGGAAGAATGCGCCAGTCCCCAACTATACACAGACGAAGAAGAGGGGGGTTAGATGAAGAAGAGGGGAAGATGGGAATGTCGTCAACACCAAGTCTTCGGTACAGTCCCAAATAATCCCTCGTCAAATGTTAGAATCCCAATGTCGAGTCTGGATCCAAATGTCGTCAAATCCCGAAGTCACCAATCTCTCTCTCTCTCTCTCTCTCTCTCTCTCTCTCTCTCTCTCTCTCT
>BFEA01000163.1:2117106-2145024 GCA_003427395.1 Chara braunii | reverse complement strand
GAGGAGGAAGAAGAAGTGGTGGAAGAGGAAGCAGAAGTGGAAGAGGAAGAGGAAGAGGAAGAAGAAGTGGAAGAAGAGGAGGAAGAAGTGGTGGAAGAAGAGGAGGAGGAAGAAGTGGTGGAAGAGGAGGAAGAAGAAGTGGTGGAAGAAGAGGAGGAAGAGGAAGAAGAAGTGGAAGAGGAAGAGGAAGAGGAAGAAGACGAAGCGGACGAAGAGGAAGAGGAAGAAGAAGTGGAAGAAGAGGAGGAAGAAGACGTGGTGGAAGAAGAGGAGGAGGAAGAAGTGGAAGAGGAAGAGGAGGAAGAGGAAGAGGAAGAGGAAGGAGGAAGAAGTGAAAGTGGAGGAAGAAGAAGAAGAAGTGGAAGTGGAGGAGGAAGAGGAAGTGGTGGAAGAAGGAGGAGGAGGAGGAGGAGGGAAGGCAGAAGAGGAAGGAAGAAGAAGAAGAAGAACCTAACTCTCTCTTAACATTAGACATTTCCTGGGCAAAATTCACGGGCAGCCGGGGCAGGCGCACAAAGAACTACAAAGCCCGACCGGGACCCATGCCAGTTGGCCCTTTCACAAAAGAAAACAAAAAAGCAGGTGGCCAACCCCCAGCTGAGTGGCCGTTGCCAACCCCTGGCTTGGTTGCCAGCTTGGCTGCTGACTGGGTGGGCGGTTTCGCCAATGCTTGGGGATGATACTATTCCCACCAGGATTTCGACCACAGATACCTTTAGCAAAAGACACTGTGAATACTGCTCACTCATGACTGGGGTAATGTGCCATACCGCGGTTTTGGGAAAAGAAGGGACAGTACCTAGCAGTGTTGTATCCGTAAGTATACCGTCAGGACTTGATAACATGACCTGTTCACTAACAGTTACATGTATGTGCATGCGCTGGGTTGATGGAGTACTTCTACTTGAGTTGTGTACCTCATCCTTGTGCAAGGGTTATTCTCTGAATCATTTTTAACTTTCAACGGATCATTTTTAACTTTCAACGGATAAGGCCACAATGTGCCGGAATCAGTGCCGGATTCGGTGAAAAAAGTCGCAGGTGTCCTTATTTTGTACCGTACGTTGGGGTGACGTGGTCATGTGATTCCTCCCAGCCCAGCTTTTCGCTCTATGAGGGCATCGCCTGCACCATCAACGGAATTGCCCTCACTGGCGATACACGAACATAAACAACCTGTGACTGCCTCGTGGTTTCAAAATGTGCATATGGATGTCCTGCATACAGAGGAGAATGGTCCGCCCAGTGTGCAAGGATGACGAAAGCAAATAAAAGAGAGTGTATGGACCCTTAAAGGCCCAAGAACCACACCACACAGAACGTATGCTGCTGCCCCCACTGAAAAAATCCGGGTGCTGGCATGCAATTCACAGAGATCGACTACCGCTTATTCGAAACCAGACACAAAACAGCATAGTGGACAAACAAAAAAGAAGCCCTTGCTTAGCAAACACTTCTAATCCAGTGGCCTCACCACAAAGATAATCCCCAAAACTCATGATCTCCCTTCCTTTGCCTGTCTGATGCACACGAAACCTGTGCACATTTGCTGGCGAGCATAGCATGGGAGGTCACAACAAACCAAAAATGGAGAGCTGTTCATCAATCGATGAGATCAGTCCAATATCAAAAGGAGTAAGGAAAAAACTTTGCAGCAGAACTGCAAAAAGTCACCCCTGCAGCCCAACTGCGTTAACGTCGGTAGTGTAGTAACAGTGATAACTGAAACTGACGCACATCCTTGTAGTGATAATGAATGCAAACCTGCATGCCATTGCCTTGCAGTTACAAAAAGAAAAACAGACAAAACCCCAACATTCATTAGCACCATACCTGCTCCAGAACAGCCTTGTACAACAAGCCAAGGGCACGTTTTCCATAGATGCTGTCATAATTGTATTCCCTCAACGAAGGTCCACCAGCTCTTCACAATTATGCAGAGCCACATGCCAACATGCCAACATGTCACTTTGTCAGTTCCTTTCCATTGCTGCTCCCTTTAAAATCAGTTTGTAACAGTGAACAATCCCCCCCCACCTTCCCATTTCTTCGTTGCCATTTGAGACCTTCATCAACTGTGTGTGCATCATATCAAAGCCTTCAGACTTCTAACGATGATAGGATAGAAAACGGTTACATCAAGTCTGTCATTTGGTTATTCCTGGAATGCCAAGTTGTTCCTTCTCATGGGCATTTTAACCTTTGGCACATGATCACTTCCTTCAACAAGGTGTGGGACTCAAACCAGCAGTGGTTACTGACCTAAGCAGTGGAGAAGAAGATTCATCTCTTTTGTTGTGGTCTGCATATTTACGTTGTGGTAGTAGAGGCATCAAAGTAAGATGAAAGATGTAGTGCTAGTATGTAGGGATGGGCTGGTTCGTAACAGTAGATGCTAGGTTGCTCCTCGATCTTCAATGAACTGAGTCATAAGACCAGAGGAGGACACCGAGTTAGCTTCTCTTGACTATGTGTGAGTTTACATATCAGGGTGAGGCTAGAAAGTGACCTAGAAAAGAGGGGTTGAAGATGGTTGATTCTGAGGGGAATCAGACCGAGATCCATGATCTTTCCAATACTCTTGACTCCTTCAGCAAGAAGGCCTTGGATTTGGAGGCTAAGCTAGGATGGGCACAGCAACCTGCAACGGACGGTAGGAAGAAGAAGACTCCACAGAAATGGAAAAAGAAGGGTAATCGGTTGACGATGGTTGATTCTGAGGGACATTATTCCTTTCATCTTTTGTATTTCTTCACATTCGCTTCTCAGTTTTTCTTCTAGACCACTGCAGAAATAGTTAGTGCAAGAGATATATGAGATTCCCTGCTGGTGGTGTGCCCAACATGAACGCCGTGCACAACAGCTGTCAAACAAACTTTTGGACTGGCAGTCATGACCTTTGTTGTGAAGTCACTCACGACCCTTGTTATGAGCTCCATGCAGTACGGGCATGAGTTTTGTCGTGAAGTCGGTCACGAACGTGGGAGTAAACTCCACGCAATAGCACTTGACCCTTTGTGTTGTGTGTGAGCTTTGCCATAGAGTTGCTCAGGAACTTGTACAACGACCGGGCGAGAGTGAAAGAGAGAGAGGGAGAGACAGACGCCCACAAGCACAAACTTGAACACACATAGACAGAGAGACAGAGAGAGAGAGAGATAGATAGATAGAGAGAGAGAGAGAGAGAGAGAGAGAGAGAGAGAGAGAGAGAGAGAGAGAGAGAGAGAGAGAGAAAGACAGAGAGAGAGAGAGAGGCACATAAGTAGTTAATTAATGTCCATGTTTGAGACTCAGAGAGCAAAACAATAAAGAGAGAGAGAGAAAGAGAGGGAAGAGAGGGAAGAGAGAGAGAGAGAGAGAGAGAGAGAGAGAGAGAGAGAGAGAGAGAGAAGTTAGTCCTCTGTGGGTGTGAGAGAAAGACATTCCAGAGCAAAAGAACAAAGAAAAAGGTGACATCCCACAACCATACCCCGCTGATTTTGTACCCGACTGATGCCAGACACAACTGTTGTGCTTACGGTAGCTCGGCTTTCAAGTTCAGCCCTTTTCTTCCCGGAAGGTTCAACGGGTCATCTGCTTGTCTTTGACTACTACTCTTAATCTTTCTCATTCTTTGTTTTAACTTTGCATGCTCCTTTATCTTGCAATTGGGGTTGCAGTTCATGTCTTCACTCCAAATTTGATCTATCAATGGATGGGCAATGATCATAACATATTAACCCTACTTCTGTGCTCTCTCTAAAAGTGAGCATACATGGGACCCGGCTGAATACCACTGCTTGCTGAGGAGGAGGAGAATGGCGAGATTAATCTCAGTATTAGCGAGATAAGATGTTCCGAGAGATAAGTGGAGTAAAGTGGCCACAGACTCAGCGGGAGATAGGAGTCCATAGATAGAGAAGAGGTTAATCCCTTCCCCCAAACAAGGGAACTCTAAACCATTTCGGCTGCCTGGTACCTCTAGAACTAACGGTTGAGAAGGACGGTTTGGGAGAAATACATTCAGGGGTAGAACAGCGGTAAATCCTCCTGTAAAAGGAGCAATCGATGCCACTGTCTCAGGGTCCTTTGGCCATAATGGAAGGAAGCGTGGAGTGTGTCATATATGTGAGGGACGCTGGACCTGGTTTCCAGCCTCATAATGAACGGCCAAAAAAACAGGAAAAAACAAAAAAACAGTAGTTCACACACAGTGCTAGCTGATTTTGTGGAAACAAAAAGAAAAGAAGAACACTTTGCCCTGATATCCAGGAATGAAGTGAACTGACCTTCTGTCTCCCTGGGTGAGAGCGCCCAAACATTCTAGGCGCTTCGCAACAACTGATGCAAACCGTCTCTCTCCTCCGAGAGTTGTGAAGAGAAGCCTAGGACAAGCAGATCAGACAACAGAAACAACAGTCAATGATCTGTATCAATGTCTCAATCTTCAATCTGTAAGGAGACTGAACTCGTGCATCATCGATGCCCAAGCGAGTGTGCAGATATGAAGATCACCAGATTCACCACACATGCACACAATTCAAGGTTGTCTTCTCGAAAATATTGCCACACAGTTCACAAGACAATTACAGAGTTACAGTCACCTGAGCCGCACACAGACATGAGAGTAAAGATGATGCAGCTATGGGTATAAGGGCCAGCCCCCACTCCTGACACGTTCACACACTTGCAAATTTGAGATGTCAAGTCAAACACAGTTACACCGTTGAAACTTTGCTGAACCTCCCAACTCCAAAAGTCCTCCCACTCCCTGATACAAAAGGGATTCAAACCAGAGTTCCAGCAAATTCTTCCTATGAGCCTCTAATACCAGCAACGCGTCTCCTTCTCCTTCACAGAATCTTCCCTGAACGTTGAAGTTCACTCCTCGCCATCCTCTCACTCACCATCCCTGCATAGCAATTCACTACAAGTGCACAGATATATGGTGCCCTCCTACAGCAAAGAACAAGAATCAGCAACAGCACAATGGCAGCTACAGTCACGCTACTCCACCAGCTATGGCCATCTTCTTTGCCGGCCCCCTCTTCCACAGATAGCGCACTACTCAGTTTCGTGAGCCAGTACCGCATCGAATGAATTCTCGAAAAGACGATTCCAGAGTTTTGTACGCTACTCCACCAGCTATGGCCATCTTCCTTGCCGGCCCCCTCTTCCACAGATAGCGCACTAAGTTTCGTGAGCCAGTACCGCATCGAATGAATTCTCGAAAAGACGATTCCGGAGTTTTGTCTCCTGAGGCACTTCCCCTGTTGCCCTAGAACCCTGGGATAGGTTGCTGTAAATTGTGTAAATACACATTGATCGTGCACATGGTACTACCATCTTCACCTGAAAATAACGCCCGGGCGTTATATTCAACTTACCCTAAAAAGATCAGGTTTTCGTTTTTACGTCTTCACCTGAAAATAACGGCCGGGCGTTATATTCAACTTACCCTAAAAAGATCAGGTTTTCGGTTTTACTCTCTTTTTCTCATATAGAACGCCCCTTCGAATATTATGCCCAGGCGTTCTATTCAAATAGAATGCCCGGGCGTTATATTTGAATGTTCCATGGCCAGAGTGCCTTGTAGAGGTAGTATACATGGGTTTGAAAGGGCGGGGAGGGGGATATACATGGGTTTTAAAGGGGGTTGAAAGGGGTTTTGACTTCCAAGGGGCATATTTCGGGTTGATTTTTTGTTTTTATTTTTGATTACCAAATTTATAAGGAATTCTGTAGTGACCCTCAGCCAAAAGATGATCACATTGCAATTCTGGACAACATATTTCTTTTACAGAATTTTTCTGTCAAAGAAATATGTTGTATTTATTTTCGGAATTCTGGGCTCCCACCGAAGTTGCCACCAATTTACTGATTATAACGCCCGAGCATTATAAACGAATACAACGCCCGGCGGGCTTTATATTCGTATACAACGCCCGGGCGTTATTTTCGAGTGAAGACAGTAGACATTAACTTTACGTATGCACAAAAACAGGTCTGGGTCTCCGTCTTAAGACTCCACAGGCACACTCAACACAAAACAAGCACAGTAAGTCAAAAAGGGCACAGGTAAGTCAACGTCAGGTTCCAGCCTCAAACTTCAACAACAACGTTCAGGCATCAGGTTCCCGGGGCGAACAACAACAGGTCCCGGGATGGAATCAGGGCAGGCAAGGAAGGTGAAATCCTTTCAAAGTTCAAACTTCAAACCCATAATTTACCACTGATTGTATGGCAGGAGTCCCAGATAGTTCAGATTGGAATATCACTGACAAGTCTGTCGCATACCTGCATCAGATTTCTGATGATAAATCATGTAAGCTCAAGGCTCCAGTCCGTCCTTACAAAACATCATCATCATTTATCACCATCTAGAGATATGATGCCATTACCTGTTTGCGCACCTTCAAAAACTTTGTGATGATAATTATCATGATAACGATGCCAAAAACCTTTCACTTCAATGCTGCAGCATGCTTTTGAACATTCGAACTCCAAAGTTTATGACAATCATGCCTGTGTTCTGGTGAAGAAGAAGAAGAAGAAGAACCCAGATAATGACGATACTACAGTGCTGATGATGACGACACACTGGAACTCCATGGAATGACACATGAAAACCTCATGCGCAGCTACATCTCATCAACACGATTGCTTGAACATTTACCTAAATTGGGGTGCATTAGCTTGGTTGGATCGATGTGTCCGCCCAAACTGCTGAATAGCCCTATCTGCACTCCATGGAAGCTCCAATGTTATATGCACTCGTCGTCTCTGCGTAGTAGGCGAAAAGAAGTGAAGCCCACAAAGAAGACGACATAACCAACCCACCAACCAACCAATCCGACAATCAAGATGTACCCTTTGGTGACTGCATGTATGACATTCATTCGCAGAGATCTCTCATTCATCATGTAGTTCATCTGAAATTGGCCATTGCACAGATGCACCGAACACCACTTCGCAATTGTACCCAAAAAATGTCTGTCAACCAACCCACTAACCAACCAACCAGACAATCTAGATGTACCCTTTGGCGACTCCATGTCTCACATCCATAATGTCGTGGAACGAATCTGAAATTGGCCATTACACAGATTTACTGAGCACCACTTTGCATGTGGACCCAAAAATAATGTCAACCTCTTGGACTTAGTTTCCGTATGCAAAAAAAGAAACCCAGGTTACCAAGCTGGACATACCACTGGCACCCTCACTATCCTGATTGTCCAGCCGGGGAGGACAGTCAGGATATGGCCAGCCGACCAAGGGCCTTACCTCCACAGTGCCGCAGGAGGTTCTCAAAGAGAAGAAAAATCTGCGAAAGGAAAATGCAGGATACAAAAAGAAATAAAAAATGCAAGATACAACACCAAACTTGATCAAAGCCAAGATAATAAACATCCAAATCCGAAAGCGAACGAAAAGTGAAACCTACAACTGCCAGATGGCGACCACAAAGGTCCAGTTCTGCAGCTGCAGTTTTTGCTCGCAGCTGCTACTTTTCTTCCAGGCCACCTGAGGTTTGGCAAGTCCACCCTCGGGCATACACGCTGTTCAAAAAGACAAGGCGGCAATGGTGGTAACCACCATGGACTTACTGGACATCATTGCCTGAGAAGAGGTCACCTTGCATGCGAAGTCCACATAATTAAGCCTAAGACCAGCTTAGAAAGCAAAGTGAGGAGAAAGTGTACCTTGTTGGGGGCTCGCCTGTCAGCCTGTAGCGATATTCCTGCAGATGCAGCTTCTGAAATCACCGCAACCAGCTGCCATGAACACCGCACGAGGTTAAGGAGCAATGTTAATGGTTTCTGACATAATTGTTCATCAAACGAACCAGACACCTCACATCTCCTACATGGCAAACATTTGAGAAAAATATTGAGCATGAGCCTTTGGTGGATAGACTGTCACTCTAAAAACTCATACCAGGAACAGCAAAGCAACAAAGCACAAGCTTGCAAGCACGAAGGGGGGAAACGAAAGTCACTCACAGCAGATGATCCATATACTCGCTGCATATGAGAGCCAATGCTGCGTCATAAATCACCACCGGATTGACTACATGCGAATGTGATAGAGAGGGCATTGAGGTTGCACAAACAGAAACAGAACGCAGAGAAAGAAAGTGGATGATTAGGAGTGAGTAAGCACATGCACAAAAGAGAGAAAGGGGCATAGGTAGAGAGAAAGAGTACCTTGTGCCCCTCCATGAACTGCTGCTTCTCATGGATGTTAATCATCTCCATGGATACCTCTTTTCTGAATAGAAAACATGACCACAGACACATGGTCACAATCAGGCACACAGGCATCCTAATATTTATTTATCATTCCATGCAACTGACCCACTATAGTCACACCACCGCACACACACACACACACACACACACACACTCAAACATTATAGCAAACAGCAGGGAGGGCAAGTGGACAGGAATGCTTGGCACCAATGAGAACGGCAATCCTGTCAAGCTTACAGAAGCGTGTCAAATCCTCATGCATCTTGGGTGGCTATTACAACCTACACAGGATGTGTCGCCTCGCCAAAACCCTAGCACTCAGGATTAGGTTGGAGATGCCCAGAGCCTATCATATCATTACCGAAGGCAATCTTAAGAAGCATGTAATGAACCCAAGTCGTGATGACACTTGTTGATAATGCCAGCCCACAAGTCGCCATCCAGCTGATGAAATATCAATAGTTGAAATCGTTACCAGATACAAAGAGATGGATAATCATTCACAGACCAATAAGCAAGAGATTGGGAAAATAGACTTAAGAGGGTGGAAAAGAATACTGCGCCCTCTTCTACTTCGGGCTCTCTTCCCAATGTCGCCACCTCAGCAACAATGATCAGAACGATATCTGAAGTTCTCCTCAATGTGCCATGTGGCACATCAATAAGTCAATCATCAGCGCTGGAGCATCATCAACCTCAAGATAAACAGGTACGTATCTCTGATCCTCCCACAGTCATGATCTCCTCCTGAATACAACGAATCAGAACAGCTGTATCTCTCCAATGCAGCCGCCACATCAGCATCGAATACACGTGGCAGCGGCCACGTCAGCAGCAACGCGTGGCAGCTGCCACGTCAGCATACCAAGTAGACAAGAGCAAGCCAGCCACCATGCCTGGCGAGCGGCGCGTCACTGTATCTCGCAAGTGCCAGCCAAAAACTAACGTACAGCCAGCATCTCGGCATAGAGCCAGCGTCGTCGTCAAAACAGAAAGTCAGCATTGACGCCAGACTGAATGAATGTCAATGCCGGGAAGTTAGCTCTTATATATTGTTGACTCGGGGGCTAGGCCCCGGATGCTGCCTCCCTCAGTTGTCCAGATCTCAATGCGGACGAGGCTCAGATTATTCCGAAACCGAATCTTCTCTGGCCTGGATGCTGTCTGGGTACCTGCACACCACAAGTGAGTGTATCTAGCCAAGGGTCTGGGCCTGGTACCTTTTGACTCTACAGTGGACTTTGACATTTGAATTTCCATACGCAGCGTTCGGTCTCACAGCCGGACGCAGCGGTCTGTGGCCTGGGCAGTGCCTTGTCACACAGCCCAGCGCAGAACAGTAAAGTTCTGCGTGGCCTGGGGCGGATCTGAGCCCCGTACAGCCTTTGCTGCACACGAGTTACTGCAAGCACATCATAGAACTGCTCTAAATCTAGGAGAGTGTGCCAGGGCTTCAGACAAATGCACATACACGAACACCAAAATCATCACATAAAGAATGAGGCAAGTGGTACCCATTCGCCTTTCACTAGAGACCAGAGAGCTTGAAGAGGGAGATATAGAGATGTTATTCCCTGCAACCAGGCCAGATCCCAGTACATGACCGAATGATCAGCGCGCTGTCAACTTGGCTTGTCTTATCATCCTTCTACTCCTTCAGCAAATAGCGGGTCTCGCATAACGCTCCCACGCGAGTTTCTGACAGCCTGTGGCTGCCCTAGGCACGGGGCGGGTCAAACGGAACATCACGGAATAAAACCTGAGTTAAAAAAAGGGCCACATGGTCGCCCGAAGCAGCGAGCCGTCATGCAGGGCTGGATGGTCGCCCGATGCAGCGAGCCGTAACGCAGCCAATTTTTATTTTTATTTTAACTGTTTTGTTTGGTTGGGCTGCTCCCGTATTCTTTCTTTTTTTTTCCCGACTGTGATTCCCGTGCGCTGTTTCACTGTGTCATTTTTTCTGTCGGGCTTCGTTTCTGTGTTGCGTTGTTCTTACTTTGTCATTTTTGTCTCTCTTAGTCACTTCCAAACAAGTACAAAGCAGGCCGAGTCGGATGGAAAGAAGACATGGGACTGTTTGTAAGCAGGTCAGGAGCTGGAATCTACCCACGGAAACAAAAAACAATCATCTCAGAGGTAGGAAGATTCTCCTGCCCGGGTGGACCTGCCTAGCCAGGCAACCGGGCGTCATGCCAAAGCAGGTCCCACGCTTGTCGTACCCGGCCATGGGAAAAGGTGTGGCGATGTTTTCCTTTCCGGGAGCGGTTGGAGGATCCCAAATCCGTGCTCCCCCTTTTTAGTGTTGGCGGGCCAGGGAGGGAAAGGGGGTTGTTAATTGGTTTAAAGGGGCTGAAAGGGTTTCTCAGGGGGGTGCATTACTCTGATTTGTTATTTTCTTTGTTATCTTCAATTTGTTGAGGAGTATTGTTGTGACCCTCAGCCGAAAGTCATTTGCATTGCAAAATTCTACACAGCATTTTTCTTTCCGGAATTTTTTCTTTTTTCCTTTTTGGGGCTGGGGCTGCCCAGAACCCTGCCCAGCTGGGCACCCAGTGTGTATCCGAGCACATGTTGGGTGCCCGGATGCTCTTACTTCTATTTGAGCTCAGGTATGTATATCAACAGTTCATGGGTGTGCCGTTCACCCACATGGGCTTGAATTTTTCTCCTTGTTGTTTTTCTTTCCTTCCGGGGGGGGGGAAGGGGGCGTCATTTCACCACCCAGCCCATGTGGCATCGCCCACCTGCCCCACACTGCGCCGGCCAGCCCACGTAGTGCCATCCAGTCCGCATTGTGATAACCCGTCCGAACACGGACTGAAACACACACCTGATTTCTGAGTTTTGCTCATAAACTGAATGCCCTACTGAGTTCCCCGCCTGCTAAGTCTGTGTGTGTGTGTGCTTGCTGGACTGCATGTCTGTCTGAGTGCTGGTTGGCTTGCGTGTGTGACCATGCCTGTCTGCGTGCTGGTTGGTATGAGTGTGTGTGTGTGTGGCCCGCCAGGGCACTTGTTCGTTCGTTGGGCCCTCAGGGCCGGTACTTACCTGTGGCCGTTCGTTGCAGCAGGGAAAAAGCACTCAAGTAGCGGGTAGGCCGGTACCGCACCCAGCAGGGGGGTAAATATGCAGGTACCGGAGGCCGAGCAGTAGAAGACAAAAGTCGCATTTTTAGAGGCCGGTAGTGATGGCTATGGTGGACCTTGAGTGATACCTGCAGTAGAAGAGGGACTCGGACATGATTCTGGACCAGTCATTCAACATTGTATTATTATTTCTTGTATGAATAAGAGAAGGGGGAGATAAGGAGGAGGAGATTGTTGGGCGAAGAAGAAGAGCCTTGTCATCATCTTTGCTGGTGTACATCTTCTTCTTCTTCTTTCTCATTTCTTCTTCTTCTTCTACTCCTCTCTCTCCTCTCAAGTTCATTCATTTCTTTCTGCAATTGGATGGCATTGTACTTCTCAGTGGATGTGTATCTCGAAATTGGCCAGGGCCACCCAATATCTGGGCCACATAATACCACCCAGCGCACATAGTGGCACCCACTCCACATAGTACCACCCTGGCCACGTAGTATGACGCACATAGTACCGGCCAATCCACATGGTATGACCCAACCCGCCCAGTACCACCTAGGCTACATAATACCGCTCAGCGCACATGATACCGCCTGGTCGTGGCAAGAGCTGAGTTGTGACTGAGGTTGTTCATGTGTTCCTTTTTGTTTTTGTTTTTTCGTGGTCGAGTCTTTGTTCCTTTTTCCTTGCAGGAGTGTGTGTGTTAGTACCATCCAGTCCACATAGGATGGCCCGCCCCACATGGTGCCGCCCAGTCCAATGCTACCGTCCGACCCACTTAGCATTACGCAGTCCATATACATTTGTACCATAGCCATGCCAAGGGCGGAGTTGTATGTTATGTGTTTTTTTTTTGAAAAAGCACCCCAAATTCTCTCTCTCATTCCCTCCACAAAAATAGCAAACCATCCATAATGAAAGAGTAAAGATAGACAGTACCATAGAAAATGCAAGGTTGGCCAGGTTTGTGTGGTTCAGCGCCAAGTGCCCACACACCCGTCTGCCGCCGAAGCGGCACACTTGCACATATACATATATTATGACGATATATATATCATCAAAAAGAGCTTGAGGTGGACACCAACCACTTCCCTCAAGGTACCTGAGACGAAAATCAAAGTAGACTATCAGTCACCCACACCAGATGGAAAACTCTACAGACTGTCGGTTCACACCCCATCACACGCCAGCAAAACACCCACAAAACAAAGAAAGGTCTGTCACAGGCAAAAAATACACTGCAGACACACCGCTGGCATATATACATATATATCATAATCCATAAAAGGGTGGAGGGCGTGTGTGTGTTTTGTGGCTGTGTGCGTGTGTTGTAGATTCTGTGTGAGCATGTGTTTATGGCTGTGTGTGCTAGTACCGTTCAGTTGTGAAGTATGACCCACCGGGCATAGTACTGCCCAGTCCACATGTTACCGCCCAGCCCATATGGTATCACCCACACCACATGATACCGTCCAGCTCACCTAGTACCGCCTGGGCTTGCCAAGAGCCGGGTTGTGCCCAACTTGTCTTTTCTTTGTGTGTGGCTTGGCCACGAGTTTGTCCATATACATCTGGAATGTTGACTAGAGAGGGAGGAAGAGGAGGAGAAGGTGTCCGCCGCAGCTACACATGCACTTGTTTCTTATCAAGCTCAGATTTCAAGTCTTAACGTATTTGTCACGGGCGGCCTCAAACACTGTACGACGCCTTAACGTATGTGTCACCTGGTGCTGTCTGGTGCACAACGTGTCATCAGATCATTGAATAGTAATGAATACATGATTCTACAGTCATTTGCATGCCTGAATGCGAGCTCATGCTGCAGAGTTCATGCTGTTTCAAGAACCCCTTGAGAACTTGTGAGCTGCTGTAACTTGGAAACAACAGATTAAAAAGTGGCCTTGGGAGCTTCGCCATTTTTTAATAGAGAAAACCCTAAACATGCTTGTGGGCAGCTTTGAACCACTTTCGAAGGAACAGCATAACAGGCTAGGGGAAAAAAACAGGAAAAGATAACGAATTTGGATAGACGAGCAACTTACGTATTTCTCGACTGATAGATAACTCCTTTCCCATTTGCAGACCGTAGAAGCATTCCCTTCCGACCTGTCATTTCTGCTACATTGTCGGGACCACCTAGCTGCATGAAAAAGCGAATCCAAAGAAGTGAGACTCGACATTTGGTTCATTTCTCTGGCGCTAGTACACCCAGCTACCTGAAGCACTCGCTTCCCACCTGTAATTTCTGCTACATTGTTGGGACCACCAAGCTGTACCATACTGTGGTTCATTCTCTGGCACTGGTACACCTAGGCTCTGTATGGAATCTATGGACAAGATAAAGGGATAATTTGCAAAATACCCTCATAAGTTCAGATATATGCCAAAATGCCCCTGTAAGATGTGGGTAGAGCGGAATGCCCTTTTGGGCCGAAATCTTTGTGTTGTGCCCCTGTCAGGCAGTGCAACTTTGCAATCTGGACCTCCCCATTTGGGCCTTGGCCTTTTGCAATAGCGCCTAGGAGAAGTTGGCAAGTACTGGGGCATTTTGCAAAGTTGGACGGTACCCGGTCGGGGTATATTGAAAAGATGGGGGTCCAACGGACACCAGGGGTATTTCACAAAATATTTTTTTCGTCAGAGGGGCATTCCACTCCACCCACATCTTTAGGGGCATTTTGGCATACATCTCAACTTATTGGGGTATTTTGCAAACTATCCCTAAGATAAAAAAAATCATAAAAAATAATCTGACAGACTGACACTCCAAAAGTTAGATGTGTCACACTGGGCTCCCGGGAGCTGAACAGAGACCAAACTGAAAGATAGCCTTGACGCTGGAGAAACGGTGGACCATTTGAAAGATAATGATGTTATTCTCTAGCTGAAGGCTCAAAAGCTGGCCCAGCATAAATACTGTTATCCTAAATCTTCATGGGCCAGGTAACTTCTCAGGCTGCTGAGACAGAGACCTCCCAGACCATAGATTTTGACTCGCTTTTTGCCATGGTCGGTGGCAATGACCCAAGCTAAGGATCTATATTGCATGAGTGGAAAGGGGAGGAAAGTGAATTGCACCTTACCTCAACCCCCTCCCCCCCCATAGTTGCAGCATCATACTCCATTCATTACTCATGACTGCCTCAGAATGGCTCTGATATCTACTTCTGGAGTTAGCGAAACCTGAGCCAGGGCACCTCGAGCTTGGATATGCAAGCAAGCAGTGATACAGAGGGATAACGGAAGAAGGATCTACCTAATGAAGGAAGGTACAGAGGGAGAAACAATATCTACGCTATCCAACACGAACACATGTCCCAACAGCCAAAAGCATGGTTTAGGGTCCCCAAAGTGCTCCTTGTACTAGCACTCGCGATCAAAAGATGGGACGAAAGTTTAGGAAACAGAAGTCCGGGATGCTGGCAAGGGGTATTCTTCCAATCCGATTTCATACAGCAGGATTCGGACACATGAGGTGTTCACAACCAAAGTTAGTTCCACGCGTGCACCATTCAGCCGGATGCAGACCAGGTGCATTTTGCGACGTCTGAAAAAAAAACAAAAAAAAACGTGATGCTGGCAAGAACTGCCAAGAAGTGTTTTTTGTGTATAAACAAGAAACCATGGAGTACAAGAAAGCTCCTTTCAGAACAATTGTGCAGATACCTGGTCGATAATATCATCCAAGGGGTTGTTTGGCAAATCAAGCTTCTTGATGCAATCCAGAATCTCTGCTTTGCGCTGCATTGCAGCTGCATACCTGCAATAAATGCCATCACGATGCCATTAGAGAAAGCGTGCACACTTACGCTGCAGCTACAGTCTTCAGAAGTTCTAAGTAATGATAGGCTTATCAAAACTCCTTCCTTTCCCCACGAGGAAACTGAAGTGTGTTGAATTGAGAGGCCAATAAAGCAAAGGTAATCACAAGTTCAAGAAGACAATCGGAACCGCACAGACAAAGATTACAATGGCCCCTGTACAAAGATGACATGGGGAACAAAAACAAAGATGTTTTTTTTTTTCTTCATTTTCCTCGAAGAAATACACACGCGACAGCTCACACTGAAGCACAAGCACTGAGGCCGAAGACTGAATGCCCCAACGGGGCTCGAGTCCGGACTTAAGTACCCGACTCAGGCTCAGTCCGGAGGGCCGAGGTGCGGCCTGCCTCAGGACTGAACTGAGGATCGCAGGTCTGCGTCTGGGCGCCAGAATGCCGGATGGCGCCAATTATCGAAATCCGAAAATGCCAGTGGAGGAATTTGAGAACGGGCGCCAACTGTAGAGGGCGCCAGCAGACCAGAACCGCAAATCAGGAACTCAGAATAAAATAGCAGCCTGGCGGGTGGTAACCCGCGGACCAGGGATCGAGCCCTGACTGAGTCCGTAACACTATCCCCTTCCTCTAGAAGGCAACGTCTCGGCTTCCAAAAGTCATGAAACAATGCTGAAAACTGCGGAGGACGGAATGGGGCCGATCACTGGTCAGCCAGTCACAAGGGAAGAGGGGTATGATGCAGGTGTCTGGTTGTGTGATTAGGGAACAGGGCTTGTAATTGTGAGCTGGGAACAGGGTTGTTCTATTGATGAGCTAAGGGAACATGGTAGTTCTACTGATGAACTAAGAGTTTAGGGACAACAGGGAACAGGGCAATCCTACTGATGAGCTAATGGTTTTGGAACTGCGGGGAACAGGGTGGTCCTATTAATGAACTAAAGGTTTAGGGACAACGGGGAACGGGGTAATCCTACTGATGAACTAAGGGTTTTGGAATTGTGGGGAACAGGGTGGTCCTATTGATGAACTACGGGTTTTCAGGGGTATGGTTGCGAAATTTCTGCGTAGTGGTTATGCGAAAGTCTTGGGAACAGGTCTTGAGAAGAGTCACAGAAGTATCGAGGAGGGAACTGTCTTCAGTCATCTCAGGATGTCGTCAACGGGGCTTCAGCTTGAATGTCCCAGTAGCATGAGGCGTCCGGTAGTCTTGATCTGGTGCTAAGGTCTGTTCCGGACGGTAGGTCGCAGACTGACATTGATGGGGTATTCGCCTGGTGGAGCCTCGGGGTGGGTGGGGGATTCCTTGATGGAGGGAATTTCAGTGGTGTCACGAGGGAAATGTTGGGACACGATGACTCCAATGGCGAAGTCGGAGGCGTCGGTGGTGACATAGAAATGGCGAGTGGGGTCGGCGATCTTGAGGACGGGGGCGATGGTGACGAGTTTTTTTGATGGCATTGAAGGCATTTTGGTGGCGACCGTTCCAAGTGAAGGGTTCGTCCTTGCGGGTGAGTTCGTGGAGAGGGAACAAGATGTCAAAGAAGTTGCGGATAAAGGGGCGGTAGTAGTTGGCAAGGCCGAGAAATGATCGGAGTTGGAGTAGGGTCTTGGGAGGTGGATACTCGACGAGGGCATGCGGATACCTTCAACGAAGACGATGTGGCCAAGGTATTCAACGCTTGAAGCGGCAAAGGTGCATTTGTTGAGCTTGGCGTAGAATTTTTGGTCTCTGAGGATAGAGAGGACTTGGCGATGATGCTGAAGGTGGGACTCGAAGGTGGGGCTATAGACGAGGATATCATCGAGGTAGACGACGACACAAACTTCGAGGAGGTCGCGGAAAATGTGATTCATTGTAGATTGGAATGTGGCGGGGGCGTTTGTGAGGCTGAAGGGCGTACGAGGAATTCGTAGTGCCCGAATCGGGAACGGAAAGCGGTCTTGTGGGTATCCTCCTCGCGGATGCGGATCTGGTGGAAGCCACTACGAAGGTCGATCTTGGTAAAATACTTGGCTCCCCAGAGGGGGTACTTGTTCTTGATCGTGATACGGTTCAAGGCGCGGTAGTCTGTGCACATCCGAAGTTTTGATGTTCCGCCTTTCTTTACGAAAAGGCAGCTTGTGCCGAAGGGGGATGAACTCAGCTTAATGAATCCTTTCTCAAGGAGTTCATGGAGTTGCCGCTTCGTTTCTTCGGCTTCTGGAACAGAGAGTTGGTACAGAGGGCGGCAAGGTCGAGAGTGGCCGGGTTCCAAATCGATGGTGTGGGATACGCCACGACCCAGAGGTAATCCAGCAGGCAAGGACTCAGGGACGACGTCCTTGAACTCGTCAAGGATAGAGGTGAGGGCGGGGTTGGAGGGGAGGGCTTGGTCGGGTGTGTCCGTTGGGAGCAAGTTCCCGGGACGCTCGCGATCAAGGACAAGGCAATGGTAGGTGGAGTCAGGGTCCGTACGAGCCATGTGAAGGAATTGGTGCGGGGTGACGAAGCTTGGGGAGGTGAGATAGGGGAGATAGGGAATGTCGATGGTTATGTCAGGGGGGTTGGTAAGATGGAGGAAGTTGGGGTGGAACGCATATGGCATGTAGCAATCCAGCCACAGTGTTCCCAAAACGATATCGCACATTAAGTGCATGACATCGAATGAGACCTGACTGCGGAGGGTTCCGACAATCATGGTGGTCTCAGGAACCGTGCAGTCTACTATGGCGGCGGTGTATTTGTCCCCTAAACGAATCATAATCGGGGAGTCGTATCATAGAGGTAAGACCAGCTTTCCGGACACACCTGTCGGTGATGAAGTTTCCGGTGGCTCCAATGTTGAGGAGGGCCCGAAACTTAGTCGTAGATGCACCAAGGGTGGCGGCGATGAATTTGAGGTGAAAGCATGACGAGTTGGTGGTGGAGATAATGGTGTTCGGGCGGCATTGTTCATTGTCTAATCGGACAAGCCGATCGTGTCGGGCTTGTTCCTCAACAACATCAGAGAAGGTGACAGAGGATGGATTCGAAAGGAGGGTTGAGGAACAAGTGGCAGTGAGGGGGGCGTTAGGCGACGAGGGTTGCGACGCCTTGGGGTCGTCCGATGGGGGGTGCGGCACCGGAAGGGGGGGAGGCAGACGTATTGTCGATGCCAAATGGGCCACCAGTGGGATGGAGATCGTCACCGATGGGGTGGCCGACAGACTAGTCGTCGATGTCGGGGCGAAGACCTAGGGACAGTGTTCACGTCGAGGAGGGGCCCGCTCCTGCCGAGGGGGGTGATGCAGAGGTTACGGGCCGGGGAGCCGCAGACTGGCGTGTGGAATGTCTAACATTTAGGCAGTCTGTTTGCAGGTGGCCTCATTAACGGCACCGAAAACATCCACCCTTTGCCTGAAGGTGGGCTCTTTCCTCGGGTGTGAGTTTCTTGAGGCCGCTCGGGTGGGTGGTCGTGGGAGGGCGGCAAGAGCGATCTCTCTTGTCCATTCGCATGAGGTGAATGGCAGTGAGTTCATCGGGGGAGAGCGATGTGCTGTCTAGTGGATCGGAGAGGTTGTCAGGGTCGGGGGCGGTGAACTCGTTCGAGGAGGTGGTGGAGGTGGTGTCCTCGGAGGCGATGTTGTGGAAAAAGCGAGGGCGGGGAGGGGCCAATGTAAGTGCGGTCTTGTAGGGGGAGAGGATGCGGTCGAGTTGGAGGGCATGAGTGAGGAGCTCGGCGAGGGTCATGGGGGCCTGAAAGGACGGTTGAAGGAGAAGAAGAGGAAGAGGGAGAAGGGAAACGAGGGGGAAAGAAGGGGAGGGAGAAGGAGGGACGATGACGACGACGATAATAAGGAGGAAGGGAGGAAGAAGAGATGAGGGGAGAAGGAAGGAAAAGAGAAGGAGAAGAAGAATAAAAGAAATTTTAATGGTCACACTTACCTGCGCGTCAGCTTCAGGACCGGTGACATGGCAGCGACGGCGACGAAGGCAGTGAGGTGCTCACATGTCAACGGCGACGAAGACAACAACGATGGCGATGACGTGGCAACAATCGACGATGACGAGGCAGCAATGTCGACGACGTGGCAACAACGACGATGGTGACGACGTGGCAGCGCTGAAGACTGTGGATGACGACGATGTTGATGACGTGGCGGCGTCGGAGCAGGGCGGGAGGGAGGGTCGCCGCTCCGATACGAGTGTGACGAGACCGAGGCAGAGCAGAGAGAGAGAGAGAGAGAGAGAGAGAGAGAGAGAGAGAGAGAGAGAGAGAGAGAGAGAGAGAGAGAGAGAGAGAGAGAGAGCACACTCACTCGACTCGGACACCGACTCAAGTCGACACGACGAACGCAAACACGAAGTGACGAAGTCTCCAAATTGCAAAGTCGCAATCTTGGATTCCGAACACAAAGTCGCGCCAAGTCACACTGAAGCACAAGCACTGAGGCCGAAGACTGAATGCCGCAACGGGGATTGAGTCCGGACTTAAGTACCGGACTCAAGCTCAGTCCGGGAGGGCCAAGGTGCGGCCTGCCTCAGGACTGAACTGAGGATCGCAGGTCTGCGTCTGGCGCCAGAATGCCGGTTGGCGCCAATTATCGAAATCCGAAAATGCCAATGGAGGAATTTGAGAATGGGCGCCAACTGCAGAGGGCGCCAGCAGTCCAGAACCGGAAATCAGGAACTCAGAATAAAATATCAGCCTGGCGGGTGGTAACCCGCGGACCAGGGATCGAGCCCTGGGGCCAGCTTGGCGGGTGGTAACCCGCGGACCAGGGACCTGGCTGAGTCCGTAACACCTTTCTTGCTCTACACGTTTTATCTGACAGGTTATTATAGTAATCCTGAGAGGAAAGGTGTAAACAGGGCAAGCTGACAGTCAATCCTCCTCATTGTTGGAGTAATGAATGCTGATCAGGGTTCCTTCGGCCAGACGGAAGGAAGCGTGGCTGAGTTCTATGATGTAATATTCTAATGACTTGCCGGTGGAATAGGAACTGGACTGATGCTCCCCAGAATGGAAATGAAGCCAGGACCATAAGGACCTGTTTAAAAATTGAAAAAAAAAAAACTGAAAAAAAAACGCCCAATTGAGTTCAGATGTCGTCAGAATAGCAATGTGGGAATGTGCCTGCCCTCTCTGGACGCACAATCTGTTGCATGATCGTGCCGAAGTCCAAGCACCTTTTGACCAGGCTGGCCCCAGGATTTCTGAGCTCGAGGAACTATTTATGTCGGGGACTCCTTGCCCCTTGTTATAGCAAATGACTGACTGCAACTTCGAGAGGACAAGTACTCCAGCTCTAATGTAGATTTGTGAGGAACAAGCCCTCAGGGGGCCCTATCAGACATCAAAAGATCTGGGCTAATGCCCCCAGCAAGCCGAGTGCCCGCCCTAAAGTGAAGGCGGGCCTGAATATTCGTCAGAGGCAAAGTTCGGCATTTCCATATGTAGGTATTCAGGCTCTCGAAGCACGCCAGTTGGTTGGATGGACGCGTGAGCCTCACAAAGCTGCGTCATACAGTTGGCACAGGCCTTGACAGTTGCGCCTGGGCACATACAGACAAAGCAAGGCCGATACATTGGGAAGCAGGCCATCGGCCTTGGCAAAAGCAGTACTGCCGACGCACCTGCCTGGGAGCCCTGCACAGATGCAGCAAACAGCCCAAGTCTAGAGACTCAGGTTGTGCCCAACTGTAACGAGCCCAGGGTCTGAGGCCCAACCGGAAGCTACTGGAAGCTTCCAGCCAGGCCACACGCAGCATCCAGGAGGCTGCCACTTCCACAAAAGGAGTGGGGCAGTCCAGGCTAGGCATTCTGGCCAGTGCAGGCAATGCGGAAGTGCTGCTGCGCTATCGCTGGATGCTGCACTGCTGCCAAGGGCGCTGACGGGGCGCGTAGTGGTGAAGTGGGGCGCTGCAGGGCAGAAGGGCGCAGGCGGCCATAGCTGGGCTGCTGGGCGCCAGGGGGTACAGCGCGTGATCTGGTGGTCTTCAGGGAAAGAGGCGCAGTGTGGGGTAATCAAGGTCTGATTGAGGGTGACAAGATACGTACCTGGTGCATGAAGAGAGGTCGGCTATGGAGTTGACAGTCCTGTACATTGGTCTTCGAGAGTCGAAGTGAGCCTATTGCGTGAACCAGCTGTAGGTAGGATAGTCGGGCAGAATAGGTTGGGCGCTGGGCGCCAGACAGAGAGGAGCGACTTTGGATACTGTGTTGGTGTGGCCTACGGGCTTGAACATTGGCTCATTACTTCATCGTATTGCTCTATATGGATGGTTTCTCCGTGCATTTTGTACTCTCTGCTTGGATACGACTACCTGGACATCTGTGTGATTTCACAACATTGGCTTTCTGTATATCGTTCACACTCATATTCCTTGCAGATTGCAGTGTGCACTAATGATCCCACTTGCAGCGTGCACAGAAAGAGGGCATGCCCTCAGCCCATGAAAAGCAGTCGTGTAGAGTGCCTGGGGATCCCAACTACGCGTACCTTGCACACTGCACAGGAGCGCCGCCGGCACGGTGCAGTGCTAGAAAAATAGGTGCGGCTCAAATTAAAAAAAGAAAAAAAAACAAAACCAGAAAGAAAAAAAAAACAGGCGACCAGCCGGGCCGCCCGGGTCACCTCGTTTCCCCAGCCAGTCCGGCCGTGCAAGGACCAGGGAAGGTCCCAGCAAAAAAATTAAAAAATAATTAAAAAATAAAAAAAGAATCCGGGAACAAACTATGTTATCATTGTTATGCAGAAAAATAAACTGAACAACTTTTGCCTCAGGGTCACATCGAAACTCTTTACCAAATTCTGGGTTCGAGCCCCATAACCGCCGCAGGCGGCGCACTTCGTACGGTCTTTGGCCAACACGGGTGTGAGCGAGTGTGAGTGGGTTGTGTGTGGTGTGTGGGAGAGTGTTGGCCTTGGACACTACTGCTATTCAATTGGGGTGGGGGACGATAAAAAGGGAGGTGCAGCTACTCGCAAAATGCTCGGTCTTTGCGTTATCCGGATCCCCATGGCAGCCCCACCCCATCCTTCAACACCATGGTTTAGGCGAGGCGCAACATGCATCCCGTCTGATGGCTGGAGGGAGATGACAAAGCTATGCTCGCAGGGGTCCCCTGTATACGCCTTAGGAGTAGTGCTAGGTAGGTAGTGAACGTGAATTGAGAGAATTTGAAAGATGTTGAAATATTTGAGAGAAGAACATAGCGTAGTTAAAAAAAAAAAGAAAGAAAGAAACTCTTTACCTAGGCTACGTTAGTGGCCCAGGACCACTTGCCCTGTCGGGCCAAAAAACAATAAAACATTAAAAACAATGAAAAACTAAGAAAATTGTTTGGGATTTTTTTATTTTAAATTTGGTAAAGAATTTTGATGTGACCCTAAGGCAAAAGTTGTTCAGTTTATTTTTCTGCATTTGAATTTTTTTTTTTTTGGCAGCCCATGCCTGATGCCCACCACCTACAGATCTACAGCCGACTGGTAGGACCGGTCAGCTGAAGCCCACAGGCTGAGTTCTTGAAACAACAGAACACAAGACCGTCTTGCACAATCCTCAAACACCTGGAAACACCTGTGAAAATGATGTTTCGGGGGGTTTGGGTTTTGAGAGGGAGAGAGGGGTTATTCGAAAAGTAATCGAGTCTTATTATAGAAATAGAAAAAGAAGCCGGACCCGCCCAGGCCCAGAGGCGGAGATGAGATGAAACGACAAAGGCCGGCCATGTCACGCAGGGTGGGTGCCGGCCGCGGAGGAGCTGCGGCACAGAAGGGGAAGAAAAAAGAAGAGCACGGCCAAAATAATGCACAACTCGGCCGTTGACATCGGCAGGCAGTGTAACGCGCGCAAGGCTGAGGGAGAGCCGAGGGAGAGGAGAGAGAGAGGGAAAGAGGGAGAGAGTGAGAGCACACACACACACTCACTCACTCGACGCGACTGAGGGTCGGATGCAGACACAGTGGCAAGGGCACAAAGTCGAAGTCTTGGATTCTCGAATGCCGAAAACAGCAAGTCACACGGACTACAAGTACAGCAGCTGGAAACTGGCACGAGACTGGTCCCCGTACTGTACGGGGAGCCGGTATAAGTACCAGTGACACGTACGGTACCAGGGGCATTTCTGCAAAGGCCCCGAGGGCAGAACTGAAAAATGCGGTATTGCAGCATGGCGCCAGTTGTCCAAAATCCTACGGTACCAAAGGAGGGGTTTGGAAAAAGGGTGCCAGGCCGAAAACGGGATGCAGCCGAAACAGCAAAAAGATAGACCAGGGATCGAGCCCTGGCGGAGTCCGTAACAGGCAGCACATGAAAAGACATTCACAGGGCTGAAACTAAACCAAGGGTCTGGCTTGAGCACTAAGCACACACACAAAAACAAAACCCAAAAAAGGACATAAAAGGACAAAAAATGTGGTATATCTTCCGAGTCCCAGTGGAAGATTCATTCTCATTTTTACACATTTGATGAGCAGCGGAGCTAGGCCAAATGGAGGGATCATGGCCCCTGCCTAAGGGTGCGGCCCTCACTCCACCATTCACCTTGGAGCCAAGCCAAGTCAAGGGACCATGGTCCCTGTGCAAAGATGTGGGCATCGCTCCACTACTTACTACATGCGCAAAAGACAAAATAATAAAATATGCACTGCTCAGTGTACTCACTACATGCACAAAAGACCAAAAATATGGCACTGTATATAGTATATACACATGTTCCAGAAGAAGATCTGTTCTCATTCTGCAGATTCAGTGAGTAGTAAAGCAAGGTCCCGACATGGGATGACACGCCTATATCAGAAAATGGTGACCTCACTCCACTACTCACCACACAGACGACGGATCTTCCCAAGCTCTTGTGGAAACTTCTCATTTGCACATTTGGTGAGTAGTCGGGCTAGGCCACATCGAGGGACAACAGTCCCTGCGCAAGTATGTGGTCCTGGCTCGACTACTCACCACACGCACAAAAGACAAAAACAGATGGCACTGTATCTACCAATGTTCTGGAAGAAGATTCGTTTTCATTTTGCACATTTGGTGAGTAGTGGAGCGAGGCCCTGACACGGGATGACACAGCCAAAAGGAAGCACAGGATGACGGAGGGGAAAAAAAAAGGTCCCAAAAAAAAACAAAACAGCAACTAAACGGATCTACAGGATCCAAAAACAGACAGCGTAAACTTAGGTAATCTGAAGGAACAAACCAACTGGCAAAGCGCATGTGGGGCCAAAAGGACAAAACAACAAAAACAGTACTCCCGCCACTGTGTACTTCTATTCCAACATGCCATCAGAAAGTTCTCAATCACGCCGAACGTCGCGCGGCCCACACAGCCCCGTGGGCCCAAGCGGGAAAGGCCCTTTTCCCAACAGTGGCAGCTGGGCCTCACAGGAGTGTTACGCGAAACCCGGCTTACACTTTAGTAAGAGTGCAAGGGAAATGAGCAATAGCGAGATGACACAATCCAGATTGCACAATCGCATTGAAAGCCAGAAAGTCCCACAGTGTCAAGAAAGCAGCATTGCACCAATAATACACCAATGGAGAATCGAAACACTGAAACCGAATGTCAATGAGAGCTTATTCTCGTCATCACCAACATAGAGTCCAGGTCATCACCAACATAGAGTCCAGGGCCTTCCCCCTACTTGGCGCTCGGCGCCCAGACTACTCCCACACAGCTACTATCTGCCTACGAATTAACGATGCAACTGCTGACATCAGCAGCCACCGAAGTACACGAAGATGTCACCCAGTGCAGACTATCGCCAATACCAGGTATGTGCCCTCACGTCATCATCCTCATCTCTCTCGCTCTCTCCCTTGACTTGCACCCACGTCTTCTCCCTCATACACGAAGACCACCACTACCATTGCTGCATGTCAAAGCCCCGGCCAGCTATGGAAGCTGGGCTATGGCGCTGCCCTCCGCAGCGCCCTTCCTCCTACACGACCGCATCTGCTTGCACCTTGCCCTAGCGCTAGCAGCAGCCCGCGAGCGTCCGCTCCAGCAGCGCTGCTGCAAACTGGCAAGTGCCCGAATGATCTACCAGGCAGCGAGCTCTTTCCTATATGGAAAGAGTCTGGCCTGGCCTGGGCTTGCACCCAGAAGCTTCCGGTAGGCCCCAGGTAGATGGGCCTCTGCTGCTGCTGCAGCGCCTCGTTCGGTTACGCTTCCCAACTGTCTGTGTATATTGCTGCAGATGTGGCCCAGGCCTGCTTTTTGGAAGAGGCCTAGGCCTGCTTTTTGGAAGGCCGTGGAAACTTTTGCTGCTCGTGGCCTGGGTTCCCTCAACCAACTGACGCGACACAACTGCCTGAACCCCAAATACGAAATTGACAGCAATGGGCCTCTCGTGATTCGTCAGCCCCGCCTTCACTTAGGGCGGGCACTCTTGAAAAGGGGCCCCTCAGGCCTGCCGAGGAGCCAAATTCTCGCAAGAGTATATCGAAGAAAAAAAAAAGGAGAATACGATTCTTTTCTTTTTCAGAGAATAGTAGAATAGTATTTTTTTTTATTTTTTTTTAATGAGAGAGAATCTAGGCTACCAGAGTGGCCCGGGTCCACTTGCCCGGCCGGGCCAAAAAGAAAAAATAAAATAAAATAAAAATAAAAACTATTTTTTAATTAATTTCTTATTTTAAATTCGGTAAAGAATTTCGATGTGACCCTGAGGCAGAAGTAGTTCAGTTTATTTTTCTGCATAACATAGTTTTTTTTCGGATTTTTTGGATTTTTTATTTTTTTATTTTTTTTTGGCTGGGACCTTCCCTAGTCCTTCCACGGCCGGGCCGCCCGGGAAAATAGGGTGACCCGGGTGGCCCGGCTGGTAGCCTAGGAGAGAATATTATTCCAGGACGTGTCTCAGCCAAAAGTCGCTGGAAAATATGAGTAAAATAAGTTTAAATAAAGTTCTACATCACATATACCATCAAACAGAGCTGCCCGGTAAACCATAGGCAGAGAGGGAGAAGACGACACCAAACCAGGGGCTGTGACAAACTGTTTCGTCGAAGTTTCACCAACTCATGAGGAGGCTGAACCCTACATATATAATGAGCATCCATCCATTAAACCATTAAGCACCTTCCTGAGGCTTCCTTCCTTTCAGTCCTATGCTGTCTTTCATGGGGTAAAGAGTTCAACATACCTTCGCCATAGTTCTGCTATGTAGGCCTTCCGCTCTGCCTTGATCTCCGCAGTATTTGAGTCGCAGTCAGGGCATAGCCAATCCCCCTCAGGGTGCGAGGCTAAAGGAGGCGCCAAGCATTCTAGGTGAAAGCATTTCCTACAGCATGCGCACTCAAGTAGCGAGTGGTCGTCCTGCGCATGAAAATATAACCTGTCAGCCCCAAGGCCACACACATAGGACAGGACAGGCACCACACAACACGGCTTTCTGAGATCCAAAACAACACACACGAACAGGTCTTCAGGACACTAATCCTCAGTGGACATTAGCATAGGAAGTCCAAAACAATATTCATGTTCCCGGTCACACGTTATCTTGTAAACCAAGGAAGCAACAACAGCAAGGCTCGCAAAAGACAGATATCCAGAAAGGAAGTCCAAAACAACCTCCTCAGGCTCTCAAGTCATCCTCCAACCATTGATCAGGTAGACCAACCATTCTGCTGTGAGCCTGGGAAAGGGGAAAGGTAGGCACCCCCATCATCATCTTCATCGTCCTCAGAGTCCTCACCAGCATATCCCCATTTCCGCGGTGAAATGGTGCTAAAGAGAAAAGAAGGGAGATCACAAAAAAGACCCACTAGTGAAGTATTATACGACGTGTGACACAGTTTTATGGTTTTTTGGAAAATACAAAGTGATTTTTTATTTGCATGAACGGATCATTTTCTGATTTAAAACGAATTGAAATAGCACATCAAATAGCACATAAAACTATGAAGAACAGCTGTGCACCCGAATTCATGGGTTGATACGATCTCCTTCACGTAAGTCTTCATAGTGATGTACCGTGGCAATAAAATGTGTCCACGAACACAGCCACGAGGATGAACAAGTAATGGCTATAGGGATTCATTCATCCCCATGTATCTCATGATGTCTCTAAAAGGCCATCTGACAGACGCGGATGCGTTCCTGTCAGATCCACCACAATATTCGAATTTCACATTTCGAGTTCTATTTCTCAGAGCGAAGAAAAAAAAAACACGGTCTGGAAATCAACCCCCCCCCTTTAGAGCCCATAAAATCCAGACTTCCCGCCCACGCAAAGCCACGAGCTATCATGTCCAAGTTAGTCCAACTTTTTTTTTTCTTTTTTTCCGACGCATCTCATTGGACGGGAGGTGGGTATCTTTACAGTCCCCGCTCGGAAACTACCAGGCCGTCGATCCGATCTATTCGACGGCCGTACTGAGTCACTCGATGCCACACGTGATCAAAACCCTGAACGGCGTGGTAGAATACCTTGCTAGTGGGTCCATGCCCCTGCCTCTGCCTTTGGTCCCCCTCCACTGCCGCAGCGTAGCTGCGGGGGGTCCACTTGTATGCCTAAAGGAAAAAGCAGTCCGCGTGTGACGCTCCCACTGGGCCCAGCAAAAATCGGGCAGCGAGTTCCGCATGGGGTGCCGCAGGGGACCGAGGAGGGCAAGTCAGTTGGTGGGGGCCGCATTTGCGAAGACTGTCTTGGTGGCGCACGGGAGTGGACCGATGAGGACAACGGGGGTTTGGGGAGCGTTGGTTCGTGGGGCGGGGCCAGTGGGACACTTGCGGGCCGAGGGCCGGCACCAAGAATTGAACCGCGCAGACTGCTCCGCGCATACTGCTGGCGGGTGATGGTGCGGGCCCGGGTGGCAGGGGGCAGAGGTAGCCGGAGACACACACAC
>BFEA01000163.1:2091374-2101673 GCA_003427395.1 Chara braunii | reverse complement strand
CCCCCAACACCCAGACAACCCGTCCCCCCCCCAAACCAGATTTTTTATTGCAGATTTGGGGTCCTCTCGCCGAGCACAGAAGGACCCCGCTTTCAAAAAAAAAATCAAAAAAATTCTGGCCTGTTTTTTCTGCCCGCCCGGTTTGCCCGGGCGGCCCACCCGGCCCCGCCCGGCCGGGCAGCATCCGTACTCAGCCTATTTCAACATACATGTCCTTATTGAGTTATTGAGTGATGCCCATACCTGACATATTTGCAGAACCTGCCCTCACCACAGATTCGGGTGGCAGGTAAGGATTGAAAAGCCTCTCACGACCTCTTTCTTTCTTTTTCCTTTCAGCTGTTGAGCGCGGTCCAGTAAAAATTTTGCTCGGCCCATCTCTGATTTTTGGCAGGGCCAGGGAAACTTGATGCATCCTCCCCCGCCTCCCCCCCCCCCGACTTTTTTTTTGGGGGGGGCCACACCGAATTTCGCCCTTGCGGTGCACCAAGTGCACGCACCACGTGTGCTATGCGCAATATGCTGCGTGTGCGCGACTGGCGCGCACGTGGTGCACCGCAAGTATGCTAAGAAACAATTGACAGAACTGTGTCAACAAAAAAATGATGTAGAAAAGTAAACAAGATGGGCTCAGCAGCAAAAGAAATAATAAAAAAGGAAAGGGCTCAGGAGCAGATGTCCTTCAGGACTTTCATTAAAATCGGAGCAATCCCGAGAAATGAGCCCTGCGCAAGGATGACACGCACAAATCGAGAAATGGTCGATGTTTTTCTTACAATAAGAGGGGTCACAGCAGAGGATGACAAGTACATAGGCAGGAATTCCACAACACACCAGTTTAAAACAATGACAAACCATGCTTGTGGCGCATGACGTGCGTGTCGATCAAGCACGGGCGGCTCAATGTGTTTGTCATTGTTCTGAAACTGGTGTGTCTGAAACTGTTTGTCATCGATAATTAGTGACAAACAGACAAACACAAAGGGGTGATAAAAGGCAACAAACAGACAGACAAAAATACACAAGACCGGAAGCCAGATAAGTGCATGTGGATCATACTGCTGAGACCGCCTGTGTGCAAAAACGACACAGATGGAGTGCACAGCGTCCACTGCACTGGTGCACCTCACACGGCCATGCATTTTTTGTGTATCGCCTCTATAGAGCTCTTCTAATCAATTTCTCGCAAGAGACGGTCCAAAACGGCCATTTGTTGAATTTACAAAAACCAAAAACTTTTCTTTTTTGAAGTTTATGACATATGAATTCTGAAATAGATTTGAATTTACGTTTGTGCACCATACCACTTTTGGATACGGCCTCCCCACAAGGCTCAGGAAACGAGAAAAAAACAATCTCGTTTCGCGTTCACACCGCAACACAGGATAACGAATGTTGACCTCCGAAAACAATTTGTGAGGTGTCAGATATGTCTCAGTTGCTTACCGAAGTAGTGGTTTATGAGAAGCTTGAAGCCACCCACCTCCAGCATGCCTTTTTTCATGGGTCCTCACGGAAAGCCACAAACACCCCGCCTATCCTTGCGAGCCTCCCAAGTGTGCCCAACCTCGTCCCTACTGTGGTTTGTCCTCATGCAGATGACGGGGTTCGCCAGGTCTACTTACCATGGCAACTAGCACAGGCCGTGTGGTGATGACTAGAAAAGCGAATAGGAAACGAACTGGGGTGTTCCCGAGGCCTCGCGAATTTACAGTTCTTTTCATTTTGTTTCCCTGCCCATGTGGCGAGCCCCATACACCGTGCAGGGCACCCTCTAGCACACCGCACAAATGCACTTGTCAGTATGATTTGCATAACACACAAATATTTAATGAACTTCAACCACCAGTCCTCTGGCACTTCCAAATCGGGTTACCGGTATGGCCAGGGCGTGAAAGAGTTCGAGTCTACCAGTTTCAGCGCGGGGAGCAAAAAGAATGCGAAGTTGCGAACTTTTGCTGCCAGAAAGGCCCAGAATTCATTTCTGCATTTTACAATTGCTTCTTTATTTTCTTAGATTTTTTCCAAAAAGATCAGCAGCAAATCTGCACGCCGGATTTTTTTGGGAATTTTTTTCAGGCATGATGAAAACGTGTCAAAGTTCACACCATCAAATTTAACCGCCCAGGGCCGGTAGGAGGACCTGCCCCCGTGGCCTCTCCTCGACGCGGCGCACTTGCAGGGGTGCCATTTTTCGACCACCAGGTGGACTGGTGGTTTAATGAGTCGATCTATGAGATCTGAAACACACGAGTATGTTAAACTGTCAATCCTGTCCCTGGACAATATCTAGAGAGTGGCAGTTTCCCACATCAATTAACTGGGTTAGATATGCAGGACTATCGTCTGCAATGGGATCAAGAGTCGACAGCCCGCAGAATATGGGTATGTAGAACACGCAAAGTCTAAGGAAGAATCCTTGATATGCACAGAAAGGCAGTTAAGTCTACGGAAGAATGCCTCTTCCCAGAGAAGGGAGGTCACATCGAAAGAAGAGTCTTATACCAAGAGATAGGAAGTTGTGTGTCCGAAGAACGCGGCCTTTCCCTCTTTTCCTTCCAAAAGGAAGCGGAAAGCTTCACATCGAGAGAGGAAAGCATGACCTTAAGCTACAACTAAAATAGGCTCCATCAACAACCCAATGCAATGTAGCAGTGCAGTGATCACCGAATTTCTCTGAAGTAACATGCCCACCAGGCTTGCAACGCCCAACAGCTAGCAACAGAACACGGGAGGAGCGAAAAAGAAAACACAAAGTGTGGACAATATCAGGGAAAGCAATAGAACACAGGAGGAGCGAAAACGAAAACACGGGAGGAGCAAAACAAGAAAACACAGAGTTGACAATCTCATCAGGGAAAGGAACGATGTTATCCTGCTGGAAACAACATGGAATGATGGAATGCAGTAACCTTGCTGTGAATAAAGAGAGGGAAAACATGAAACGTACATGTAAAAAGGGGGAGAGGAGGAGGAGAGGCAAAATAAATTGTGTGCACTGGAAGCAGTGAATTCTTTCAAAAGATGCTCACTGATTACACAGCCAGTCAGTGATCTGGAAAGATCACTGACTTTCGAGATCTGGAAAAGGAAAGAAAAATGGTCCAAGCCCCACCACCAGGCGTACCTGAAAAAGCATCTTCAGCAGCACCTGTGAAAGAGAGAGAACCTCCATAACTCACACAACACATCAATCACACAGAGAGTGATGAGAGTGACAAGCATATGAGTGCGATGGACCGCCACACATTGCCCGTACAGCCAAACATTGATTGATTATCCTCTTAACTAATCTTTTTGCCAACTAAGAGTCTTCAGAAGTCAGACTATGCCTCATGCAACTGTCTGCAGAAGTCAGCCTATGTCTCATGCTACTAAGCTGAAACATATGGCACATACTATACTTATTATTATCATTATTATTATTTATTTTTTTGAAAAACGTAATTTAAGTACCGAATAGAATAAAAAATACAAAAATTAAAACGTACGATTACAAATTATAATTTCAATTTATTCTCATATTATATTATTCCACGTGCATATGAAGTGCACCAAACGCACCACGTTATACTTACCAGCACCGGACTAAGTAAAGCCCATGCACACGACCTGCTATTATCTGCAACGTCAACAGTAACCTGGTGCATCAGGTCCAGGCAAAGCTACGCAGAACAGCATGCACCACCACCTCATCTCCACTTCCAATCTCTTCCAGTAGCTATAGTCTGCTACTGCTACCCCCTTCTGATCAAAGTCTCAGAACTATTTGTCTGCACCTTGTAGGCACCGAAGGGGGTGCTGGACAACAAATCCCAGCACACATGCCAGGCTTTGCCAGCACACCCGCCCCCAGCAAGCATGCCAGGCTTTGCCAGCATACCAACCCCCACCGAGCATGCACCTCCTTGGCTAGGCTACCGCTCAGACGCCAAGGTTGTTTTTATTTTCTTCCTTAGTTGAAGCCAAGAAGGATTTACATTTACGTCATTGATATGTTGTAACCTGGTCATCATGCCAATAACTCCAGGAGCTCATTCTCACATCATTTTCACAGAATGAAGGATTTAGGTGGTATTTGGCACCCAATTAGTTTCCCATTTTCTTTTCTGTTCTTTCCTTTCTTTTTTCTCAGTTTATCTGTGCTTTCCTTACGCAGGGGCCATGCTAATCTTCTCAGCATCGCTCCAATCTTAAACCACCACTACCCCCACCGGCCTAAAATGGACTTTCCTGTCCTTACGGACCGGGTTCTTTGGGGAAGCGGCGACCGGCAGGCACAGGCAGGTCTGGTCCAAAAATTTTTAAGCGCGAACTTTGGCGATTTTTCGCGCTCAGAAACATTGGCAAAAAAGTCTGAAAATTTGATATCCTGTAGATTAGGTCGTGATCTTTCCAGGAAAAATATCAAAAAAAATGGAAAAAAAAAAATTAGATGGTGAAGTAAATGCCGTGCCGTTTCGTCACATTTTCCATTTTTGCTACTCTACCATGTATGGGCCAACGGGGAACGTCACCCAATTTTCGCGATTTTTTGCGATCAGAAGAATGACCCAACAACTCTGAAAATTGGAGGGTGAGTAGATTTTGTCGTGATCTTTACAGGAAAAATATTTTAAAAAATAAAAAAACTCATTTGAACCGCAAAATAAATCGCGGGGGTAATTCGACTTTTCCACTCCGCCAGTTCCCCCCACTGTGCTACTGGTAGCCCTCATGGACCTGTGCTACCGGTTCCCCCTAATTTATGACGGCAGGGGTAGTGGTGGTTTAACGGATGTCCCAAAGGGTATTGTCCTTTTCTTTGTTTTTTAGCATTTTCCTTGGCGCGGGAGAAGTCAATTTCTGAGAATGGCAATCATGCAAGTCCTGCAGGGTGCGCTCAGGCCAGAACTATTATTCATACATTTGCCCTGGCCCGGTGAAGTTTGTGTTTTCATATTCTCATAATTACCATGGAGTGAGCAGGGGCTCGTCAGTTGCCATTTTAACATACTTACGTTCTTCCTCATCCTCTTCATCATCATCTGAAAATCCTTTGTAGCGAACAGTTTTTCGGATGCGGCCACGCGTTGAGACAGTTGTTCGCTCTGGCTTTTTCTTCATCTCCTTCTTCGCATCCTCGTCTGCATGAGCACACATCCAGCATAAGATTACGGCAGGTGGTTAAAGAGAAAACAATGACGCACATGGGTTTCCACTCGTCAACTCCCTTAGCTTATAATCACAAATCGTCCACTTCAGATATTTCAATACCCTTCTCCAAGCAGGGCAAATGTCAGAAACACCAGGACAGGATAGAATGTTCTGACCAATGAAACTAACTGCGAGGAATGAGCCCTCCAGGGGCCCTTGTCAAGCATGCACATGTTCTGGGAAGAGGCCCCCAGCAAGCCAAGTGCCCGCCCTAAGTGAAGGCGGGCCTGAATATTCACTGAAGACCAAAATTCGACATTTTTTGGCATATGTGGGTACTCAGGCTGTTGCAGCCCGCCAGTTGGTTGAATGGACGCGTGAACCTCCCTAAGCTGCGTTGTACGGTTTGGCCCAGGCCTTGGCTGTTGCGCCTGGGCACATACACACAATGCAGGGCCGATAAATCACGAAGTGGCCACAGGCCTACGCAGAAGCAGCACTGTCGACGTACATACCCCAGGTCCTGCGCAAGTGCAGCAAACCGCCCAAGTCCGAAGAATCAGGCTGTACCCAACTGTAGAGGGCCCAGGCCCTCAACTGTAGCATTGGGCCTGGGCGCAGGTACTGGGGCCCGACCGGAAGCTACCGGAAGCCTCCCAGCCAGGCCACACACAGCCAAGCAGGGCCTGCCACTTCCATATAGGAAGGAGGGCAGCCAGAGGCGGGGATTCTGGCCCACGCAGGCAATGCGCTCACGCTGCTGCGCTGCTGCATTAGAGGCTGTGTGCTGCGCTGAGGCCAGAGCGCGTGCGGGCGCGTGTGAGGTGAGGAGGGGCACTGCTCGGCAGCGGAGTGCGAGCAGCCATAGCCGGGCGGCAGGGCGCTAGGGGGTGAGAGGACGATCCGTGGTCTTCAGGAAGGAGGTGAGTGTGGGTGGACAGGGTCTGACGAGGGAAGACGAGATACGTACCTGGTACATGAGAGAGGTCGTGATACATGCCCAGTTGGGCAATGCATGTACATCCAAGGATCCGCAATGTGATGAAAAGGACTGAATGGACAATGCAATGTCAAACAACATCAGCAGGCAATGTACACCCTGATACATACGAAATGGCACAAAAGTAGTGCAGCGGAGATGCCGCCCTTCTCGCTGCCTCACCTGCAGGTAACGGCCGCCGTACTTACTACCGTGTTTGTCCTGTGCAGGTACTGCGTGGAGACCCCAGCTATGGCGCCAGGTAAGCTCGCCACTACAGGTATGGCCTCCGCCTCCCACTACCTCCTGTGCCGCTCCGCCCAGCCTTGCAGCACAGTGCAAAATAGCGCAGCCTCCAACCACCAGCGTGTCGCTCAAAAGTGAGCTACCCGAACTGTCCGTTGCCCAGCCTCTGCCCAGCTATATGTCGTGCTGGGCGAGGCTGGACCTACCTGGTGCTGGCCGGTCTGGGTCCCTACCGGACGTCCAGACTGTGCTGCTGATGCAGCAGGGGGCCAAAACCGCACCTGGCCTTTTTTTGGCCCTGCCTCCGGTACCCAGTCCCAAGGTCGTGCCTTGGGGACTGCAAGTCCGAAACGACACCTTCACAGACAACGACGGCTCAGCAGGTAAATAAATAAATAAATGATGCCTATATTTGCCGTATGTGGCATCGGGTCGCCGTGGGCCTCCAGGGCGCATGTATGATGGGCATGCGGCCTGGGGGGCCCTCAGCAACTGTCGGGGCCCTCAAATGGGGCCCGTGTGCAGGCGCAGCATGTAACAGGTCGGCTATGGTGTTGACATCATGTACATTGGTCTTCGAGAGTCGAAGTGAGCCTGTTGCGAGAACGCTGATGTAGGTAGGACAGTAGAGTAGTGTAGGCTGGGCGCTGGACACCAGACAGAGAGGAGCGACTTTGGATACTGTGTTGGTGTGGCCAGAGGGCTTGAACATTGGCTCATTACTTCATTGTATTGCTCTTATTTGGATGGGGTCTCGGTGCATTTGTGCTCTCTGCTTGTACACGACAATTGGACATCTGTGTGAGTTCGCAACTTGGTTTTCTATATACCGTTCCCACTCATATTCCTTGCAATTTGGTATCGAAGCTGGTTCGAGATCGCCGCTTACCTGACGCTGACGACATTGTTACTTGGTGTGCTGAGGATGCTTCTGTGCAGTAAGGATACTTTGACATTGGCTTGAAATAGCGGGGCCCAGGTAGAGGGGCCAGCCGCTGGAAGGCTGTGGCGACAGCGTGGGAGCTGTGGCGACAGTGGATGTATGTATGATGATGAGAGCTTGCTGATGTGGCATTTTGGCTGACGTGGCACTGCGTTGCGTTGTGGGTGGTACCAAAGCTATGACCGGTCATCGAAATGCACATCGGCTCAATTGGTGAGAAATTTGTGGTTGGGGGCAGCTATCTCCAGGTACGTTGTTCCCTTACCTGATCTACCCTATCAATCTCTTTTTACCGTGAGGAAGTGCGTCCAACCTTGCGTGTCCTCTCTTTTGTGTGAGTCGTGAGCACTCTACCTAGAGAGACGACATTCTTCCCAGTGGCGCATCTGGCAGGAGAGGGCTGTGCCTCTGAAGGGCCCTGGTCGAAGCACGGGTCACTGTCACCATGCCAACCCATGGGAGTAGTACACGCAGCCCATGCTGCTTTGTCCTTTGAGGCTCTTTGCTGCGCTGATAGAAGGAAATGCGGACTGACCAGTCCTTTGCAGACGCTATCCAGACCGTCTATAAATATTTCTGGCGGGTGTCTGATCGTCGTCCTGATTGCGACGTTAAATAATTCCTGAGGACCTTGGGGGCTGTCCTTAAACTGCCTCTTGATCAGCCAGATCAGTCAGACGTAAGGCTCGTTGCACGCAAGGGTAAAGAACGGGCAGTTCTGGCCATAAGCATACACCTTGGGCACAGGGGTGGGCCGCTAATGCACACCTTAGACACTGCCGCTCGATGATGGCTACAGGCACGTTGGATACAGGGCAGGAAAATTCCAATCGAGACTCAGCCTTTGGACACAATTATACCCATTGTGCATACATCTGCTCCCTTAGTCTATTTTTTATTTTGACTAGTTGGTTGACAGACTGCTGACACCTCACAGACAGCCTAGAGTAGGACTGTAATGTTCTACCATAGTCAGTTCATCTCAAAGCTTCTGTAAGAGAACTAATCATAGTAGGTTTAGACTATGTGTTCGCTCTGTGTAAATGCTGTTGATACCGCTTGAACAGTAGCCTGGGTGACTTGCCGGATATTATTTTTATTTATTTACTTTTAGAACCGGTCAGACGCATGCTGCGGTAGGTTCCATAGTGGACTCTAGTGCAGACAACGTCTGCCTAGCCGATGAGTGGATCAGAAGGTGGTGAAGGTACGGCTGACGATAGAAGGCAGACTAGGCATGATACACTTAGGGTGCCTGTAGTGTTCCAGGTCTTGCTGCCAGGAGAAGAAAGAAGTCTAAGAGCTGAAGCACGGCCCAACAATCTTGAGATTGCCAGGGAATCAAAAGCAGCTGTAGAGAGGACGTTAGAGGCAGCAGAACCTAGCTCAGTAGCAATGGCTACCTCTGCAGCAACATCTGCAGCAACCTTGTCTGCCACCTCGCAGTCCATCTGCAATACGTCAGGAGCTGGCACTAGTCAGATGGCGGGCTTGCAGTCCAGCTCATCGCCTCTAGCACCACGGAGCTGATGGAGCTCCAACAAGTAGAGAGGATCCGCTTAAGGCTACAGGAGGAACTTAAAAAGGCTACTGAAAGAGAGAATGAAATTAGAAATAGAAGTGTCAGACTTGGGGGTACAGCGGCAGACAAAGGTGCTTTAGAGGGGTTAGATGACCTGACACTTGATGACATCGCAAGGATCCTCAAGGCGAGCATCCTGTCCATGGACGCATACATGGACAACAAACTGGACGCTATCCAAAACACCCTGAACCAGATCCTGAATGCCATGCACAGGCCAGGAGTCAGGCCAGCAGTTTTGCCATCCCTGCCATTCTCGGCGATGACAGGCCCGTATCCGCCTCAGTCTAGTACCACACCAAGTGGTACTTCAGCAGCAGCAGCACAGACTGCTGCTGCTTCATCTTCTAGTCCAGCAGCTGGAGCTACACCACAGCTGCCACCTGTCCCACCAGCAGGACAGCAACATCCTTGGTACCCCAAGATCCCATTGAAACCACCCGCAACCTTCTCAGCAGATGAAAAGGATAAGGCTCTCAACACTTGGTTGAGAACGGTGCCAGTGGGGGTGAGGGCGAAGAGGACGTTGGTAGAGGAGGAAGCGATAATTGCTGCATCCTATTTGGACGGATCCGCAGCTTGCTGGTTAAACGGATTGGTTGCCTCAAAGAGGTTCGGCAAGAACATGGGTGATTGGGCTAAGACCCATACCCTAGAGAGCTTCATGGATTTGGTGGAAGCGTGATGGCACAACCCACAGCAGGCACAGATTGCCACTGATGGGTTGCCGAAACTTTATGTTGAAAAGTACAAGTCAGTGCGAGAGCTCACCTCTGTTGTAGAGCGTTTTTTTGTCGTCCCCGGGGGACAATACAATTTACAGTTCTTATTAACCACTAGATGACCCGTTGCGGCTTCGCCCGCAAAAACAGAAAAGGAAAAAAAGAACAAAAGAAAGAAAAAGCGTAAGGAACTCCCCTATCATATTCCGCCGAGCCTTTTTTTCGCTTGTGTTTTGTTTGGGGAGCCATTACCTTCGCAGCATCGTTTTTGTTTTGTGATGTGCAAGAACTCCTCCACTTTTCTGAGAAAATCCTGTCCATTGTCCCGTTGATGTTTTTGCAGCTAAAGATTCAGATTCAGACTTTGTTTGCTGTGTTCTCTGGATATGTTTGTGATCAACCCATCTTGCATGTATGCATGCCCCGTGCTTACTTGTTGAGTTTTTTCACTATGTACGCAAGTGCATGCGTGTGTGGGCGAGTCTCACTTTGGTGGGCTCGGATGATGTCATTGATGATTGGCCCGGGGAAGTTGGAAGTCGCCTCCAACAACAATAGGAGTGCCACTGTTGTTAAGAAGCAGGGGTTTTGCATTGTATGAATAATGAAACAATCAGCAGCATTCAATCTGCTTCGCAGTTGCTCTTCGCGTGGGGGACTTGTCGGGAGTAGCATTGACATGAGAGCATCT
>BFEA01000163.1:2044364-2058131 GCA_003427395.1 Chara braunii | reverse complement strand
AGAGAGAGAGAGAGAGAGAGAGAGAGAGAGAGAGAGAGAGAGAGAGAGAGAGAGAGAGAGAGAGAGAGAGAGAGAGAGAGAGCACGGATTCACGATGAGCACGGATCCACGATGAGCACCGAGCACAAAAAATATGTCTCCACGATGAGCACGAAAAGCACGGATCAACGATGAGCACCGAGCACCAAAGAAAAGCAGGGATCCCCAATGAGCACGAATCCACGATGAGCACGTATCCACGATGAGCACTGAGCACCAAAAGCACGGATCAACGATGAGCACGTGATCATGCACCAAAGAAAAGCACAGATCAATGATGAGCACGAAAAGCACGTATCCACGATGAGCACCAAGCACCAAAAGCAAGGATCGACAATGAGCGAGTGATCATGCACCAAAGAAAAGCATGGATCCACGATCAGCACGTGATCATGCACCAAAGCACGGATCCACGATGAGCACCGAGCACCAAAGATGAGCAGCAAGTTCCCATCGAGCACAAAAGGAGAGCACAGTCAGAGAGAGAGAGAGAGAGAGAGAGAGAGAGAGAGAGAGAGAGAGAGAGAGAGAGAGAGAGAGAGATGAGCATGTCACGTGCCGTCGCGTGCCGTCTCGTGCCGTCGCGTGCCATCTCGTGCCGTCGCGTGCCGTCGCGTGCCGTCTCGTGCCGTCGCGTGCTGTAGCGCCCAAGACGATTGAGAAGCCCGCCCCTTTGAAGGGCGATTTCAGGGCTGGGGCGTGTGCGTGTTCAGAAGGGCCGTTTGGGCGGCCCAGATTGCGGGCCGGTCACCACCTGCGGACGGGCCAGATCGCAGGCCGATGAGAAAAGTTTCTAATCGCCCCGCGATCTGGGCCGTCCGCAGGTGGTGACTGGCCCACAACCTGGGCCGTGCTATATGACATTAGCGGTTCTTATAGTATTGTAGATTTCGGCGAATTGCTTCCCCTTACAATTGCCATTTTATTTGTGTCAGCTGTTTCTTTTTCGTTTTCAATCTAGAAAGGATATATTTTCTAACCTCTCTAATGGGTTTCGCTTTTATTTCTCTGCTGTTTTGATTCCATTTGTCCTGGGTGAAAATGCAATTGCCTGACAATCGATTGGTGCCACATCAACCCACCTTTGCACAGACTCGAACCCTTCACTGTGATGATGTGCCAGCAAATGGCACCACACCTGCCTACCCCGTCCGACTGCAGCACTACACCATTAGATAGTGGGTTTTCAGATATTTGAAATGGGGTTATCAATCCATAATTATTTTATTATTCCAAAAGAATTTCAGCAGGCAAATAATCATATGAGGACACAGAAGCAGCCTGTGTAATATGGTCCATGTGCTTGGGTACGTTACATCCAGACACCATAGCAATCAAGCAGTATGGACGTTAGATTTGCTGTTGGCTCAAAATAAAGATGCACAGATGCTATACTGTTCCATCCACTCTTGCTATGGGCAGTGGAGGCAATATATTCTCCCAAAACATGAGACAAAAGGGCAAGAAGAGAGGAGAAGCAAGGTACGCAACATCTTGCAACTCACATATTTGCTGACAGCTTCTTCTGTACGTGCTTCACCTGTGCTCTGTAGACCAATCACCACACATTTCCCTTCACAGAGCGCTTCGTGGGACATTCTGACAACTGCAGGCACCTTCGCCGACATGCACATATGCCTGAAAAACCGCTGAAGGGGTATTACGCACATAACATTTTGAGTTTAGTTTCAGCCACTAGACTAACTGTTCGGTGTTTCCCTTCGTTTTCCAAGCTGATTATCTTTCACAATGTTTCCTGTTCAGTACAGTTTTCACTACCAATTCTGTTTATGGGTGCCTGACAGGACCCTTCACGTTATCGAAGGAAGAAGGGTCCAAGGAGGGGGGGGCGGGGAGGGGAGGGCAAGGAGAGTGGGAAAAAAAACGAAATGAAAAGGGGGAAAAGGATACTCCATATTCAGCATCAGCCACCATGCACAGTCGTGACTGATCCAATTGACATCACAACACTGAGCCTTAGATCTCAACCCTTCGATGAACATTACAGAGCAGTATACAGAGCAGGCCTCGAGCCCACAACAAATGACCGAACATTTGGAGCTGAGCATGAGTAGATGCCATCAATGCTTTCACATCAGCATAGCCTTCAGTCCATCTTCCGAACAGGTAGTAGTTCATCTTGATAGCTCGCCAAAGGAGCATGTGTTTGTGAAAACCAACAGATCATCACCTATTTCCAGTTTCAATTCAACAAAACAATGAAACAGACGGCCATGCCAGTTCCTGCTACTGAAATAAACAAACCAGTAAGATTTCGAAACTTCAGAAAGATGGCCATGCTTTGGACTCCGCATTGCAGGCGATGGGCAACCAAAATTCGGGCTTTTATTTATCAACCAGCAGGGGAAAGCTCTCGGGATTGCTCCATCCAAGTAATGTGAATAAATGAAATTTAAAGAATGTGAAACAGTTTTCACCCTTATGGTGGCGGTTCCCATTCCCAGGTCTCAATCCTCGGATCTCGCCCTTACCCATGTACAGTGTTAGTTTTCCTGTGTGTGTTTGAGCCCGCGACCTGTATCTTAGTAGTTGCCTGTTGTCTGTCGCAGGTTAGTGTGGTCGTCGGGTCTCGAACTGTAGATCTGTCGGTTACGAGTCTTAGTAGGGTTAGAAGTCGTAGCTGCTACAGTATTGAAAAGTCAAGTCGTAGCTGCTACAGTACCGAAGGGTCAAGTCTACGGACTTCCGGGAGGTCCAGAAGTGACCCTTCGTGTAGTCTTAGGCTAAGGTCTGTAGGCAAGTGGGCAAGTGGTTAGTCAAATATCGCCTAGTCAGCGGTACCCAGTCCCAGTCGCGCTTTGTCCAGTCAGCAAGTACCACGTGACTGTGTGCACCCTGGGCCAGGTGGAAAGGGGCCGACCAGCGACCATCCGGAGTATAAATCAAGAGGCAGTGTCCAGTCATTCACTCATTCTGCCTGGGAGTCGTGCGGAAGCGCTGCCTGAGCGTCTTGTGCAAGGAGGTCTGCAGGTGCCCAAAGAAGAAGTGAGCTGTGAGGGAGACGAAGTGGCCATATCTTTTAATAGCTAGGAGGTAGAAGGCCCCCATAGCTGCCATAGGTTAGAGATAGGCTGTAGCGTGCATGTGTGAGCGTGTTGCGTGAAGTGTAAGAGTGTGTGGGACATCCAGGGAGATCCAGAGTAGCGTGCGTGTGAACAGTTGCCGGGAATACAGTGTCGGCTGGGTGATGCGTGGGCGCACAGGCGCCATAGCCATTGGAAGCAAGTTTGAATCTGAACTGTGTTGGCATCGATATCTCTGAGCTTCGTGTAGGTGTCTGGCGCTAGTGTGATTGCCATCTGTTTTCATGCATGCTGAGTAAAGAAGAAGACGAGTTTGGTCGCAATTGGTATCGGAGCTGGTTCCCACTGTGCCACATCCCCATCGTAGTCATTCGCGCGAGGTAGGAGAGGCGCCAGCTGGGCGCCATGTCAGCATTGGCGCCATAGCGCACGGAGTAGAGGCGCCAGCTGGGCGCCACGTCAGCATCCACCATAGAAAAAGGAGCCGCCATAGCTGCGCCGCTGACGCCGCGCAGCTGCACAGACGACGATGAAGAAGAAGAAGAAAAGAGAGAGCGAGAGAGAGCGAGCGAGCGAGAGAGAGAGAGAGAGAGAGAGAGAGAGAGAGAGAGAGAGAGAGAGAGAGAGAGAGAGAGAAGATTGGTTGTTGCAGCTCAAGGAGGAAGGTGGTGGCCAGAGCCGCCGAGCTCGGACACGGAGAGGAAGACGAAGGAGGGAACTAGAAGTAGAAAGAAGACCGAGAGAGAAAGAAGAAAGTAAAAGAGAAGGGAGAGAGGAAGGAGGAGAGAGAAGCCATAGCCGGGGGGAAGAAGGAAAGAGAAGAGAGGAGAGAGAGGAGGAGAGAGAGAGGAGGAGGAAGGTGAAGAGTGGCGAAGGAGAAGGGGTCAGCAGCCATAGCCGAACTTGCTGAGTTGATCAAGGCGTTGACCGGGGTTGACCAAGGACGTTTCCCAGCGTTGACCAAGGAGTTGAGCGGCGTTGATCAAGGAGGTTGACCAGCGTTGACCGGTGTTGACCAAGGCGGTTGCCTACGATGACTGCAGCATTGGCCGATGTTGACCAAGGCCGTTGACCGAGGTTTGACCAAGCTTGGGTTGGTATAATCTCGCCAGGCTATGTTGACCTATCCCCTCGCCCTATGGATGTGCACTCACCCCGTGGTACTTGCTGAGTTTGCCTGTCTCTTATTTCTGCATTGAGTCTCTTCTGTCCAGGTGATAGGAGCCCCGTGTATGTGGTCATACAGCTGTGTTGACCAAACGCACACTGGCTGAGTAGGGCTGCTGTCGATGTCTGACGACTGACACGTCCCAGAGGCCTAACCCTCCCAAGGTACAGGTCGGCGGGCTGCTCAGTGTGGCATGGTTGGCCCAAAATCCGAGCTGTGGGCTGCACAACCAGCTGTCTAAGTCTTGAGAGGACTTGCTTATCACGTCGTCCTGTTTGCGAGGTTAAAGAAGTCCTGAGGAGTTACGGGGGATCTCCTTAAATGCCTCCCGATCAGCAGTAAAGTCCTAAAGTGACAGCCTTAGCAGTACGTCTAGGCTAGAGACCATAGTTCACAGGATCCCAAAAGGATTCTATAGTCCTTAGAGAGTCAGACTGTCAGTTAGTAGGTAAGCCTAAGTGGTGAGGACTGGAACAGTCCTCTGTTGTGCATTACACACCATTGACGATTAGCCCATGTATTTCTTGATCGTGGGATTCTCCCTGTGGGGGACCCTATGGAGACTCCTGTTTCCGCTTGGGTTTTGGCACACATTTTCGTGTAGAGTTCTGATGGGGGGTGGTACGGGGACCACTCCTTATACAAAGGAGCAAGAGGAGGAGGTCGCGAGAATTCTGGCAGAGCAGAAGGCCAGAAAAGAGAAAAAGGAGTCGGAGAAAAAGGCGAAGAAGGTGGCTCTCTTGGCAGAGAAGGCCAAGAAAGAGAAGGAGTTGGAAGAAGAACTAAAGAGGCTGCAGAAAGAGAAAGAAGAAGTCGCAGCCTCGGTGGATGAAGAAGAAGAAGAAGAAGAGGAAGAAGTTGAGACTCGTCTAGAATGAAATGTGAAGATTGGCGAAAGAGGGGAGTCAAGAGGCACAAAGCCAGCAGACACAGGGCTGGAGAAGCTGGTGACTGAGTGGGTAGCTAAGCTGTGGCCGGGAGAAGAGGAGGAAGTGATGTTATATGTTCCACAGGCCGAGAGGGAGGCGGCAATAAGGGAGATTCAGGCAGAGACAAATCCCTTGCGGTGATAGACTATGGATGAAGAGAAAAGGCTGGAGTGGAAATTGCATCTCACAAGGGAAAAGAGAATGCAAATGGAGGCGGCGGACGAAATGGAGAAGAGATTGAATGAGGCCGCAGAGAGGGGAGGAGAGTCGAGTGAGATCGTCGATCTGAAGACCCAGATCGGACTCCTGTCCCAAAACGTAGAGATACTACTGAGGGCACAGCAAGAGCAATTCCGCCATCTGAGGGGTCATGATATTGCCTTGCAGTCCATGCGCATAGGGTTTAAAGACTTTGCAAGAGACATAATGCTGCATGTGGGCACAGAAGTGCAGGCCCGATTAGACAACACAGAGACTGCACAGATGTTATAGAAGCCGCCAAGACAACGCCCCCAAAGGAGGAGGAAGCACACCCCCATAGAGAGCACGTTAAGGTGAAGTTCCTTGATCCCGACAGTGGGAAACAGGGAGAGAACTTCGATAACTGGGAGGTATGCCAAGTGGGGACCCCGGAGACTATGTTGCACAGCCTTTTGGAATGCTCAGAGGCGAACAATATATGGGAGGAAGCCAAGACTATCTGGAGCTACTTCTCGCCGGCTCCGTTTCCGGCGCTCAAGACCACCCTACTGTTTTGGGACTAGACCTCCCTGTAATGAGCCCAGTCTAATAGATACTCAGAAGTCGTCAATCTACCGTAGTTTCAATATTTGCATGAAAGTCTCCAGATCGTGAAGTGATATCTCAAACAGTAACTCATTATCAAAAAGAGAAGAGAGTAGAGGGAGAATAGACAAAGGAGAGGAAGAGAGATCACACAATAATAAACCCTTCAAATCCCTCTCCTTCTCCGGGCTTCTTTCCACACCACATCATCAATGATAACAAGTATATTCTTGATCACACTCAATAGTGCCACGTGGCACTTTATCTCATGAAGACTTCGAAGACACAGCAGATTTCCAGTGACAACGTCAACCGCAGGTGAGTACCCAATTCCCTACATCCACAGATCCCGATCTTCCTCCTCCTTGCAACCAGTCACCTCATGTAGACAGCGTGGACAATGCCACATCAGCAATCGAAACAGGTGACATTAGCCACATCATCAATGTAGACCAGTAGCAGCACCACGTAAACCAGAGGCAGCACCACATCAGCATGCCACGTAGACTAGAGGCAGCGCCACATATACCAGAGGCAGCGCCACATATACCAGAGGCAGCGCCACATCAGCATGTCACGTAGACTAGAGGCAGCGCCACATATACCAGGAGCAGCGCCACGTCAGCATGCCACGTCGACCAGAGGCAGTGCCACATCAGCATGCCACGTAGACTAGGGGCAGCACCACATATACCGGAGGCAGTGCCACATCAGCATGCCACGTCAGCATAGCCTGGCGCACTGAGAAAACGCCAGCATGCTGCCTCCACCTCGTGCTGTCGCCCGCAGCGCTTGTGCACAGCCAGCATGTAGCCAGCGTCTAGCCAAAGTCGAGCCAGCGTCAAAGCAGCATAGCAAGACTGAATGCCTTGACTTCCTCGAAGCCAGCCTTAAGTAGTAGTCAGCGAGGCTGTCTGGCCTCGATGCATTTCCCCTCAGTCGTCCAGATCGACTCACAGCTGAAGGCCCAGATTGTACAGTTGCAGACTTCTCCCTTAGACCTGATGCTGTCTGCGTACCTGCGTACAAACAAGTGTGCGTGCTTGACCTGCAGCCTGGGCTAGGTACCTTTGGACTTTGACTGTTGGGTGGACCGACAGTTGACCAAGGTCAACTGTCACACGCCCAGGCCCTGAATTCGTGAAGGGTCTTTTCTGCCCTGGTTCAGCCTGGGCTGAGGGCGGCCAAGTAGGCCTTCTGATGACCCTCAGTTCCACGAGACATATGGCATGGGTTACGCCTTTTGAGAAGCACATGTTTCCACTGTTAAGGCAATACGGCCTCTGGACTATTTGGAAACAGCAATGCCAAATCACTCTCGAAAAGTGGTCAATGCACAGGCAGGAGGCATAGGAAATGCTCCTCACCCTAACTGAAACCGGCCTGCGAGCACAATGGAAGAGGGTGGGGAGTCGATGCCATCAACACCCGGGAAGGCCGAGGAATACAGGACCCCCTTCATCAAGAAGGTGCTGGGGCAAGAGGCCGTAGCTGGTATCCAGAGAGGGAAACTGAGATTTAAATGGAGAACAGAAAGACCGGGAGCAAAGTAGGCAGCCAATAGTTGAGGAGGAATAGTCAAGACTACAGCAAGGCCCAAGGGGGCAGGAAGAAAGGTAACCCCGGTGAGGGAGAAGGCAGAATGACTTAGGCCTAGTAAGTCTGGATAGACAGGGAGGAGGCGGAGTCGAAAGGTAAAGAGAAAGACGAGCAGCAGCAGTACGGTATAGGATTTAAGGAAAAGGGAGGAGGAAAGAGAGAAAGGGGGGGAACGATGGGTAGAGGAATACAGGGGTAGGGCTAGGAGGCGACAGGGGGGATTACTCCGCTGGGGTCACGGCTCTCTAGCCAATAGTTACCTTTCTGGGTTCAGAAGCGCAATTAAGGGGCATAGGAAAAGAGCGGATAGAGAGGAAGAGGTGTCGGAGGTATTTGGAAAAACGCGCAACAGCGGTCGGTTTTAGGGCTTAAGATGAGGATGAGTGGAAAGACAGTAGGCAGGTTCCTTCGTCCTTTCCTATTTTGTCCTTCGTTAATCCATTTTTAGACTTTGTTCAAGAAAAGCAAGAAGCTTCATAGGAGAAAGGGACGTTGGACCCGGTTTTCAGTAAGAGCCAAATCTGGGTAATGGCCCCAGTCTTCCGGGTTGAGATGTGGAAAAGGATTCCCGGCCTCCTTTTGCTCCAAATATCATAAAGGCTGATAAAGCAGGATATTTCGTTATTAAAAAAAAAAAAAAAAAAAAAGAGGATAGAGGCAAATCTGAGTAAAGAACCTGATGTGTTGCCCAGTAAAACCTCCACAGCATGTTTGACTTCTTCACACCCTCTGCGGTGGAATCGACCGCCCCCATCATGTCCACCCGAAGCTCTGCCCAGAATTGTGCTGCCTTAGTATACATTTCCTGCTCAATTGATAAAACAGATTCCATCCAACAATCACCACATTTCTTGTTCAATTACGAAGTTAAATTTTGGTATCGATTAGGCTTCAAAACCAAAGACCTGACCCCAGTTATACAAGAAAGATGGTCGAGGATACTACAGATACCCCCTGGGGAACCCATATCAATCTCTTGGAAAGAATAAATTAAAATCAGGCCAGTGAAAGTTCGCAGTTTGCAATGGTTGATAGCACACCCTGCCTGGCAGGTAAATCAATGGCATCACAAACAAAGGAGAGCAGCAAACCAGGACAGTTCTCCTTTCTGCAAATGTGCCCACATAACACAGGAGAAGATATTGCTCACTGCTTGTTAAGGTGTCCAGCCCTCATGTGGGTCTGGTCCAGAGTGACAAAGTTATGGCACTCCCTATTCACCACCGCCCCCCACACATCCCTGCCGCCCATCCTTCCAGCCATTCAAATCCCCCCAGTCCTTAGGAGTTCCCAGCAGACCTGGTTCCTGATGCTGTGTAAGGGCACACTGTGAACTATCTGGAAACAAAAGTGTTTGGCGACTATCGAGGGCATCGAAATAGACAAGGAACAGGCATGGAGTTCCCCCTTATACAGATGGTGGAAACAGAGACCACATGTGAGTGGCAGTTTATCAAAAACACAGGATCCCCGGGATCGATCAGGGCTAGCTTCAAAAAGAAGACCTTCATCAGAGAGTGGCTACAGAATGGAAAGGTAGCACAAGTGTCAACGAATCTCACAGTGGGCAGCAGGTTTCCAGCAGCTCCAGGCCCCAGGAGAGAAAGGCAGTGGGAGTCATGCTATGAGGAAAGACAGAAAGGGAGGCTAAGAGCCAAGATCAAATACAGGGGAACTGAGCGCCAGAGATCGTGGAGCAACTCCCCTACAAGACCCGACAAGACTACAGAAAAATCCATCTTTCACGAATCCAGACCAGAGGCCTTTCGTAGGCCCGCCGATTCCAGACGCAAACAACAACAACACGGATCAAGCCACTGAGTGAATTCTTAGTATAATAGAGATCATTAGCCAGTTCATCACAGGAGACTGAGAGGAAAGGCTTAGAACTTAGAAGGCTACCGATAGCAGAGTAAATGGATAGAGTAGTAAGTACAAAATCCAAGGTAGGATCTGGCAGTCAATGCTTCCCAAGGGAAGAAATTGGCGCTGTCAAGATCGTTCAGGGATTGCAGCCACAGTTTAGTTCAAAAACAGGGGTGCAGCAGTGGTAAATCCTCCCACCTGGGTAGCAATCAATTCGGCTGTCTCAGGATCTCTCGACCATAACGGGAAGATGCATGCAAGCGCATACATCTGTTGTAAGGGACGCTGCATGTTGCATACCATAACGGTACAGACGATAACAAGAACCGACCTCTCTCACATAGTACAGGATAGCGCAGCACAGGGCCTCGATATGCCCTACAGGGCCTATTTTCCACACAGTCGGCCGCACTAAGTGAAGGCAGGCACGACCAAGGCCTACAGGCCATTTTGGGGTCACCACGCAACTGGGGAAATTCAGGCAGTTGCGCAGCGCCAGTTGGTTGGAAGCGTCCAGGCCCAGGCTGCCTTTCATTGCATGTAACTGAGGCAGGCCCTGGGCCGGATACACAAGGACCGAACAAAGGCTGAGGGCAGTTGGGTGCTGGTAACCACCACAGGCCCTGGACTGTTTACTTCGGACTGAGACTCATCCTCGTGGGGCCTACCGGAAGCTTCTGGGCCAGGGCCCAATACCGCACTACCGCACGCAGCAGCAGGCCACTTCAATATAGAGAAGGGCCTGCCTACGCATGGGGCATTCGGGCACTGGCTGCATGCTGCGCTAACGCTGGCCAGGCTCACGCGCTCACGGGCGAGCTGGAAGGAGCAGGCAGCCATAGCCAAGCTGCGATGCTGTATGCTGGATAGGCCGCATGGTGGTCCTTGGGTGCATGTGGAATCTGTGAGTTGGGGAACGAGGTTGTGAGTGATACAAGAGACATACCTGGTGCTTGAAGCGTACGGCATTGTCCGAGATCTGCTCGTACTTTGGGGAGCTGTTAACGTCATCAGCGGCATCGTAGAGTAGGCTAGATAGGATCTGCCATCTGTAGTCTGGGTGCCGAGCGCCAGATAGGATATCAACATGCTGTTTGATTTCTGAAGTTCACTATTGCTCATCTTCCTTGCAATTTGGTATCAGAGCTGTGGTACGGTGCGCTCATCTGCGCTTGTCTTCTGCCTTTGCCGTACCTGCACGCAGTCTGATAAGCGAGCGCTGTGGGAAGTGTGTAGTGAGGAAGGTGGAGACAAGTGTGGCGACCCAGGTGAGGGGTATCGCCAGGAAGGCTACATGGTGTTTATTGGGTGTTCGCAGTGTGATGAGAACTATCCGATGTGTGATTGATGCTGAAGTGGAACAGCTGTGCAATGCCGGTTGTGCCGAAGCAGCGATCGGTCATCACAATCAACATCGGGTCATCTGGTGAGAATATCTGTGGTTGGGGGCAGCTATTTTGAGGTACGTTGCACCTAACCTTATCTACGCTCTTCGACACTTCTTGCCGTGAGGATGTGTGTTCTGTCTTGAGAGTCCTCTCATGTGAGGAGTCCTGTGCGCTCAACCTTGAGACTCGTCAGTCTTCACGCGGAGCATCTGGAAGGAGACGGCGGTGCTATCTGAAGCGCTCTGGACGAAGCACTGGGTCACAGTCACCATGCCAACCCACCGGGAGTAGAGCACGCATGCTTTGCTGCTTTGTCAGTTGTCTGCTCGCTAAGCTGTAGAGGGGTTCTGAAGGGCAGGCCAGCCCAATGGGAAAGGCGAGACCGGACATCTATAAATAAATACCGGCGGGGACCTTCCATTGGCTGTGATCGTCGTCCTGTTTGCGACGTTAAATAATTCCTGAGAACTTCGGATCAGCCAATTGGTCAGTGTAAGGCTCGCTGTACGCGAAGATAAACACGGTGCAGGGCTGGCCAGCTGAGCAGGACTCGGGGCACAGGGGTGGGCCGTGTGCACACCTTTAGACACGCACGCTGTTCCGGATTGCTCAGGGACGTTGGCGACAAGAGACATTCAGGAAGAACTGAGGGAGGGTAGATTCCTTTTTTTTTATATATATTAAAACAGGTCCTTATGGTCCTGGCTCCATATCCATTCTGCGGAGCGTCAGTCCGGTTCCTTTCCACCGGCAAGTCAACATTTGAGATACATGGTGAACACTCTCACACTTCCTTCCATCTGGGCGAAGGAACCCTGACCAGAATTGATTGCTCCCAATCCGGAGGATTGACTGTCAGCTTGCCCTACCACTTTTCCTCTCAGCCATCACTGGGTCACCGTCCTTGTTGGAGTTGTCCTGTGCCATTTCTTCCACATCGATCTCCCCTTTATTTTTTTTCTATGCTTCCGGTCCTCCTTTTGTTGATCACCATACGGCCCCTTCAGTCAGATCTCTCGGCAGGTATCCTTGTAGTCTTTCATGACTGTGCCTGGTGCCACTTCTTCCATCTCAGTCTGTTTTCACTTATCGTTGCCACCTTGCCCTTTATCAGCCAGTTCCTCATGAACGTACGTTTCTTGGTTGCTTGTCCTTCTGGCCTGTGCCTCGTTGAGTTCACTAACCTCCGCCATCTGCTCCTGATTTCCGTCTCTGCCATGCTCAGCAGTAGTGCCCACATCTCTTCCCTTGCCACCGCTGTTCCCTCGATTGTCTAAGTGCACCTGCGTTTCCATATCACCCACAGAGCCAGCTTCCTGAGCAGGGTGAACCATACTTCCCTGCTGCCTGTGATGTTGCTGGGGATGTAAGTTAGGAGTAGGATAGAGATGGGGGGGATGTTAGGGGGTGGCGCAGCAAACAGATTCGACCATAGCTCCCGGATCTTCTTCCATATCCAGGCTGCTTCTGGGAAGAAGAGGAGGCAGTGGGGGATGTCTTCGGGTGAGTCGCTGTTGCACATTGCGCATCGTTCTGAGCTGTCAGGATCGGAATGCTTCCTTCTCACGTGTAACCACTGGTTGACTGGTAGGGCTGCATGTGCTATTAGCCATTGCATGCTCCGGATTCTGATTGGTCTGATGAGAAGGTATTTGGTCCAAGTGATGGAGATGGGGGCCGTCGCATCTAGGTTCAGTATGGTTCTCCACTTTTCCGTCAGCCTTGGGTTCGGGTCTCTAGTTTGCAGCCCGCGGCTATATCCGAATGTCGTATTCTGTTATCGTCCTTGGTTTGCCAGTCGCGTCGAGGTCCCATATCCGTTCCTTTCAGTCGAATTCCAACTCTTTGATGCTGAGTTCCGGTTGGACTATTAGCCAGGGTTTCTTGTGGGATACTCTTACCTTCCTGAGGTAGGTTTCTATTTGTCCGTGTTGTGGCGTTTTATTTAGGACCCCTAGTTCATATATGTTGTTTTTGGTGATGGGGTAGGATACGAAGTTTGCCTGGTAGTTGGTTGAGTTCGGTTTTGACACGAAGCGATAGGCTCTTGTTGGTGGAGTTTGTGTGTAGAGTAGTCCCCAGTCTCCTGGCTTCCATGTATGTGCCTCCTTTAGGAGCGTCGTCCATGGGGGGGGGATGCTTTGGAGGATTTCTGCCAGGTTGGTGGTCAGTAGGTGGCAGCCTTTTAAGGGAGTGCGAAGGTCCTGTGCAGTGAGCCTTCCTGTCGGTCCTGGGACCAAAGATGTTTGACCGGCCATACTCCTCTCTCCACCCAAGACAGCCATCTCCGGTCTTTGGGCCGAAGAGTCCACGATCTGCCCTCTGTGTCCTTGATCCACGGGTTGCGGAACAGGGGTTGTCGTAGAACTTCCTCTTTGTTGCTCGGGGGGTTCTTTCTTTTCTGGCATCAGACGACGCCAGGCCTTCAGGATCGGTGCCCAATAGGGGGTGGATGTTGTTGGGGGCTGAATGGGGGTCGCTGGGTTAGATTTCCTTGCTGATCTCCCAGATTTAATTGTCCAATACTTTGCCATGATCCAGAACAGGCCACTCATGTTCTGTAACGAGCGTGAGGCTGAGGGTGAGCCGAGGGAGATGAGAGAGAGGGAGAGAGAGGGAGAGAGTGAGAGCACACACACACACTCACTCACTCGACACGACGGACTCGGACTGAGGGTCGGACGCAGACACAGTGGCAAGGCACAAAGTCGAAGTCTTGGATTCCGAATGCCGAAACGGCAAGTCACACTGAGTACGAGTACAGCAGCAGAGAACTGGTCGAGACTCCCCCTCGTACCGTACGGGGAGCCAGCATAAGTACCGGTGACACGTACGGTACCAGGGGCATTTCTCCAAAGGCCCCGAGGGCAGAACTGAAAAATGCAGTATTTGAAAGTGGCGCCCGAATTGCAGCATGGCGCCAGTTGTCCAAAATCCTACGGTACCAA
>BFEA01000163.1:2007736-2027680 GCA_003427395.1 Chara braunii | reverse complement strand
GAGGGTTAGAGGGGTTGGGGGAGCACGGGGTGGAGAGGGTGGTTTCGGCTGTGTGTTGATGTGGTATGGCTGGCGAGAGATTACGCTTGGCTTCGCGGTTATGAAGGAACGAGGGAGGGGAACTGCTGCAATGCGAGGAGGGGGGAGGGGAGAAGTTTTGGGGGTTGGAAAGGAGTGGGCAGAGCCGTGTGAATAGGTCGTGCGGATGGATAGGCGTTACGTTGAAGTGTGGGCAAAACAGCAGGGGGGGTGGGGTCGAAGTTGGGCGGGTAAGGGGGTAGGAGGTCGGCTTGGAGGTGAAAGGGAGGAGGGAGGAGGAGGAGGGAGCAGGGAGGAGAGTAAGTAAGAGGGCGAGATCACGTTCGAGAGTGAAAGGGCGGAGGGAGGAAAGGACCCAGGCCCAATTCCGTTTTTTACTTTTATTGAATCCTTTTATTTTTCACTCGTTTTGTGAATGTCACTCGATCCGCTTTGAGCGAGGGTGAGCTTCGGGTGCTGTCACTACTGTGCGGTGGGGTTTGGACTGGTTTGGGTTGGACGGTTGTTCGCTACCATGGAGTTCTGAGTGGAGTTTGAGGGAGGTTAGTGAAGGAGAGGAGAAGATGGGGGTGGGGAGGTAGGTGATCGGCCAGTGTGATTGGGATTGGATGGTGAGGAGAGGGGGTCTGGGGGAATGGAAGAAAGGCTGGGCAGCATTGGCAGGCTCAGCCCGAATGTACCGGTGCTAGTACATGGCGGGAGTAGTCCTCGGCTGCGATCTTCAGTTCGCCTGCTGGCGGGTGCTGGAAGGGGCTATGGCGGTGGCCGTTTGCACCATGGAGCTCCACAAGTTGAGTCGGCAGAAGTTGCGATATCTAGTGGGCGCAGTTCGCTGGCCTTCTCTTGATGAAGGGGATGGCTGGCTCGGAGTTGGGCGGCGCTCCAGTTTCGTGACTGCAGTTTGTGGTTGCTCCTTCCAGCGTGATGGCTGGCTGTCGCTAGCTCTTCGGGGGGGCTCCTCCGTCGACTTGACCAGGAGGATGGCGCCCTGCTTCTTGGTGAGGATGTAGCTATGGGGGATTTCACCTTCGTCGCGTGTGACTGTGCGATGGCGATCGTGATGGGTGATGACAGCTTGGCAGCGCTCGCTGCAGTGTTCAAATTCCCGGCGCGCGGCGCGGTTAGGCGTGGGCGCGTTGGGCGGGACTCGGCGGTCGTGCGGGCTCGGGCCAGGTACCCGCCGACGAAAGTCCACGGTGGGGTTGGGCCGGTAGCTTGCACAAATTAGCGCAGCTGGACCGGTAGCGCTAACCGACGGCGCTTGCGCGATGCTGCTTCTCTGTAACTGTTCGAGGGAGGGTAGATTCCAGGTGACAAGATTGGGAAAGATTCCACTCTGCAAACAGACCCAACAAATGATTCTATTTTTATTTTGATTAGTCAGATGTACAGCCATTAACATCTGACTAACAACATTGTTAGAATTGTTATCTGCTCATCGTGCTTTCTGTTTGCGGACTAGCCAAAGTAAAATAGTTTTCATTTGTAGGAATTTGAACTTTTACCTGTTGGACCCAAATGTATATGCTCTGACACAACCACCGATTAATTATTTCCATTATTATAAATCGGTCTGTGCACTACGCTGCGGTAGGCATCAAAGAGTGACCTAGTGCAAACTGTGCACAACTCTGTAGCTTATGAGCGATAGGGATACCACTAGTGAGGACGACCGGATTTTGCGATCGGCCAGATGCCCGATTGCCCACGTGGCATTAGGACCCGAGGGTGATAGGTTACTGTTCTGCCAACTTAGGGAGACGCGGCAGCAGCAGCGGAGAGCTAGGGCAGCAGAGGCCAGCAGAGCATTCGCAAGAGAAGCCGCAGCTTCAGCAGCCATGGCAACTGCTGCACAACAGAGTTCCAAGGCCAGCAGTTCAGGGGTTGTCGGTCAACGGTCGTGCAGACCTCGAGTTAGTCCACTGGCGTCATGGCAAGCCAGCCAATGGTGTTGACTTCCGATGAGATCGCCATACACCAGGCAGCACTGCAGGAGGCACAGCTACAAAAGGCTCTAGGAGAGATTAAGGCAAAAAATGAGAGAATGATTAAAAGAAGAGCCAGGATGCAGCGGAGACTAGCGAACATTAGAGAGTTAGGGGAGATGGACCCAGCAGAGTTGGATGATAATGTGAGGACCCTGAATTCGGTCTTGCTAGGTGTCGTAGAGATGCAAGATCACCAGACGGCGATCTTACAGGACATCCAGCAAAGTCTGGCCGTTTTGGTCGGGCGCGCTCAGGCGGCGCCATCACTGTCCGGGCCCGGTGTCTGGCCCGTTATACATCCTCCTCCTTTTGTTCCACCAGTGACTGGGGTATCCCCATGTCTCCCCAACATCGGTCCAAACCGTTTCCCTGGGTATGCCGTTAGCAGGAGGGTTCTCAACAGGTCCTAGTGTACAGATTCTTGTACAGACAGTGTTTTCCCAACCTCCGTCGCAGGTTGCCGTAAGCGGGCAGCCTGTTGTCTCGCAGCCTACACAACCGCAGGGTACACACCCCCAGCAGCAGATAGTGCAGCAGCCTGCTCCTTAGGGTCCACAGCCCGAAATGGTGCAGGTAACGGGACAAAGTCAGTGGGTTCCTAAGACAGCCATCGCCATTCCTAAACCCTTTACAGGGGCCAAGAGGGGCGAAGACCTTGACACGTGGTTGAGGTCTGTGCCGGTCTACGTTAAGTGCAAACTTACCTTGCCGCACGAGGAAGTGTTTGTGGCTGCCTCCTATCTAGAGGGGAGTGCAACAAGATGGTTGAGTGGTTTAGTGCAGGTGCAAGGATATGGTCATGACTTCCCCGCTTGGGCAGTCAACCAGAAATTGGACGACTTCCTCAAGATCGTGTAAGATAGGTGGCATGATCCTCAGGAGGCTCAAAAGGCCACTGACGCGATCCTGACTCTGCATAATAGGCCGTTTGAGTCAGTAAGGGAGGCCACCGACGCAGTAAAGCCTATGATTTGTGTCCCTTGGGTGCGTTGTCACCCCCAGGTTCTACTCACCTCCTACCTGAGATGCTTTCCTATGCCTCTTAGGAATCAGTTGGCAGGTGAGGCCAACATCAATATGCACAACTTTCCCTCATTTAGCAAGAAGGCCGTAGACCTGGAGGCAAAGATAGGGCATGGTCAAACACCCACGACGGACGGTAGGAAGAGGTCACTGCCTCCCAACTGGAAGGCAAAGGGCCACATTATATTCGTCGACAATGATGGTTCTACCATCGAGTTGGACGACGATTTCCAAGGGGGAGTAGGTTCAAAGGCTGGCAGCGTAGAAGCTTCAGGGGGTGGAGTAGTCGCTGCCGTAGCTCAGAAAGGTAAGGCGACCGGTAGACGTCGAGGAGGTTCCCGGTCCAGGAGTCAAGTTGACCCCAACGCTCCATGGGAGAAAGAGGGTCTTAGTGAGGACGTGTGGAGAGATCGGTACACGCTGCAGGGTTGTATCCGTTGTGGCCAATACGGCCATAACCAGTTCAAGTGTCGAAACAAGAAGGTGACCGAAAAGACCCCGCCTACGATGGGGCAGGTGTTGGGATCCTCCGCTCCCGTTGGCAGCAACGTGGCCAGCAGTTCTGGCACTGCTCCGGGAAACGCGTCGGGCCAGTAAGAATAGTAGTTGTTCCTGCTAGGGTCGAGGTGGTGGACACACCCTCACCATCTCGAGAGATGGCCCAAGCTACTGACTCCACCGTCGTCCCGCAAACATATTTAGACCCATCGAGCCTCTGTTCAATCAATGTGTTTGAGTCCGTACAGAAGCTAGAGGAGGAGTGGTCCAAATCCGACCCGGTAGCTTCTTGGACGACATTGGCAAAAGCCCCTAGGGGTGAGATGTTCATCGGCGAGGTAGTCATCGGCGGGGCCTATTATGACACTTGCTCGACTAGGAACTTCATTAGTCGCGCGTGCGTTAAGAGGTTGTGCTTACATGGGCAAGCGCAATGCCAGAGTCGACCTGTGGAGTCGACCGGTGTCAACAAACAACGCATGGTAGTCCACGACTACCTTCAGAATGTTGAGTGTGGGAACTGAGACATCGCGTTTCGTTCCTAGTGAGCGATGATCTCCCTATGGACATCTTGTTAGGTATGTACTACCTCTGGGTTGCATGGCCCCAGATTGGCTGGGACCGAAAAGTGGTCAAACACACTTTGCCGGGTGGAGGGACCGCCAGATTATGTAAGTTCAAAGCTAGTAGTCTGATTGAGTCATGCGGATGCATGTGTGCGGCCGCGTTCTAACTATTATAAGCAAAATCCGGAGGGTATGTAGTAGTTTATATCTCTGCAGTAGGCGAGCCGGTGAAAATGCCGCCGAAGATAGAGGGAGTAGTTGCTAAGTACCCTGATCTATTTGAAAAGCCGACAGCAGTTGTCGAGAGGGAGGTCGTCCATGTGATAGAGATTATCCCAGGGTCTAGCATCCCGAAGGGTAGGATCTATCGGATGTCTCCAGGCGAGCTTGATGAGTTTCGCCGGCAACTCAAGGAACTCTAGAGAAGGGTCTATCCTAAGGTCTCGTAGAGAAGGGTTGGATCCGGCCGAGTGTCTCCCCTTACGGATCTCCAGTCTTATTTGTGCTGAAGAAGGGGGGAACTCTGAGGATGTCCATTGACTATAGGGGCCTCAATGCCATCACTCTCAAGAATCGAGAGCCCCTACCTCGCATTGATGACTTGCTAGATAAAGTGCAAGGGTGTAGGTACTTCAGTAAGATAGATCTGAAGTTCGGGTACCATCAGATTGCAATTCGGCCCGAGGATCAACACAAAATCACATTTCTGACCAGGTACGGTCTGTACGAGTTTGTGGTGATGCCTTTTGGCCTCTGCAATGCTCCTGGCACCTTTCAGCACGCTATGAATCGGATCTTTCAGGACTACTTGGATAAGTTTGTCATTGTGTACCTCGATGACGTACTTATTTTTAGTAGAACTGTCGAGGAGCATGTTGCGCACTTAGACAAAGTCCTCAATCTCCTTCGGCAGCACAAGTTCAAGATCAACAGGGAGAAATGAGAGTTTGGTCGCACCCGGATCTTGCACCCGGTTTGAAGCCCGATGACGCCAAGGTAGCCAACATTCGTGACTGGCCGCGTCCTCAGTCTCTGACTAAGATGAGGTCTTTCTTAGGGATGACCGGCTACTATTGTAACTTTGTTAAGAACTATAGTATAGTGGGCGCCCCTTTGACCGACCTGACTCGACTTGACACCCCGTGGGAGTGGACAGACAAGTGTGACGCTGCTTTCAAACATCTGAAGCATGCGTTGACACACCATGAGGTCTTAAACTTCATGATCTTGACAAGCCGTTCATAGTAACCACGGATGCCAGCCAATATGGCATTGGTGCCGTGCTCGCGCAGCAGGAGGGGCCAAGGTTGAGGCCGGTCGAGTACATGTCCAAAAAGATGTCGTCTTACAAGTTGGCGAAGTCCACCTATGAGAAGGAGTTGTACGCGATCTATAAAGCGCTAACCCATTGGAGGCACTATCTCCTTGGGAGGTTCTTCATCGTCAGGACTGATCAACAAACCCTCAAGTGGATGAGAACTCAGCCTGTGCTCTCCGACGCGCTGAAACGTTGGATCGAAGTCATTGAGCAATATGACTTCGAGCCCCAGTACCTCAAAGGTGAGTACAACAAAGTTGCTGACGCGTTGTCGAGCGCACCGGCCCTCGAGTGAACGACGGCCCTCCCGGCTATGTCACGCAGGAGTTAGAACAAACCAAAATCAAGAGACAACTTAGGACGATGCAGAGATAATTCCACGAACCGCCGAAACGGATGCGGTTGCATTGTCCCTTCGTCGCTCAGGCCAGGTGCGCTAGCTATACATTCCGCGGTCCCCTGCGACAGGATAGGTTCTCGCGGGGCACAACTTACCTTCCCTGAGGGGTTGTCACCACCCTCAGGGGCGTATCCCTACCGAGCTACCGACCCACATGCGAAAGCTTTTACGTGCAATTGCAGAGGTAGGTCAGCCGAGGGCGTTTGCTCGTTCGCTAGAGTATACGTATGCTTGGTTAACGCTAAGTGGACCCGAACGTTGTCCGTTTTCGAGGGCGCTGAACTCCTTGGTACGAGCAAGCGTCGATCAACTAGGACGGCCTCAACCAACGTGAAACCGAATGTATAATTCTAGTCCCTTTATAATCCCCTACCAATATATAACAACATTTTAACTTGATGAGACGACCTGCCAGGGTTATCATTTCCCGCCTGCATGACCGAAGAGACAATTATACCGTCGTCCGCGGACGGAAAATCCGTCGCGCACAGCTTCTACAAATATATACCGCTGACGCCATGCAGATCACAAATGATCTGGCTCGTGGTCGATGTTTGAACTCTCGGTTCGACCACACTTCCGTATCACGTATACCTACTCGGAGGGGCGAGTGTAACTTCGTTAGTCGCTTTGTCCCCCTAAGTGATAATTACTCTCTCTGTTCCACGAATGACGAAGTAGCCATCGCCAACACCAGGTTACTTGGCGTGGGACTGTTTTGTCTTCTGTTACTTTGTCCCCGTTGTCCCGCTCAGCACCTTTTCAAATATTCATTCTTCGCTTTGCTCAGTTTATGTTTAAATGATCGATTACCCCTCAATGCATGAGCATGATAGTGCTATCATCGGGGCAATCCAGATACTATCCATCTGGTGGCCTACATACGCAAGATTGTGTTTTTTTTTTTTTTAATACCCCTGTAGAGTCACATGGACGTGACCCTACTATAAGCACAACGCACCGTGGCACGTGATTCGAGAGGGTGCGTTTAGCCGGGATAAACCTGTCAGCCCTCACGGGCCTCAGCCTCTATCCGGTCGAGCCGCGTAAGCTCCTCGTCGTCAAACGTAAAGGTGGAGACGCGTCCACCTCGTGAGACTCGAACCTTCCGCGTATCATAGAGAAAAGCCATCCGTGAGGCGAGCTTCCAGACTATGGCGCGGAACGGCTGACGCATCCGAAACAAGTGTGTGGTCGTGGTGTCCTTAATCTGGACGACGCCATAGCGCTCCCCGGATAGGGTAATTTTGACGCTCACAATGACCCGAGAAAGGCATTGGAGGTTGCTCGCACAATGGAAGTACAAGGTATATCCATGAACTTCGTATGGAAGTCGGGCCAGATTGGCGTGAACATCCGCGCGCGAGTTAGGAAAGAATTCCTGCCCACCACTGAGCAGGCCAATAAAACCAAACCACCGCGTGGGCGCTCCATCTCGAACCAGTAATAATCGCTCCGCTCGCCGGATCAGCTCCTCGTCCGTAGTGTCGCGAATCAGTAGATATCTGGCATGAGTGAGGTCCCGCCGTCCGCTAGGCATCTGCACACCGAAGAAACCACCTGTTAGGAGAGGCGCTCGTAAATCTCACAAGCCTCGTCATAAAACATGGTGACGTCGAAACGTTCCGAGCGAATGATATTAAATCTATTCGCTCGGACCCGTCTCACGTGATGGAGGAGGCCGAACAGACCTTGCAGATCATTCAGGTGGAGTACGGTATAGAGGAACATTCCTCTAACCTCAAGAATGGTCTCTACTCCCGGACAGTCCTCGTGAACCACAACTAGGTTTATGTCTCCGTAATATCGTGATGGAATAGGAGGCGCAAAATCATATCGCACAACATGCTGGTCTGGTTCAACCAAGAAAATATAACTCCGCGGTGGTTTCCTCACGCTCCCGTCCCAGAATCGGGGCGCATCCCGTTCCGAGTAAACCTCAAGTGGGTTGTACACCAGCCTTCCTTTCCGTATCATGCCGGCGCGGGATCGTGTCGGCACCGCTAACCAATTAGCCGCCACCCCGCGTGTGCTGAACAATCGGAAGATTATTGTCCCCACGAGCATCTGAACGACGAAGCGGTAACTTTGTCAAAATAAATTTAGGCATACCAATTTCCATATTCAATTTTCACCCCCCCTTTTCGGGCCGCGATTCTTATGTCACGGTCCGACCGCGAAAATAGTGCCTATTTGCACTTCCTTTAACACTAGTTGAATCATGGGTTGGGCTTCTTGTGGCGCCAGCCCTCCCACGCGTTGGTGGCTCCTAAAACGGCCACCCAGCAGGGTACTAGATTCAGCCTCCCCGTTCCCTGAAAGCACGAGGAGGTGGTTGCCCCTAGCTTCAAGACACCCTACCCTCTAGGAAGTGGTTTGGAATACCCCTCCCCCTCGCCTGAACACATTGTCAGGACTCAAAAGTTGGGCTGGCTCCACCGCAACACCATGGTATCTCCCCGCATAAGCGGTCCGCTCCGAGTCGATAACAGGGCCGGCCCCTAAGGCAACGAACCCCCGCCTCAGATGCCTCCTAGAGAGAAGAAGCCTAGACCCTAGGTGCAGACGACCGGTCTATGCCTTCCCGGCTAAGGGTCGACTTAGACGAAATTGACAAGAGAAAGAAGTAAGATATTTTTAGACGGGCATAGAAGGATAGTGGTCGTTCGGGATAGAATGGGGAAATCCTTAGGGAGATACTAAGGTGTTCCCTTGTCTTCCTTTCTTTTAATTTTCCCACGGCCTTCATTCTTTCGGCACCCGTCCGTTTGCACTTTCATTATTATTTTCGTTCCTCCTCTTTTCTGTCACATGCATTCAGATTGAGTGGGAAAAAGGTAAGCATCCCCATTATTCTCCCGAGCAAACAATGCTGATTCCTTCTCTCATGCATCTCCCAATCTACCTGCACAATCAAGAAAAGAAACAATCCGGAGATTCATCCATCCCGAAAACAAGTCAGCCCTTTCTGCACACGCATGGCATCACACTCTTACTCTACCTTTTTCCCTGAATTCAAAGCAAGGTCATGCAAGGTGTGGGTTCACGCGGGCGTGCAAAGGAACTGAGTCACACTGACCTTGAGTGAATTTTGTGAAGGCTCACTCAAGAAAGCCGGTTATTCTCTCAAGAAAAGTTCGGCCTCAAGACCTCCGCTGTGGCCGTTCTCAAGGACGAGCCACCCCCTCCTTCAAGTGCCACCACTGACTCAGGCGCCGCTCACCAACACAGAGCGAGCTCGCCGTTGAGGAGAGTGTCCCACTCTCAAATCCCACAGCCTCAACATCACACCTTCCACCAAAAAACAGCGCCAATTCAACCCACCAAATACCAGGTCAGGTCACTACCTGCCTGCCGCAATGCTTGGTGGTTCCGGACCCAATCCCCGCTTACTCGGCATGCCGCAAAAAAATAACAACGGCCTCGGCAATTCTCACAAGTGCCGCGTGCCGTAACGCCTTCAACGAGACGATCACCACACCCTTTCTATTCCAAAGTGCACTTCCACCTTGGCGGTACCGTCCCTGCGGCAACGTCCAACCCCCCTTCTCGCAGTCCTGTGTAAAATACTGTTGCCACATAATCCAGCAGCACCCTCGCCGTACCGCCAAGAAAATTGGTGCTGCCGCTGCAAGAATTCGGCAGCGCTTCCGCTGTACCGCCAAGAAAATCAGTGCTGCCGCTGCAAGAATTCGGCAGCGCTTCCGCTGTACCGCCAAGAATACCAGCACTGCCGCCGCACAATTTCGGCAACGCTTCCGCTGTTCCGCCAAGAAAACAGGTGCTGCTGCCGCAAAAATTCGGCAGCACTTCCGCCACACCTTCCTAGAAAACCAGCAGCAACCTCAAGGCCACGACTTCCCCACAGCGTGCAGCACAGCACATAAGGTGGGGCAAGAAGCTCCCAGCCTTTAGCTATGGCTGCCTCTTCCTTCCTCCAAGTGCTTCTGCAGACCTCCAACACTTCGCCTCATCACACCAGCAGCCAGCCAGCCAGCATCTACTCAAGTAGAATGCCCCAGCAGCATTGCCACAAGTGTGAGGCTGTTGGGTGGCAGGCTAGCTTTTATAGCTGGCTGAAGGCTGAGGGCAGCTACTTTGCCCCCAGCCAGATCTCGGAATAGAGCCTGTCCCTAGATCAAACTCGCGATCAAAGGCCAAGGAACTTGATGTTCCCCTAGGGGAACCAAGTTCTGAACCTTGGAAGTGCATCTGGCCCTCACCCGCGGCCAGACGCAGTACACAGATGGTTGTACTCAGCCATTTGCTACAGACCGTTGAAACCAACAGTCTGCTGCCTATCCATAGTCCAGATGCTTCTAAACTTGCATTTGGACCGAGGCCGCGGCTAGATCCGCGGCCGTTTCCCTTCTTTTTTTTTCCACTTCTCCCCCTTTTTTTCTTTTCGTTTTTTTTTTTCTCGTTTTCCTAAGGCAGGGGCAGCTTGTCGTTTGAAAACGAACGAGCACGTTCCCCTCCTCAAGTCATCTCACAGAGTCGAACTAGAGTCAAGCTGAACAGGGTCTTCTTTCCCCCCCTTGCCTCGCGCCCGTACCCGGACGCTCTTGGCGCCAGGTTCGGGCGCGCAGGCGAACACTGCAGCCCGTTTCTAAACTCAACGGGCGCAGGTAAGTTGACCCGTCTCTCTCTCTCTCTCTGAGGAACCTCGCCGCCTAGGGTGGCACAGTCGCTGCCTTTGGGCAGACTGTCGAGGTCCAACCTCCTGATGAGTCGGTGGAAGTCCGACGAAACAGTCTGGCACAGTCACATTGGCCCGTTCGTTTAAAACGAACGGGTACCAGGGAAAAAAAAAAGACAAAAAAAAAGAAGAAAAAAAATCTAAACCAAATCTAACAAAAGAAACCCAAAAAAAAATATAAGCACAATCTAATAATGAAAAAAATCGAAAAGAGAAAAAAAAAGAAAAGGAAAACCCTACCTTGATCTGAAAGGGCTGCCCGAAAAACGGGTGCCCGTTACTTTTCGTGGGGACACTAAGTCCCCGTCAGTTCTCCCAGCGCCAGATGGCGCTTCGTTTTAGTTTAGTTTAGTTTTTTTCTTTTTTTCTCTTTTTTTTTCCTCTTCTCCCCCAACAGTCACTTCCCGTCGGGTCGCTTTGCCCCGATGACACCAGAAACAAAAAAACCCAAAAAACAAAAGAAAAACAACAAAAAAAAACGAACCAACTTACCTCGACATTGTTGCTGTCTCCTTTGTGCTCGTACCTGGATGCTTACGCGTCCAGCTACGGAACAGGTAAGGTTTTTTTTTTTTTTCAAAATAAGAAAAATAAAATTTCGCCCCTTTCTCGATATATGCGTGTCGTCCTTACCCAGGGGTCATGCTATCTCGGCGCAGCTGATTTCAGCCGCGCCATCTTGAAGATCGCACGACCGAAAATCGGCCGCACCCCTGGTCAAGTCACGGGCTGCTCCAAAAGGAGCTAGCCCGGTAGTGCGTTGGTCAGGTTTGATCCCATTGTCTGCGGGGTGCAATCTGGCGACGGTACCTACTGGGCTAGCTCCTTTTCACATCAGAAAAGGAGCGGCCCTTCTATATAAAGGGCTCGTGGTGCCCTGCAGGCCCCTTCCTAGCGCCTAGCAGGCTACACTTGCTAAGCCAACTTGCTGTCGTGGCTGGCGGGCGGATCGACGGCCGACAGCTTCAACAGCTGCCTTATCCAACCGGCCTCGACGCCTTCGCCCCCGGGTCCTCGACACATAAGCCCTATGGACCCTAAACCGTTCCTTCACGCCGCGATCCAATCTCGTCGCAGCGTCCCCTTTTTGGCCCGCTTAGGCCCTGAATCGCGCGGCTTAACAGCCGCCCGACCTTATTATAGATAGACTAAGTTTTAACTTTAGTTTTCCCATGACTGCACACTATTGCGGCCTTGTCGAAACCCGCGTAAGACAGTGCCGACTCCCGTTATCCCACACGGATGTTGATGTCGTCCTGCGTCGACGACGTCAGGTTCAAAAAAAGTTTAAAGTCTCTCAGTCGTAGTGTTGGTCTGAATAACTTTGGCACGTCAATCTCATCAAGTCCTCCAATTAAGTAAAAAGGACAGACAGCGTACGACGTTGAAAAACACGGGCAGATACCCTTGTCAAGGTTTCTGCCCCGACAGCATTCCCGGACCCCATTGAACGACTTCCACGTCGTTCACGTGGTCGGTGCTCTCAATATAAAATTTTACAGATACCTCTCTCAGTATCCTTCGATCTTAATAAAATCACAGATACTATAACAGCGGATATCCGAAAAAACGGACTCCTTACTATTAAACGAGTTATGCCCTCGAAGCCAAAATTCACAATCATTCTGCACTCATCGGGCTGGAACCAGATTCAGCCCCTGGAAGCCCAAAATTCGACACTCAGGCCCAGATTCAGCCCCTGGAAGCCCAAAATTCAAAGGACTTTATTCTAATGGTTCTGGCTAACAAAATTCATTCGGTTGGAAAACATTACTTTAATCATCTCGGCAAGCAACCATCACCGCCGGGAATTTAACCCAGGTCTCTCGTGTCCATGGGGATGCATCCACAACACTTCATCACACTCATGTGTTGCCAGGAGTTTAACCTGGACCTCCCACGTAACACAAGGATACTCGCACTATACTACAGTCACGGTTGTCGGGGATAATAATAACAAGGCTCCGGTGCTCCACCATCCCTTCTGGAAGACCCGTATTGAACTTCAACTAATTCCCAGAATGAGCCAGGAATAACCCCTGATAGGTCTCCATAACCCAACCTATGATAATCGTTCAGACATGATCTGAACTAGCCATCCAATACAAGAACTATTTATTTAAGTCCTTTACCCGAGTTTCATACCCATCTGATTGTGCAATTTCACAAGTACCTAGGATTTTCATGTCTTAATACCCCCGTACTCCGTGTGATTGCGTCGAGGAGTGGTGTAATCCTCCGCGAAGGATAACATCCCGACATCAAGCCCCGCTTCAGATTCGAGCCTCACCACATTCCCTCCGATTCCAGTATCGCAACTCTGTTAATGCCACGCCTACAGGGCGAGACAACCCCATCCATATAGTCCAAGCTGGTCAAACGAGGATCATAAGGACACGGCGACCCTGCATATCACAAGGATAGACGACCAACCCTACCCTTGTGATGTGCAGCGGTCGCTCCCCACCGTAGGCGGAGTCTCAACAAAGTTACGACACCTTCCTCCTTTTTGGTGATAGTGTAGCCATTGCCCTTTTTCAAGGAAAATGACATCATCTCGTTATGGACCAAGAACCAAGTTCCGGCATGAGCCTCACTATCACCTACAAGGCTGACCTTTTTAAGGAATATCAAAACACAATAAAGACTAGGTACTACATGTAAACTTATAATATTTATTAAACCATGTGCCTACAGAACGAATACTTATCGTTCAGGAAGCCACATGTTACACACTAAGTCATAACTTTGCACAAATGGTCCACACCCATCCTTCACAAGCAAAACACATTCAACATATGAAATAAAAGAGATGCATGCTCGGAGAATCATTTCTACAGGGGTTGAAAAATTATTATGCACCTCAATTATCTTACTCGAGAACGAAGAATAATGACAAAAATCACGTCAACAAATAATTCATTACAAGTCCATATGTGTCTGTCCATAATATGGAAAATATATCTTACAAATACTTACTCATAAAATCAAGTCAGCCAGTGGTATCAATGTCTGTTAGGAAAAATAAGGCATTATTTAGTCCCTATGAACAAACTTCTTCAAGCGTGATCCTGAAACCCAATCTCGCCCATATGCTCCATCCATCTCCTCAATCTCGTGCCTCCATGCTCTGTTTTCTTAATAATACGATATGGCCCCATCCATCGATTATCTAATTTCCTCGACCACTGCTTTTCAAGAGAAGAGTCATAGAGGAGTACAATATCCCCCACTTCCAACGGTTCCTTCCTAACCCGGGGTTGCTTATCCCATCTAACTTTGTCCGCCCGACTGCTATCCGCAGTTGACGCAGCAGCCTATACAACTCTTTCCTCAATAGCTTTTATCTGTCTGGCCCTCAGGTCCAACAATTCTTCTGTAGAAAGCCCGACTTTCATATCCTGTTTTTGCAATGTGGTCAGGAAACTCTCGATCGGGAATGTAGCATGTCGTCCAAACCATAACGTAACAGGAGCATACCCAGTAGTCCGTTTTACGGTTATATTCTCAACAAATAGGGCAGTTCTGAGATAGACGCGCCATGTTGACGGCTTGCCAGCACACCATTTTGCTAGCAAGTTAGTCAAGGTGGCGTGACCACATTCAACCGGAGCATTAGCCTGGGGGTGTGCTCTAGTAGTATAACTATAGCTCACTCCCAGTCTCTTCATCAGAGCCGATGATGATGAGATTATTCCAGCATTGTCAATTATGAGTTTTTGGTGTGCTCTTATTTGGTGAAACTCATGATCCAATTCTACTATTTGGTCTCATGTGTATGATGCTGTTTGATTTATGAAGTTCGCTATTGCTCATATTCCTTGCAAAACGGATAGAGTAGTAATTACGAAAGCCAAGGTAGGATCTGGCAGTTAATGCTTCCCAAGGAAAGAAATTGGTGTTGTCAAGATCGTTCAGGAATTGCAGCCACGGTTTAGTTCAAAAACCGGGGTGCAGCAGTGGTAAATCCTCCCACCTCGGTAGCAATCAATGCGGCTGTCTCAGGATCTCTCGACCAAAACGGGAAGATGCATGCAAGTGCATACATCTGTTGTAAGGGACGCTGCATGTTGCATACCATAACGGTACAGACCAGAACAAGAACCGACCTCTCTCACATAGTACAGGATAGCGTAGCGGAAGGCTAAAATACCAATGATCAGTCCAATCAATGTTGCAATGCGGACCAAACATACATCATCATCATCCCATGGTGTGAAGGGGCCTGGCGCTCACACAGAAAGAGTGCGCCAGTCCCCACCCATACACAAACGAAGAGGACAGGGATTAAACGAAGAAGAGGGGGAAGATGGGAATGTCGTCAACACCGAGTCTTCGATACAGGTCCCAAATAATCCCTCGCCCGATGTCTCAGTCCCAATGTCGAGTCTGAATCCAAATGTCGTAAAGTTCCAAAGTCACCAATCTCTCTCTCTCTCGTAGTTTGCAGATACTGAGAAGTCAGGTGGCGAGAGGGTGAGGGAGAGATGGTGGACTGAGAGGAGGAAGAAAAGGGACTCTCTCTCTCTCTCTTTCTTGTGCCGAGTAATAACCTGTGAAGGTGGCGCCTTGTTGCAAGTACATGGAAGACAAATCTTGAGTTATGGCGCCACAGGTAAGTCTCCCTCGCCTCCCCCCTCTCTCTCTCTCCCAACGCTACTCTAAGCTCCTAATAGCGCCCAGCGCTGAAGACTACTACTACCATCTTCCCCCGAACACAACGCACCCTTATTTTGGTTGTATCTGGCCGAAAACATAGCTTGTATACATTCCTTTTTAGGGTGCGTTATGTTCGGGGGAAGACGGTAGCGCTGGCTGCTACTACTACTGCAGCGCTCCTGGAGAGTGCTGCTGCCGAAACCTGAAGACTGCCTCCTGCACGTGAAGTCCCCGTGAACTGCTTGGGAAGTCCCTAAGAACCACCTGCAGCCTGCACGGCGGGTGGGTACTATATAGTGTTGGCCCGTCCGAGAGGCTGCTCTTGCCCATGCCGAAACGTGCCAGACCCTGGCGCTGAAGATCAAACAAAGGTTGTCTTGAAACAGGCCCAAAAATGGTCTGCGCTAAATCCTGGTTTGGCGCCTAAGTTTCGGGGCAGGTCGACTTTGTGAGGGCCTGAAAATGGCCCTCCTTTTTAGGCTTTGACGCTGAAACTACACAGGGCCTGGAGGGCACTTACTTTTCCATCTGGTCGAGCCTTGCAGGCCCGTGTGGCTGCGCAGTATGCCACACCCCCCCCTCCTTGAAAGACCGAGCTTACTTGTGAGGGCGAAGCTGCCTGTCGAAGGGACGGACCAAAGTCCGGGTGGGAGGGGCAGGTTGTGAAGCTTACTTAGCTAGACTTCGTCGCTCGTAGTCGGCGTAGATCAGTGGTGCAAATGCTTGCAAATCTGCTCGAATTTGGTGTCCAGAATGTCGAAGGACACGACCTCGCTTGCACGCGGGGCGAAGTACATGGGGACGGAATCAATGCACCGGTCGATTGACTTGTGCATGTGACCGTCTGCCAATGTGACTTGTGTGGGCTGCGACTTCCTCCGAACGCGTGGCCCAAGGCCAGCGCGTACCATAAAGTCTTGGCTGATATAGTTGTGAGTAGCTTCGGAATCGATCAAAGCGCTCCAGGTCGCCTCTCCGATCTGAATGCGTATATACAACAATGGCACGTCGATGTCGTCGTACCGTTGTGTTTTGAACTCGCAGTCGATCTTCGCAACGTAGTCGTGAAGGTCATCAACCTCTACTCCGACGTCCATCAACGGAGCTGGTATTGCAGTGTGCAAGTAATCCCACAATTGTGCCATGAGCACGTTGCAATGTGGTTTCGACAATCCATCGGTTGGGGGAAGGGGCATCCATTGGAAGTCGGCGAACGTGAACGGGTCGAGTCTCTCAAGTCTCGACCATGACGTCGAATCCCCGGCGAAAGTTGGCAGCGAAGCTGCCAAAACGGTTGTCGATGGTGGAGAAACTGTGCATGCGGTGGATTGTTGCACGTGGAGTGGCTGGTCCAACGGTGGGACCAAGTGGACAGTGTAATCCTCATAAGTGAACCGAGGACTCGCGACATCCGCATTCTCCCCAGATGTGTAGGAGGCCGCTAGCAAGGCGGCCGAATCTGGTGGAGTGAGAGGTGGAGTCGCCTCACCTCCCGCACAGCTCAGTTTCCCGAGCTGATTCGAGGTCGAACATCCTCCTTGCCTTGATCCTGGCATTGGGAGGTCTTGTGCTTGGTATTGTTGCACCAATAGCAGCAGCCGTATCGGCTGCGGTATTTGTATTCTACCTCGGTCAAGCTGTTCTTGACCCATGGTACTGGCTGTCCATTTTCGTCGCCCTCCCTTTGATACGAGAGTTGTTGTTGCTTCGCGACTGGACGGCAGCCACCTGATCTCCCTCACGTAATGTTGGGGTGGCTGTCGGGTCTTCCACAAGGTTGTCCGGTTGGACTGCAGCGACTGGCTGCGGACGCGGACCAAAATTTCCTTTCTCCACATAGGTTGGCTGCCATGCAGACTTCTCGTGTGCAGCAGCCCAGTTGCTCTTGATAATCTCACGCGCCTTGTCGATAGTTTCGGCGAAGGTCGTGTATTGTTCTCGAGCACCAAGTGCGAGGTTCAAGGCGGCACACGACCGATTGTGGAACTCCTGGAGCAGATGCGAAAATGGCAAGTCAAGATCGGGTGTTGCCACGATCTCTTGCCATTCCGTGAGCTAGTCGAGTGTCTGTGTGTTGCCTTGAGTCATGCTGAAGAGGCGGTTAATGGTGAGCGTCGGGCCGTCGTCAACAATGAACCGCTTCTTCCATTCCCTCGTCATCTCCTCCAAGGAGATCTTCTTGTGCAGATCGGAGACCTGGACGTTGTGGATGGTTGCCATGTGGCTGAGCCAGATCTGGCATCCACCCTTCGCGTTGAGGAAAAACACCGAGATGTACAAGTGAGCGGGGACGTCATGAATCCCGAAAGCTTCGTCGTAAAGCCTTGCCACCAGATCACTGGGTCCAGATGCGTATAGTCCTCAAACTTCTCGATCCGGAAAGTCGGCATCTTGTATGGCCACGATGCACTGGTGATGCCATCGTTGTCGGGCGGCTGGTGTATCTGCCTGAGCTCAGTCTTCAAAGTGTCGAGCTGCTCGCTGACGGTGGCTGGTGCGGCAAAGGTGCTGATGTCGCCGAGCATTGCAACTACATGGTCAACTCTTTGCTCCAACTGGCGGGTTGAGGCTGTACTACTGGGTTCGCCAGCATCTGGTCCTTGTGCTGCTAGCTCCAAGTCCTGCATACGGGAATGAAGTGCCCATGTAGCATCCTCGTGCAGATCCTTGAGGTTCCGCACTGTCTAGCAAATTCGCCAGGTCAGACTGTAGGTGGTTACAAGTGTAAACCAACCGGGTCACGAATTTGGAGAGAAACTCCTTGTGCTCCTCTTCCGCTGTCGCGTCTTCGTGGCTCTCGGATGGTTCAAAATGTCAGAACTGGAGCTTGTCGATGCTGGCGGCTTCGTGCCACTGCAGCAGATCCTTGGCCTCCTTGCGGCGGACCTGGGCATCTGCGTCAGCTGCGGCCTGAAGCCTCTGCTTTTCAGCTCCTGGTTCCGCTTCAGCCTACAGGCGGGCAGCCTCGGCTGCCGCCTGGCGCTGTTCCTCAGCCTCGATCAGTGCGAGCTGAGCTTGGAACCCCTGTCGATACTCAGCAATGGACTCATTGGCCAGTTAGCCTGGCATGTCCAATGCTGAAACCGTCATGGTGGCGGGGCACTGCTGACGTTGGTACTGCTGCTGTCGTGGCACTGCTGACGTGGCACTGCTACTGACTTAGCACTGCTATCGTGGCAGTGCTGTCGTGGCACTGCTGCTGACGTGGCACTTACCAAACCGGGAATGTAGACAAAAGGGTTAGTGGGAGGGAAAGGCAGGAAGGTAACAAAACCGCACTTTCCATTCCCGGTCCTAATTGACAGAATAAAATTAAAATAAAAAAGTAAAAGAAGAGGATCACCCCCCCCCCCCCCCTTTTTTTGTTATTCTGTCCATTTGTTATCCTTCTGTCAGTGACTCTTTACTAAAAACTACGCCACGCTCGGACAAACATTTACTTACACAGAAATTTTTCCATCCCGACAATAACAAAAAGAAAAAAAATGCGCCTTTGTTGTTGCGGATCTTTATCTCTGGCGTGAGTGTACGGCGGCCACGTCGATCGCCCCTTTTTCAGATCTTGCCCTACCCCCCCCCCCCAAAAAAAAAAAAAAAAAAAAAAGGCCCCCCCCCCCCCCCCCCCTTTTTTTGTATATCTGTCGATCTGCTATCAGTGAGGCATTACGCAGGAGTGCTATGAATGAGATCTAGGCAAGGTTTCGTAACGTTTCGGCTTTCAAAAAAAAAAAAGTGATTTTGAAAAAAAAAATTTGCGCGAAATAGAATGTAGGTTCCTAGTACTTCCTATTTTCAGAGGAGAATAGATCGAGTCCGAGAATATGACAACCTCCCTTGTTCACCTAATATGGCCAGAGTGAAACAAAAAAACGAAATGCTAATACCCGAAGTTGCGAAAAAGAAAAAAAAATTGCAGAGATTTGACGAAACCCTACTTGATTCACTAATAAACAATCAATCAATCAATCAATCATTTAACAATCCGTCGATCAAGCAAGCTGGCTCCTTGATTGGGCGGATCCTCTGATTGAGAGATCCGCTCTGATACCAAACTGTTGCATACCGTAACGGTACAGACCAGAACAAGAACCGACCTCTCTCACATAGTACAGGATAGCGCAGAGGAAGGCTAAAATACCAATGATCAGTCCTATCAATGTCGCAATGCTGAGACTCGTTCTCCGCCGAGCCCCGATCAAGGAGCTTGTAGAACGACTTAAGAAGCACGGATTTGTAAGACGCACTTACAAAGGTTATATCCTTCCTATGCCAATAAGAATTATGATCCCGATGGACCACGCAGATATACTTGCATTTTACAATGCAAAAACCCGTGGCATTTTCAACTACTACTCCTTTGCGGCTCTCCTGGCGGGCTGATAAGGCCCAACGAACACATGCTAATGGACTTGCGGCCATGAAGTGGGAGACTGGAGCTTGAGTGGGAAACCCAAACAAAAACGCAAAACAGATGAAAGAAAACATGCACAGACCCAGAGTTGTCGTTTATTCTGGGTCATCGAGACCAAACATACATCATCATCATCCCATGGTGTGCAGGGGCCTCGAACTCACAAAGGAAGAATGTGCCAGTCCCCAACCAGACACAGACAAAGAGGACGGGGATAAGACAAAGAAGAGGGGGAAGATGGGAATGTCGTCAACACCTAGTCTTCGGTACAGGTCCCAAATAATCCCTCGTCCGATGTCTCTATCCCAATGTCGAGTCTGAATCCAAATGTCATCAAGTCCCA
>BFEA01000163.1:1996110-2007616 GCA_003427395.1 Chara braunii | reverse complement strand
GTTCATTACTCTCTCTCTCTCTCTCTCTCTCTCTTGTGCCGAGTATAAACCTGTGAAGGTTGTTGCAGGTGCATCGAAGGCGAAGCTGGAGCTATGGCGCCACAGGTAAGTCTCCCTGACCTCTACTCTCTCTCTCTCCCAACGATACTCTAAGCTCCTAATAGCGCCCAGCGCTGAAGACTACTACTAGCGCTAGCTGCTACTACTACTGCAGCGCTCCTGCCGAGGGCTGCTGCCGAAACCTGAAGACTGCATCCTGCACGTGAAGTCCCTGCCTGGAAAGTCCCTAAGAACTACCTGCAGCCTGCAGGGCGGGTCAGTACTGGCCCGTCCGGGAGGCTGCTCTTGCCCATGCCGAAACGTGCCAGGCGCTGAAGTTCAAACAAAGGTTGTCTTGAAAGGGGGCCCGAAAATGGCCTGTGCTAAATCCTGGTCTGGCACCTAAGTTTCAGGGCAGGTCGCCTTTGTGAGGGCCTGAAAATGGCCCTCCTTTTTAGGCTTTGAGGCTGAAACTGGAGGGCCCTTACTTTTCCGTCTGGTCGGGCCCTGCAGGCCCGTGTGGCTGCGCAGTATGCAACACTGGACCTGAGTTCCAGGATAAATAATATCGTATAATGATATTATTTCATATTCAAAAGAAGAGGGGTCTCCAGATCAGTCGTGACAATCAGACCTGTGTAGAATGCTGAGCTGGCCTTCAGCCAAAAAACCTGAAAAACGTTTTTCGTGTATTGTACTCAATCTAAAACTTTGTACTGCAACTCCCCGCACAGAGCAGATCTTGCTAGTAATGACCTGATGAGTGCTAAGATTGTTTGTTCGCTACTAATGCCCAGTGAATGCCCAGTGTCCAGTGTCCACATGGTCTGAAATGCAAAACCTTGAGAGAGAAAAATACAGCTGTTCTCCGATGAGAAGAAGACAGCTTTTTTTTTTTTTTTTTTACATGGACACAACCAACATCCCAACATCATCTCGCCTCTCTCTCTCTCTCTCTCTCTCTCTCTCTCTCTCTCTCTCTCTCTCTCTCTCTCTCTCTGTGTGCAATAACCCATGCTGTATGCCTCGTACAAAGTCTGAGGGCTGCAGGCTGCACTCAGACCCAGGCCGAAGGGGGGCAAAACACCCCACAAAAAGATTCAGGGCCTGGAAGAGATACAGTTGACCAAGTCAACTGTCGGTCTACCCAACAGTCAAAGTCAAAGGTACCCAGCCCAGGCCGCCGGTCAGGCACACACATTTGTTTGTATGCAGGTACCCAGACAGCATCAGGTCCAAAGGGAAGTCTGCAACTGTACACAATCCAGGCCCTCGGCTGTGAGTCAATCTGGACGACTGTGGGGAAGGGAACCGAGGCCAGACAGCCTCGTCAAATGCTACTTAAAGACCGGCTTGGAGGTGGTCAACATTCAGTCTTGCTATGCTGCTTGGACGCTGGCTTGACTTCGACCAGACGCTGGCATTGACGCTGGCACGACGCTGGCGAGACGCTGGCTGCGCAGAGGCACTGTGGATGACAATGCGGACTGTGACAGCATGTTGGTGCGTTCTGCATTGGGCGCCAGCCATGCAGATGTGGCGCTGCCTCTGGTCTATATTGCATGCTGATGCGGCGCTGCCACTGGTCTTCATTATTGATGTGGCGCATGCCACCTGTCTTGACTGCTGACATGGCATTGTCCACGGTGTCTACATGAGGTGACTGGTTGTGAGAAGGAGGGAGATAAGATCTGTGGAGGATTGGGATCGGGTACTTACCTGAGGTTGACGTCGTCATTGTAATCTGCTGTGCCTTCATGGTCTTCACGAGGTAAGAGTGCCACGTGGCAATACTGTGTGATCAGGATTTTATACTTGTTATCATATACTGGTTGATGACCTGGAGAGGGAATCAGCCCGGAGAAGAAGTGGGGTTTGATGGGATTACTCTTGTGTGATCTTTGATCATCTCTTCCACCTTCTCCTCTGTCTAATCCCCCTCCACTCTCTTCGTCTAATGGTAATGAGATAATGTTTCAGATATCACTTCATGATAATTGGAGACTTTGTTGCAGATGTCGAGACTACCGGTGCCTGACGACTGATGAGTATCTGCCAGACGGGGTTCATTACTCTCTCTCTCTCTCTCTCTCTCTCTCTCTCTCTCTCTCTCTCTCTCTCTCTCTCTCTCTCTCTTTCTGTGTGTGTGTGTGTGTGTGTGTGTGTGTGTGTGTTGTTTGTGTGTGTGTGATCGTCTCTCGTTCGAAATGCAATAATAGAAAAGAAGAAGATAGCTTAAATAAGAAAAAAAAAGAAGAAAAAAAAATGCCCTGCAATTAAACAAAGGATGGTGCTTACTTTTCAGATTTTTGTAAATTTTCTTCACCATTGAGATGCATTTACAAAAATAGACATTTACAGTTGTACAACTTGTACTGTTGAACATTCACTCTGAATGCAGGACCGAACACCCAGATTCCAAACCTGGTACTGCTATGGATACAATACCCTAGATGTACATGTTCTCCCTTTATCTTGTCTCTGAAACAAGCATCTGCAGACCAGGAGCTGATTTTGCAGCAGACCAGAGTGGAATAACAGGGTGGCAAGATGACAGTTGACATACTCCACCCTGAGCATGTTCTCCTTACCCCCGGCTTCCCTCTGCGGCATTTCTTGGGGTGGCTGTTTGTGCTAGCAAATGGCCACTAAAGTGGGCCGTTGGCAATCGCTTGGTGGACTACCCCGAGAAAGGCCACTGAAATAGGCACGCATGTGTGGCCCACACCATTAAAAAGCACGAGGGTAGCGCATGTGCCACAGAGGCCACAAAATTTTCCAAACTGTTGATCTGCGCCTGCCATCTGATATGGGTCACCCAAAGAAAGGCCACTGAAGTGCACCATTGGCAACTGTACTGTGTGCCAACCCGAGAAAGGGCACTGAAATAGGGGTGCACACAGCCCACAGCAATAAAATGCACGAGGGTGGAGCACAAGCCACAAAGGCCACAAAATTTTCTTGTCCATTGCCTGGAGTTGATACCCTGCTGCTCAAACCACAACTCCAACGGCCCCTGCGCTGTTTATTTTTCTTGTCTACAAGTAATGGTCCAAAATCTACAGTGCCGAGGCCCAGAAGAGGTCCAGTGGGGAAGGGTACCACAATTATTTTTCGTCATCGTGGCACTGTAGATTTTAGGCTCGGGGAAACTGCAACCTTTGGTTTGTCAAAATAGATCTGGATGGAGTAGTTTAAGTTGCTAGTGACTAAGGCGGAGACTACAAAGCAGCACTACTGCCATTTGTGTTTTGAGCTTACTTTCGTCCTCCTCCTCAAGGACAGCACCTCTACAGCACCACTACAACCATCGCCACAAAACTCCCTCTTGCTCCACTGTGCACGTTTATCTTGAGTTTATCGCTGTATTCCTTTGCACCACAAGGACTGCACTCCTAGCTCCGTTTTTTGCTACTTACCATCTTCACCTGAGTATAACGCCCGGGCATTATAGCTGCATTTGGGACAGCTTTCAGTCCAGCAGCTGCAATGATGACCGGGGGTTCTATTCAGGTGAACACAGGTACTACACCATTATCAATTTTGTTCAGAGATCCGTTTAGGTAAGCTTAAGGAAATGTACCTGCATCTTTGGTTCCAATGCAACTTCAACAATGTCAAATTCTGCGCCACTGAAGCTGAGTGTCCGGCACAGGTAAACCCCCCTGGAAAAAAAAAAAAGATCATTCTGTCAGGCAAGAGACAGCTGGCCGCACATGCTCGTACCAAGCTTTCCACGTAGAGACTTTGGAAACATCAGTCTTCTTCACAAGTAAGTACTTTTCCAAAAGCGTACAGTCTCGAAGTAGTACTGAGTAGTTCCTTCATAAGAAGAGGTATCAGTGCAGTTGGCCTACCTCAGCTTGTGCCACAGTTTAAATGCACAGATTAGCTCCGCACACAGGTTCTTACCAAACAAGATAGCGATGTACATATACTTCCTGGGCGTCCTACTGTCAGTGGATGTGGATCGGTCTGCACTTTTGAGAAGTCAATGTCCTTTCTATCTGTGATACCTGCAGGGCGCGGCCCGGTCTGGGGGGGGGGACATCCTCCCCGGGCAGCCTGTGCGAACCCAAACACCCAACAAAAAAAAAAAAAAAAAAAAAAAAAAACACCTCAAATAAATCCGAAAAAAAAACTATGTTATGCAGAAAAATAATCTGAACAACTTCTGCCTTGGAATCACATCGAAATTCGTTATCAAATTTAAATAAAAAATAAAGACACCCCTCATTTTTTCTTTTTTTACGTGCTTTAAACTGCTAATAATGGAGTTCTCCTGGCCCGGACGTCCAGGACCCCCCTGACTGTCCGGCCAGGACGTCCTGCCATCGGACAACTGGTAACCTAGCAAAAAAGTTGAAAAAAGTCAAAAAATCCTGGAAAAACAATATGTTATTAATACTATTATGTAAGACTGCATTGCAAACAACTGTTGGCCCAGGAACACCTTCAAATTCCTTTTAATTTCAAGATTAAAAATAAAAAAAGAAACAGTTAAGATGTGCCTGTCCAAACCTGATAGAACCTGTTTATAATAATTTGGTGCCTCCTGATACCCCCTGAGTGACCCATCACCAAATTGGAATATAAGACAAGATTCTGACTGCTCAGGCCAAGCGCAGTCCTGGCTTGAAGTCAGATGTTTTTTTTTTGTTCTATCCTGGCCTTTTTTTTTCCCACTCCGGTTTTCCAGGGCGCTGCACCCCCCACACCTCCCCCTCCGCCCCCCCAGCCCACTACCACCTTTCAAACTGAATTGATAGTGTCAAGTCAGTGGTGTGACTATGCCCTTAACTTGTTATCATTACTTCATACCATGTAACGATTACCTCATGTGTTGGGGGATTTTTCACCTCACGAACACCTTGCTTTGCCCTCTATCATTACAATATATCTTCTAGGGTTGATGATCCAAGTGAAGTCCTTTGGAATGTTGATCTGATGACCTAATCCTCTCACTATGTTTTCACTCGTCTGCATTTGAACTTTTATATCCCACAATGTGTTTAAACATTCTGAGTTCATGATGTCCTGCAATGTCATGTCTGAGGTGTTCTCTTCTGTGCATGATAAACAAACAGAACTCAGGACCAGCCATGCACAGAAGAAAAAATGCTTTGAGGCTCCCTTTAGCTGCTGGAGGACGAGCCAGATGTGATTGTTCTTAAACCACCACAACTGACCTGCCAAGAATAATCATAAAGGTTCCCACAACTTTCTGGCAGTCAAGTAGGAGGAAATCAGGACCTATGAAGTCACCAGTTCGGAGAAAAGGTCATCCCAGATAGTGGTGGTTTACACCTCCTGCATTACACACCCAGAAGACAAGGCACGAAACATATCCCTCATTGGGGGATTGCAATTTCTGGCAGTACCCGTGCCACATGCCGCGACCAAAGAAGCCATTTTCATTCGGGTAATGTCACTGCTGAACTCACCGGGCCTTCATATCCATAGCCACAAGCTCCAAGGCACCGACACCTCGTTTCTCGAGGGCACCTAGTCAACAAAACCACAAACCCAGAAATCATTCACCGCATGAGTAGTGCGCCACCCACAACCAAAGAGGATCAACCACAAAGCTGCCAACCAGCCATGCGTCGTTCACTGACATCAGGAAACAAATGCTCGGTTCAGCACAAGAGGGGTGTCCCAATACATAATCCTAAACCAAAGGTCAGCAAACAGACACATACTGAAGGATCCCAGCAAACCAAGACCAACCAAAGGACGGTACGTTGTCAAAATTACGACCATCAAACCCTCATTCAAACACTGTATCAAAAGGTTCACCGAAATGCCGAAAGGTTCACAGATATATGTCATCCACAAACAAAGGTTTCAAAGGTGTCAATCAAACTAAGACCACCCAAAGGACACAAAGCTTCTGAAGGGCTCATCACCAAATCCTCAACCATATGTTCACGGGCACACCGAAAGCTTCACTGACATATCTCATAGTAAAGGAGCAAAAAGAACACAAAGCTATTGCTGAATAAGAGAGGGGGAGATCAGGAGGAAGAGATTGGTTGACGGAGAGAAGGGGGATTTGCTATTGGCCTTTTGCTGGAGTATATCTTCCTTCTTCCTTCTTTCTTCTTCTTTCTTCTTCTTCTTCTTCTTCCTTTGTCTCTCGCTCCTCTCAAGTTCATTCATTTCTTTTTGGAATTGGACGACATTGTCCTTCCTTGTGTTTTCGCACTTCGGAGTTGGCCAGGATCGTAACAACGCTTACCTGTCCTTTCCTCACATCTCTCACAGCAAGAGGGCTCCTAACATCACTGAAGGGACGTTTTGTCCCCATCAGTGGCGGGCCTTAGGGCACACTCACATGCAAGGATTTCATGCTGTGTCAGTGTCCCATGTCCCGCTCCCAGAGTCCCATTTTGTCCCAGTCCAATGTGGTCACAGGCCCAGCAGCTGAGTCGCCGATTCGGAAATCCCTTAGCTCCAGTAGGGTCTGGAAGGTGAGGTGTCGTAGCTCGTTAGGAGTCAGGCCGAGTACCCGGCAAAGAAGTCCAAAGTCCCAAAGGCTAACTTTTCAGCAACATCTTGGGAAAATCTGGTAAGTTCCGGAACTGGCAAAGTGCGGCCGACAGGCCGTGGAGACCAGTACCAGTCTGAAGCCAACAAAGATCTCACTTCAGCTGATATTTATAGATGCTACAGTGCCGCTTGACTTCACTTGTCAATTCATATGTTCTGGAAGCTCTGTTGTAGCGCTTGTGCGACCAAGCAGGTTGGACAGTCGGGGAGTTGACGAAGGAGAAGAGCGATTGCTCCCCATAGCTAGGGTTGGCGGCAAGAAGAAGATCACCATAGTCGATAGGCAGTGAGAGAGAAAGAGAGGTGAGTGCAGTCAGAGCACGAGTGTGTGCAATCCAAGGATTGAGAGTGAGAGATAGACGAGACGAGAGAGAAAGAGAGCTGAATGATTACCTGCTCGATGTTGTGGGGTTGCAGCCATAGGCGCTTGCAAACATTCATTATTGTATGATACCAAATATTTGGAAGTGTTTCCGTCTTGGTTTGGGCTAATTTGCCATCTCAGTGTTCTGGTGATGTTCTGTGAGTGTTTGGTGTGATGCGAGTTGCAATTTGGGGTTGAATATGAGCTGGTTCTTTGCACACACTAGCACTTCCATAAACTTATTTGACCGAGGTTACAGATGAATGTGACCGCAATCACGCCCAGAGCTTAGTAGAAAAAGTGCTAACGCGAGTATTACCGGTGCTTGTTTTCTTGTTCTCTTTTTCCTTCCCCATTTCGTCACTCTTTTCTTCTGCCTGCCAAGTAGCAGTGCTTTTTTTCTCAGTTCCTTTTTTTGTTTTCTTTTCTGTAACGTTTTCCCTCTCGTTTGGTCACGGTTGACGTTTTCAGATCTGGTGCCCGCCCTACCACTGCAGCAGCTGGGCTGGCAGCTCAATTTCTCGAGGCCCAGCGGCCCTTTCCCTGGAAGCTCTACTGTCCCTGGGCAGAACGGCGGAGGGCTGGTGCTCGTTCACATGGAACAATGAACAGTTACGGCGGACGGACTGATGGTTTAAGGAGAGGTTTACAGACCGAGATGAAGCCCTCAAAGACTCCGATGCCATACTCAACGTAGAGAAATACCACTGGAAGAATGTAGCTAACCTAAAGGCTAATAAAAGGGCCTTTACCCGATATAGGCCTCAGGCCTTGTAAAAATAAAGCAGCACGGGCCTTGAGTGTAAAGCATTGTGAAAAGGTATCTCGCCAGAGCTCAGAAACGTGAAAGCAGGTCAAAGGTCAAGTTCTCTGTCAACAGGCATATCTAAAGCTAAGGCAAAGGGCATTGTCAAAAGACTTACCTGTTCACCAGGAGATGTGTATGTCATGTCTGTTTGGGTAAGAGTGTGTCTGTACGTGCAGGCAGTGTACCTGTTCGTGCAAAGTAATGTGTCTGTTCGTTGAGAGTTGTGCCTGTCCGAAAATAAAGTCAATAGGCACAGTCCCAGTTCTGGTCTAAGTCTAGGGGTCAGTCCAGATCCAGACCTTCAAGTCCAAATTCAGGCCGGGAGGCCTCAGCAGCAGTTGAACTTCATTGGGACTCTACTGGGACACATGCAATGCAGGGTCTGGGACAAAAGGAAGGCTGGTTTGAGCCAATGCAGACCCAGCAAGGAGTATCAAAGAGGCAGCCAGCCTCATTCCTCGCCAGATCTCCACTGGCATTCTATGCGTGGAAGTGCTGGTGCACTTGTGCGTTGAGCCAGTAGGAGCAGCGCTGGAAGGAGAAGATGCGCTGAGTGAAGGGAGAAGCCTGTATGCTGGAAGTGATGCAGCCATAGCTGCCCAGCAAGTTAGCATTAGTAGTAGTGGGTTAGTATGTAGCTATGAGTAGTATCCAGAGTAGATCCTCATGAGTGAAGAGTGTGTATGCATCGTAGGAGGAAGGGATTGAGGCTAAAAGTGTTCATTCAAGGTTCGGCTATGGAAGATACTTACCTGGGTTAGATGTGACCTGCAGAGGTGGCGCTGAAGAAGTAGTGACCACATTGACGACTTGGAGATTGTCTGCAGATGTAGTGCTGATACATTGGAAGCCATATTGATGAGTTGATAAGAGATTGGTGTTGGGCTGATGAGCGCTGGACTCAGGGGAACTTTGAAACACTTTGTATTCATATTTCTGATAATATAAGTTGTGAAACTCGGTCCTCTTCTTCTCTACCTTTGTCTATGGTTGATACTATTGATCACTGCATGTGAAGATGATGCATGACATGTACATATTTGCGTGAGATGGTCCCTAGGACCCATGCACTAAAGTAGACTGCTACAAAGAGGTGCCAACCATGGCACGACCGACTCCCAGATCCTTAATCATTTTGCCCTTGCCCTGCCTGCCGCGATTAGGAACAATCTAGCGGCTGAGGCTGGGCAGGCAGAACAGTCATACGACGCTTTCTCCAAGAAGGCTTTTGAAAAAGAGGCTTATATGAAGCCTAACAAGTTCCCGATGTGAGAGCTTTTGAAAAAGAGGCTTATATGAAGCCTAACGAGTTCCCGATGTGAAAGGATCTTTCCCAAGGAAGAAATTCAGGGCGAAGACATCGCTTACGAGGTGAGGGGCAAGGGCAACTTCCTCTTTACCTAGGAGGAAGAAGAAGGAGATGTCATTCCTTACGAAGAAATCGAAATGGGGGACAAACACGGCAGTCAAAGTGATGGGGAGAACACGCTCCTGCTGTGACAGACGCATGGACGGAGGGAGCATATGAATTAGCCGCTGCAAAAGACTTTTTGCATGTATGTTAGACCAGACCAGATCGATTGGGATATTAAATTGCCTAAGGGTAGCAAGTGCCTACCCTAGGCAATTGTTGTGAGCTGCACCGGCAGGTTGCTGGGCAATTGTAGTGAGCTGCACCGGCAGGTTGCTGGGCACTTGTAGTGAGCTGCGCCAGCATGAGAAGTGGCTTCAGCCGGCAGACCAGTGCCAGCAGTAGCTGGGCGCTGAGAGAATGATGTCGCCTGAGCTGACCAGCATAGCCAGGATTCTGTGCTGAGGAAGAAGACCGATACCATAGGCAGCTTCAGCGCTAAGGAAGAAGAACAGCCCCATAGCCAGCTGAGTCGCAAACAGCTAAAAAAAAGGGGTATTCGGACCCCTCTCATGCTTGAATTTCCGGTTGGGTGCCGTTCTGTTCTATTTGGGCAAGGCCAGGGAGCCTTCCTTTTGCCTCAGGTGGGTATGAGGAAGGGAAAGAAAAATGCTCCACATTTTCAGTGCATACGGGTTGCCAAAAGTTATTTTTGTAAGCTAAAAGTTCTTTCCCTGCTTGATTAGGGTGGGCATTGGTGGGAAATAGCCATTGTGGCTGGGTGGGTGTTGGATACAACTACAAAACACAATACAAAGATCTTATGAGGAGGTAAGGAGAGACCAAATGTGAATGGGGCCTACCCAGAAAAGCTGAAAAGTCAGGGAGATCAGTCCCTGGACCCCATAAACCAAGGCGGACCATGTAGCCTAGGTTTCGAGGCTCGGAAGCTCCTGTTGCAGAGCAATAAACAACTCGAGCATTTGGAAGCTTGGCCTGAGACAGACACAGGAAACAGCAACACCAGTCCCTTTTTTCAGATATGGGAGGCACAAAGGCACATCATTCGCGAATCATCACTCCAAAGAAATAAGCACAGCATTCATCCACCACCTACATTCATTGGTAGGATAATGCTGCATTTGCACAGGAGGAATAGGGAGAGAAGGGTGAGCAAATGCAGTGAGGACGATAACCAAGGCACAGGAATAGAAAAAAGACAGTGGACGAGGGAGACTTGTCCAAGCATGATCTCAGCTTGAAAAAGAGAAAAGCCCCGCATACCAATCTTCCGTGGCTCCAAATCTATTATGTCCCCAAGTCTATGAAAACCGGAAGCTTTGGCACACTTGACAGCTGTCAAGCGGAAGACTGAGATGCGGAATTTGAATAGTCACAACAAGGCTCTAACGAGCAGCCCTACCCATGGGTAGCAAAGTCAGGAAGTGCTTGAGGTTTGCCAGAGCATAGAATCCACCACCTCATTGAAATCGGCCAGGCAATCAAATCCCTTCCTACCTTCAAGTTGACCTTTACTCATACAAGACTCAGGTTAGATAACATGGTCAACACTCACAAACTTAGCAGAGGCATGCGTAAGGTGCCTATGGTCAGTAGACCAAAAATAGTGTCAGCTACAGATTCGGATCCATCTTCCTCACACCTCAACCTACCTTACTGAAATTCTCTGTGCGAGCCATTCAACGAGGCTGTCCTCAATATATGAGTTTGCGTTACCGGTAAGATGAAGACAGCTCACTGCTTGTTTGTGCTGCCTCTCATGACAAACCTACCCTTTTGCGCTGGTGACATGCATTCCCTTATCAAGCAAGCTTTAGGGCTTCCCATATTCTTCGTTTCTGGGTAAGAAGACACAGATTCACCAGCATACCAAATGGTGCACGGAAGCGCCATATTGGGCTTCACCCAATGCACAAGTCAGGGTTTGTTTCAGGGTAAAGCGCTGGATTCCCCAGCATAACACGTGGCACATGTAAGGGTCCCATTTAATGGCTTTACAGCCGGTGCAGATTACGTCTGTTAGATCATGTAGGTGGAGTTCCCAAGTGCCACCAGACGGACTATGGATCAGTGGGAGGTCAGGGACAAAAGACAGGTGGAGAGACCTCACAAACCCACCACCCACCCTCCCCCCCCTCGCTCACCACCCGGAGAGACCTCGCTGTCAAGGTGGCCCATACTGTTTCAGTTCTGACAGCCAGTCATGTCATTCATAAACACACAATGGGCATCAGCTGTTTGCTCCAACCTAACAGCAACGAACTAGAATTTTTACCCGAGTGCATCAGTGGCACGCATCAGAAGCTCCTACTCTCTCTCTCTCTCTCTCTCTCTCTCTCTCTCTCTCTCTCTCTCTCTCTCTCTCTCTCTC
>BFEA01000163.1:1912367-1937572 GCA_003427395.1 Chara braunii | reverse complement strand
TCTCTCTCTCTCTCTCTCTCTCTCTCTCTCTCTCTCTCTCTCTCTCTCTCTCTCTCTCTCTCTCTCTCTCTCTCTCTCGATCTCCCTCTCTCGATCTACCTCTGTGACACACGCAAACACGCACGTATCTCCCACGCACGCATACACGCACAGAGTGAGCGTGTACGCTTGTGTGATCGTTTCTCAGAGAAGCTCCAGGCAACCAAGCATTAACAAATTCGTGAGCCTCGCTGAGCGAGTGCGTGTGACGACAAGCTCGTTTTCTCACTAGTTCTCCTCCGACCTTTTCCCTGGCAGATTCACCTGGAGGTTACCCACCCACTCCCAATTCCCATCACGTTCTCCTTGCCCACTTCCTGTCCACGTGGTTCCGAATGTCACACGTGGCAGCCCTTTCCACGGTCATTTCGCAGATCTTGCGGACTTCTGGGCAGAGATCTTGCCAATCCCCATGCATTCATGTGCGCGACTTGCCGCGCGTCTGTTGTTGCCCGCCTGTTGATGCCCAGCACCGACCTTCTTGGCGAGTGCGTACTCTTCAGCCTGAAGACAAAAACGAGGAAGAAACAGGAAGTGGTAGCAACAGCTCGGTCGTCGCAACCTCTCGCCAGCCTGACTGACGCTCGTTACAAAGAGATCGCTCATCGTTCGGTCGCCATAACGGCAGCGAGCAATGATCACCACGGACGCTTAGATCGAGAGCGACCGCTCGCTCCGCGGAACCGAACCAGCGGAGGCGAGGCGGCGCGACCAGCCAATGCCGCACACACTAACCGAACCCGCGCGCCGTCGAGCTCTCGCGCTGCCGTCATCATCGAAAACCTTGCCCCGCCATCGTGCTCGAGCGCACCAGGCGGCCTCTACCTCGCTGACGCATGCCGAAGCATTCGTATTTTCGAAAAATTCCTGCATTTACCCACCTGCCTTGTATTCTATCTAACGAACGTTCTGCAGTTTACCTTTTATCATAATACACACAAATCAACGAAGCCGACACATTTCCCCAAGGTCCTCGCTGGTAAGGCACAGTACTACCGCCACCGTCACAAACGAACCACTCACGTGTCACCTCCAAGAGTGGGTACCCGGGTGGGCAGTTCCTCCTTTTTCCTTTCTTTCGCTTTCTCCTCACTGCATTAATCTGGTTTCCCCTCAGGATTCGAACTCAAGTCTTTGTCTAGATAGTTCATGGGATATTGTGAGGACCGGGCCTGAAAACCTCTTTTTTCATGAGCAATCAAGTGTTTATTTCTCGAAAAAATACAAAATGTGTGTACCGACTGGGTACGCCCCCAAGCGAGGTGAGCAATTTCCCGAAAGTTGCGCGGGCGAGAAAGCACGCGCTTTCCAACTATCACTGAATTGGACAGGGCGATTACAAGGTTGCCCTCAACGTTTTTGACAGCGTCCGACATACCACTCTGGAGTGCCCCCACGGCAAAAGCAACCGCATGGTGTTTTAGGGGTGGACCCCACAGGAAAAAGGATGGAAAAACCGTCCGGCCAAAAAAAATGGGCAAAGAATTTTGGAAAGCGGAAAGGGAAAATTTGTCTGGCGCCCCTCTAATTTGCGTTATTTCGCGTCGCGCCCTTCCTACGGCCGATTTACCCTGTGCGCGCCCCTCTGAGCAGGTTCAAATTTTCCCACAAGACTCCGGTGTCGTTTGGGCCTGAAATCCTTTTTTTTTCTTTTTTTTTTTCCTCAAAAAAATCATTATAACCAGGTAAACGGAATTCCACCTGTAGTGGGCGGATAGCATAGCGCTCCGCCTCGGACCGTCGTCGTCGTTATCGACGGCGCTGCACAACCACGTCCTCCGCCATCAAGACGGAGAGTGGGCGTCGGCCATGCCCGCCTCTATAACAGAGGTGTTTGGTGTTGGTCGCTTGGGCAGTCCTGTAGAACAGAGTACGGTAGTTTATTCCCGGTTTCTGATGCATTAGTCGGAACGGACTAGGAAAAGCGGTCTAGGTGCATCTTCGTTGGACTAGCACGACGGGATAACCTAGGAGAATTATCTACCCTAACTCTGCAATTAGTGAGGAGAACAGAAGGCCTTGGTAGCTGCCGCCCTAGAGCGAAGATGATGGCAAATCAAAGGGTAAGCGGGCGGTATATTCCCCCGACTCCATCGGCGACAACAAGGACCGAGGAGAGATCAAGAGAATCTATAGGTAGATGCTACATGCAAGGAGTTTATCCAAATGATGCTTCGTTAGGAGAAGTTATTGAGGACGCAGAGGGGAAACGTTCCGTGGTCAACGGACAAGTCAACGCTGTCAAGGAGGCATGGTTGAAGGACCATACAGTCATAGTTACGTTTCAAGGAGGAGCAAGGCAGTTGTCAAGGCAAGTGAAGGAGGACTTGATTAGGGCATTTGAAGATGGGTGGTTCGTGCGAAGACTTTTTGGCCCAGATGCAGAGCGAGGGAGGGTGAAGTTTGAAGGGGCAAATGTGGCTTCGTATGTTGCTAGGTCGGAGCAAATTGCCACTTGGCTCCTTCGACAAAAAAAGTTGAAAATCAAGCTTCAAGATGCGGAGGAATATGTAGTGACTTTCAAACCGTGGCTGCCCTTATAGGAATTGAGAGCAATGAGATTACAAGAAGCGGAGATAAAATTTTGGATAACGGCACTATGAGTCCCTCTGGATGCCTATTATTATTTGCAGAGTGCGGTTCAAGGAATGTTTGGCGAGGTACTACGGATGCATCCTCCTGAATATGACAGCTCAAGGCCGAAATTAAGGAATGTAAAATTTGATATGTCGCCTGAAGTTCGAGAGCGAATTGATGACATGTTAACCATCGAGTCGCCCTCCGGGGAGAGATGGAGTGTGGAGATCGCCACCCCGTATATGGATTGGTGCAGAAGATGTAGATGATACTTCCACACGGAAGTTAACTGCCCCATAATCCGTCAAGGAGAAGAAAGAGGCGGATGTCAGTTAGCCAAACCAGGGGGTCATAAGGTGAGGTTCGCACAGCATCTACAAAGACAGGAGGGACATGAGAGGCAGACGGGATCCCATGCAGCAAACACGGGCGAAGCAATAACGTCCCAACCACAACAGCAGTGAACAGGCCTCAGGGGCCTATATGGGCGGATCAAGTGGGAACGAGAGATGGATTTATGAGGAACAGTTGGGAGGCAGTGAGAGAGGGAGACAAGGTGAACGAAGTGGCCACCCGGTACAAGAGCAAGGCCAGAATTCACAGGGTGCTAGTTGGGAAGCAAGGGGAACGATCCTGGAGGAGGGTCAGGGCATTCGGAGCCACGGGTACCGTGGGTACCAAGGTGATCAGCAAACGGAGGGGAGTTAGAGGAGCAGCTGCTAGGCGGACAAGGGGGTTACCAGATACCGGAAGACGGCATGGGAGGCCCATCGCCCACGACACCCTGGCTGGGTAGAACAAACTGGTTTGGATACGGCTACAATGGTGAGAGAGCGCCTCCACCGAATGAACAAACGCTCTGGCAAGACCCCTTGTGGGGTCTAGAACCACAAGAGCACCATTTGCGGCAACTCTATCAATTGGACCAGGTGTTCCAAGAATCGCATGCCCTGGTTCCCTCGGCTCGCCTGCGTCCTCAATATCCGGACAACTCCTATAATGGGGGGGACCTGACTCCGCACTACAGGGAGCCTCACTTCTTGCCACCAGGCTCTTCTTGGAGATCAGATAGACCGGGAATGTCAAGATTGGGTAGAAGAGGTACAAGTGGAGACCGGAGGGAGGAGGGAAGAACGTTAGGGAGTGACAGTAGGGGAAACTGGAGAGATCGAGGTAGCAGGCAGGATGAAAGGTGGAGAGATCACGAACGAGAATGGCGCAGAGAAGGTCTGCAGTCCAAGTCAGGCGACAGAGCGAGAGCTGGATCGGGGGAACAAACTGGAAACAAAATGGACATGGGGAGGATCCCCGAACAAGAAGAAGAGGTGAAAGGCATGCAAGGGGAGTTGTCGAGAACCTTGGCCTCATCATAGTCCAGGGTGAGATCGAGAAGCGAGTGGTGTGAAGGGGATAAAGCATCTCAAGGTTCAGGGGCGAGCGGTCCTCGATGTTGAGCTCAATCCCTACTAAGTTGCCAGAAATGAAGAGATTATGGGAGAGGTCAATTCGAATCAGGCGGGCAATCAAAGAGCAGACACACTTTGTAAGAGCCAAGCAGAGAAGTACATAGAAGATTGGTGCCTATCCTCTGCACAATGGCAAATTACGGGGTATACTTCCTGGCCTTGACGCAATCGGATGGTTCACCTGTGCTGCCGTCGGCTGATGTGGACCACTCCCCTACGCCGTCGAAAATTTTTGACTTCACGAAGTCTCTGTACGGCCAGCATGTGCCCATCCGACTGATTCCGCGCTCGTCGATGGTGAGCTTAATAGTGGAATCGGGTGAACGCTTCTACAAACTCTACTTCCCGTTACTAGATGCTCGTGTCCCTTCGGAGTTGGCGAACTCCCTGACGCAGGCGAGGGTAAGATGGGTACATATGTCCAAGCTGTCAGACCAACACATGCAGGAACTGAAGCTCATCAAGATTATACCAGACATTTCAGCTTTGGTCCTGAGGAATGTAAATAAGAAACTGCAGGTGGATTGGCAGGTCCTCTCGGCCTCGAGATCGTCCCGTGGTAGCACGCGTGATAGGTCTAGACCCTCTCGTAATTCCAGAGACTCCACAGCTACAGGGGCAGACCGAGGGGCTCAACAGTGTGTCGATCAGCAGCAGTTGCAATCCTGTATCCAAGGTTTAGCGGGAATAGAGGGTAATGATGGACAAACTTAAGCTAGCCTCTTGGAATATCAGAGGGTTGGGGGATACGAACGGTAGATGTAAAAGGAGAGGCCTGAAGTTTTGGGTGCACGAGTGGAACATAAATTGTGTAATGCGTTAGGAGACGAAGTTGAACGAGGAGAAGATTAAGAACCTGGGACCATGGTGGGATGGCCCCCAGGTATGGTTCCCTGCTCAAGGAACGAGGGGGGGGTCTGCATTCTTTTTGCACAAAGATCTTCAAGTTCGAGTTATTGACAAAGAGGCGAACATTTGGGGTCGTTGGGCGTGGATGCGAGTGGAAGTGGGAACGGATGAATGACTTCTAATGACAGTGTATGCACCAACTGCTTTGAGGGAAAGTAAAAGGTTTTTTGGAACCCTGCTCTCCAATATCCCGAAAGTAGATAATGTCATACTAGCGGGTGATTGGAACAGGTCCTTAGATGACGCTCTTCGCCCGGACTCAGTGACTGCCAGCAAAAAGGATGTGGAGCGCCTGTTACACCTAATCGAAGCTTTGTCCCTTACAGACCCTTTTCGGTTGTTGAACCCGGAGGATCCGGACTTTACTTGGTTCCATTTGCATCATAACAGACAACGAGTAACTAAACGTCACCTCGACTACTTGCTGATGTGTGATCACCTGCTGCCAAAGGTAACAACTTTGAAGCATGCAAGCAGTCCACTTTCGGATCATAAAATAGTTATAGCAGAGATTAGACTTCAAGAGGGGTGCGAGAGGGGTAGAGGTTTCTTTGGATTGAATAGGCAGGTTTTGAAAAATACAGGGATTGGTGAATGGGTAGAGGACCATATGAACTCTGCAAGAGATTACTTTGCCGATTCAGCAGAGTGGTTGGACGTTGGATTGGTGATTGTCTCTGGGATCTTAAACGTATGCTCTAGAATTATGGCAAAAGAAAGAAATGTGAAGGAAGTGGATTGTAGGAAAAGAGTGGAGGAAGCGGAAGCACGCATAGAGGGGAACCCTATATCAGCAATGGTGTAGGTTGCAGAAAGGAAACGCAGAATGGGGGAATGGGACAAAATCCAGCAAGACAAGCAGAAGATATGGTCCGAACTACTCAGAGAAAAAAAAATTGAGTGCCATGATCAGATAACGAAGGAAACGTTTCAGAAGTTGCAGTTGCGACGGACCCAGCAGTAGACAGTAGAACTCCGACACCCTTTTGACTGCAATGCCCCAAACGCTGCCACTGCGGCTGGCATGCTACACTACGCAAAACTCTACTATGAGGACATCCTTACTTCAAGACGCCCATAGGAGGACCCAACAACAGACCTCTCGTCCGATTCGGACATGTGGGAGGACACGAACGTGACATTGTCAGACATAGCTAGACTAGACCTTGATCGACCGGTCTCCCTGGAGGAACTGACACAGACAGTTAAGTCTATGGCCAAGGGGAAATCCCCAGGAATTGATGGCTTATCTGTTGAATTCTACACCGCCATGTGGGGCACGTTGGGACCAAAGTTTGTTGAACTCTACAATCAAGTGTTAGTGGGGGGTCGTCTGGGTAGAGAGATGACACACGGGGCGATCAGTATGCTGTTTAAAAAGGGGGATAAGACAAAAGTCAGGAATTGGCGGCCAAGTTCGATACTGAACGTGTCTTATAAGATCTTAACCAAAGCACTGGCGCGGAGGTTGGGATGCCACCTACCGGATTTGGTAGAAGGAGACCAGGGAGCGTTTGTTCGAGGGTGTTCGATATTCAATAACATAATTACACCGTTGGAAGTGCTGGAATGGGTGCAGTCAGAGAACATGCATACGACTATTCTATTGATAGATCTAGAAAAGGCGTATGACAAAGTCGGATGGCCCTTCGTGTTCTTGACGCCGAGGAGAATGGGGTTTGGCACATCATTTTGCAAGTGGACGGTGACAATGTATACGCTGTCGACGTCAGCTGTAATGATTAACGGATATCTGTCATCGCCCTTCAAACTTACGCGTTCGTTGCGGCAAGGCTGCCCGTTGGCACCTCTACTCTTTGTATTGCAGATAAAAATGTTGCTCAATAGACTGCGGAGAAACCAAAGTCTCAAAGGACTGACGTTGCACAGTGGTGCCCACTGCAAAGTCAAGGCCCTTGCAAATGATCTTTTCGTCATCAGCGAGAACTCCAACGAATCCTTATCCTCTTTGAAAGATACCCTCACAGAATATTCGGCCTTGTCCGAAGCATCGATTAACTGGGACAAATCGGTATTCCTGCTACCAACAGAGTTTGAACTTTCGGTGCAATGGGGGATGAAGAGGATACTAGAAGGAGGAAAGGAAAGGTTTCTAAGGGTTATGGTCACCCTCCATATTGATGTTTCCACTCAAGGCTTGCTGTTGCAGCAAAGACTTGCAACACGACTGTGACATTTGTCGATTATCGGGAGAGCGTTAGTAGCAAATGTGACCCTCTTCTCAATAATGTGGTTCGTGAGTGCAGTTAGGGAAGTGTCGAACAATGTTTGGAAGGCCATCAAACGGCTGGTAGCACACATTATCTGGAAGCCGAGGGCCAAAGACGGGGAGGGTTGTCTGATAAAGGTAGCCTGGGAAGTATTAACATTCCCGAGAAGTGAAGGAGGATTGAATTTGGTAGACCCCGTGAGTTAAAACCAGGCTCAACTCAGTATGTGGCTGACGAGAGTAGCTAATGCTGCAGTGAAGGAACACTGGATGGAGCTAGCATAACGGATAATAATGAAGGAGTGAAACTTATGTCGACCGCAAGACATCTGGTCTTGCATGTTCATCCAGTCCTTCCAAAGAAAACGAGTGAAATCATGGTTCTGGCGTGAAGTTCTTAAAGCCTGGGGCAAGCTACCGCCGAAGGGGCGTATTCAGCCAGTAACGAAAGAGGAAGTCCAAGGCCAAATCCTCTTCGAAAATCCTCAGATCGTAAACGAACAGGGCAGCTGGTTCAAAGCGGATGACTCAACAACCTCCTTTGGCCTAGCATGGATACAAAAAGGTGTAGTTACAGTTGGTGATTTATGAGATTCGTTGCGGGGTACGTGGAGGCTTTGTGCAGAGTTGCTGAAAAAACTATCGCCACTGAGAAATGTAGAACCTCACTGGTTACAATTACTGAAAGCCATCCCGGAGGAATGGTGCATAATATTGGGCCCGAAAGTAATTGACCTCGAAGGGACTTGGTACTGCCCAGAAAGTGAAGACTCGGAAGAAGTGTGGAAGTTGGTAGAAGTCCTCTCGAGTGGCTTCATAAAAGTCCAGAAATAGCAGTGTCAGAGACATTCGAACGAACTGTCTTGTATTTGTGAATCGGTGATCCAAGTTTGGGACAACCCCCCACAAGCAAGGGTGGTAGATCGTAGAGGGACACAACGAGCAAGGGTCAGGTGGGTGTGGGTCGGCCGCGTCCCTCTTAAGAAATTGCGAATTGATCCGGTGGCTTGGAGTTGGAAGTCGTGTGATGCACGGAGTCCTCAGCTACGACTGACAGAATTCTCAGTGGTGAAAAGCTACAGTTTGAGATGGAAGAAGAACAATATAAGGTCCTCTGCAGAAGTTGCCACTAGCAGATGGCAAGTTGTCTTCTCTGAAGACTTATCAGAGGAAAAATCATCCTTCTATGATCTGTGGAAAATGCTCTCTTTCCTGCCAAATGGCAAACAAGTCTCGATTCTGTGGCAGATATCCATGATGGTGACGCCTTCAACAGTTTGGCTCACAAGTAGAGGGATGCAAGTGGAACTCAAATGCTCGCTCTGTTGTTGGCCATTTGAATCTACGGAGCACCTTTGATGCGAATGTCCAGCCTCTCGAATAATTTGGAGATGGTGGAAGCACCACTGGCAGCGCTTTGGAGACCAAACGGTTGATTGGGAGGAAAAATGGGTGTTGTTCGGTTTCCTTCCGGAAGTTACTTGCAACAAGCGTGGCTGGGCCTACATTGCCCAAGTGGTGAGAGGTTTGTTGTGTGAAATCATATGGAAGGATAGAAACAGGGCAAGATTTGAGAAAAGGTCGTTTTCAAATTTGGAAGTTAAGAGGGCGGTGAGACAGGGTATGAGAGAAGCAATTAAGGTTGATTGGAGGAGGAGGGCAAAAGCAGGGAAAGATAGTAAAAAACAACTATAGTGGTTTCTGGATACATGGGCAAATAGACATCAGTTAGTAGGGGTTCATAAGACAAAAGGGTTGGTTCTCTCTCCCTGGATATGGAGTTGCCTGTAGGTCGAGGAGTGTAAGAAGTTGTTAACTTGTAGGTGGTGTTTGGAGCTAGTATTAGTTTTTTGTGTAGGAGGGGAACCAGGGCACTCGGTTTCCCACATAGTACATACTATGGCTGCAGGAGGCAACAATGGGGAAGGTGGGTGGTAGAGTGGCACTGGTGACAGGGAACGCGAGTTCCATCCGACCGAGGATAGGCCGATGAGAGCCGTAAGTAAGCTCCGCCTGATAGGTAGAAGTAAGCCAGCAGCAAGTAAGCAAAGGAAATAAGACAAGTTTTAAACAACCGTAGTAAGCAGCAGATTCAGTAGCTACAGTTGCAGATATCAAGGTTGAACTGACAGACACTTGAGTGAAAAAAGAGACTGTGGAGAACAAAATGCAGGGCCGGAATACATAGGAAACTGGAAGGATACAACAATTGTCTTGGTGCCCTAGTTATTTCTGCTCCTTTTCCTTTCTTCTATTTGAGTAGATTATAAATTGGCTTGAGTTACTCTTGCTCTTCCTTAGGATCGGATTGGTAGGATGACAATGAAGACCTATAAGCTATACCGACTGATGTTGCCGGGATAACTCCGGGTTGAATTGTGAGCTCCCCGACCTCCTTATGATTGGTTCTTAATACAGAAGGTTAAAAAAAAAAAAAAAATCTACCCGGAGTTATACTGGCAGCGTCAACCAGTTTAGCTTATGAACAACGCTCGAAATCAACCTTCATATCCAGAGCCCGGTAATATCTAGGAACAGAAATATGCCTGACACAGGCTGGTGTCTTGAAACATGAAATCTTTTCGTTACGCCCCTACCGGTACCAGTCCCTAATTTGCGGGATGCTCCAAATTTTTTCGAGATGCCCCCATCGGTACCATCCGTTTTTTTAGCACGCCCTTGTCACCGTTGGAAGCGCTCTGGGGCATTCCCCCCGGGCTTGTGATGGAGCTACTAGCGCATGACATAAATTTGTCGGTGGCCCCATATTTTTGTCTCGCCCTTGCTTGCGTACAACGACGGTAGGCCACTGTGGCTGGGTGATTTTAGCCTGTACGGCCTCCCTACGATGCACATTCACCTTGCTCTCTCTCTCTCTCTCTCTGTATCTGTTTGTCTCTCTGTGCCTTTCTTAGGAGTGAGAGGCACGAGTGACTTTCTTGTTCCTGCACATGACTTTCCTGTTCATTTGGGGCCTCTCATTACCATGTCAAATGCTACAGCTGCATGATGGTGGGGCTGTAGCTTCATGGAATGGCAATCAAATAGCCTCACTCAGGAGATATTGAACACCTTTTAATCCAAATTGTATCCTGAATGTAGTTGACTGGAAGTATTGACTTACCGCAGCTCGTTGTCGAGCGCATCGGCCCCCATCTTTTCTCGCGAAAGAGGCGGGAGCCCTCCCGACCATGTTACACAGGAGTTTAAACAAAACAAACTTAACAAAGAGACAACTCGGGGTCGACGCATAATTAATCCCGCAGACCGCCGAGACGGTCGTGGTCGCGTCGTCCCTTCGTCGCTCTAGACCGGTGCGCCAGCTGTACATTCCGCGGTCCCCTACGACAGGAGAGGTTCCCCTGGGGCATAAGCTTGCTTTCCTAAGGGGTTGTCACCACCCTTAGGGGCGTATCCCTACCGAGCTACTGACCCACGTGCGAAAGCTTTTACATGCAGCTGCAGAGGTGGGTCAGCTGAGGGCGTTTGCTCGCTCGCTGTAGTATAGGTACGCGCGATTAAAACGCCAATTGAACCCGGACGTCGTTCGTCCATTAGGGCGCTGATCTCCTAAGAAACGAAGCGTACACCGGTCGACTAGGACAGTCTCAACCAAGTGTGAAGCCCAATATATCGTAGTCCCTTTAGACACCAGTCAAAAGAAAGTCAAACGACCACATATAATTATATAAAAAAGAATCGACCGTGGTCAACAAGAAAATATATTCAATCTGAAATGATGATAGATAAAATCCAAATCATCATTAGATACATCCAATAACACAGGATCGAAATACAATCCGACCATCTCAGGTCGAACACCACAAAACAATTAAATAACTGTCAACAAGAAGTTAACTATCGAAAATAATATTGGTGCAACCGACAAGGTAGTCGTACTGCCTTAGTTTTGACTTGATGATATGCGCTTACAAAGTCATTCATTCCAACCTACCGTCGACCTAAGATTAAACATGCACACACTTGTCACCGTACGCTCCTAATGTTTTCGATTACAGACTGCTTTGCGGATGATTCTTTATCAGGTGCATTGCTTGAAGTGTTGCATGCCTCACCCTCTAGGAAGTGGTCTGGGGTACTCATCCTCCTCGTCCGGGCACAACGCTGGGATCTCAGAAGTCGGACTGTCTCCACCGAATCGGCAAAGTACCCCCCCGTAGAACGGTCCACTTTGGGTCGATAACAGGGTCGACTCCTAAAGCAACGAACCCCCGCCCCAGATGCTTCCTTGAAAGATGAGAATGTGTTGACCGCAAACAGGTTTTAACTGTTCCCGTTTTTTTTTTCCGTAAGTTCAGGGTAACTTAGACGAAAAAGAGATAGACGTGATAAAACGAGAAACATTCGGACAGGTATAGGTAGATAAGGTCGTTCAGGATAGAATGGGTCAATCTTCGAGAAAAGGACCAAGTCCATTTGACCATATCTGCTTTCTTTCAATCGAATTCGTTTTTACAGTGTTGACACTGCATAATTAACATTTTTTAAAACAAGAAAACCTTCTTGACGTGCAGGCAAGTGAGAAGTAAAAAAGAAAATAATCATTTTTCTTTTCCTGACATAGGCATGATCAATCTCATTTGCAAGCACCTTTTTTTTTTTTTTTTTTAACTCAACTGGTTCTGCTAGGGATAGTGAAAAAATTCCCTACCCCTAGCAGGCCATTTATTGGCTCCATTCTATTAGTGGGGAGCTGCATCTTCTGGAAACCGGGTCCAGCGTCCCTTATACATCGACTTTTTCAATAAAATTGAAGAAATTGAAGACAATGAAAACTTGAGAACCGTGAAAGATCAGCCTCTTCAGCCTTGTATGGTCGCCAGAACAGACAGTATCACCTAGCTGATTGGAGAAAACCAAAGCCAAATCCTCCTCATACACAGCCAAACCAACTAATGGGGATTAGGGATAGTGAGGAAGGGGGGAAAGGATCAGGGAATTCTGAAAGCGGGCGAAGAGGTACTGTTGGGTCCACGTTTGTCCAATCATGGAATGACAGGCTGAAGTTTCTTTAAACTTCCTTTTTTTGCCCTTCTGTCTCTTCTCTTATGACCCCACTTGCTTTGATCCGCCCAATCTTACCTCCTTGAGGCCCCACTAGCCAAGCGCTACTGAATAATTGAATGCGATGTTTGATTTCTTTTTTGTTTGATAGGAATTTGATTTTTTCTTTTATTTTGTCCCATTGAGCAGTAATAACAGTTTGCACGTGTAGCTTGATTGCCTCAGTAAWCTCYGGGCCATCCAGCCTTGCTCCCTCCATTTCAAACGTACAACGACGTTGCCAAAGGGCCCATAGGACGRCTCTTCTGCCAKTTATAAATAAATTATGAGAGAATTCATCTAGTTCTTCTGGAGACCATGTCTCGCATAACAGAGCCCTCCAGTCCCACGGCCAGGTCAGTGAGGTGTCTAGAGAACTCCAAATTCGATCCCATCATCGCCATAGCCAGACTGCACCTGGGCATTGAAGGAAAATGTGCTCAATGGTTTCCAGAATGGTCCTTGATGGGAATGCAAAGGAGCATAGCTTACACCAAGGTAAGGCAATGCCTTTCTCTTCCAAGGAAGTCCTATCTATTAGCCAACCATTTGTGGGAAGGCAACGATGGTCAATTTTCCACTGTAAAGAGGCAATTTTTGTTGGCTTTATCTTAATAGTTTTGAACCACTTAACATGTCTTATATCTTCCTTGCTTATATTCAGATGTTCCATCCATTTGGCTTTCACTCGATCTTTTAGATTCATTATTGGTCTCAATAATCGATAAGTTGATCTGACTGTCAGGGAGTGGATATTACGAGTTGACTTGCTACGTTCCCCCCGAGGAGCCGTCCATGACCAATAGATTGAATCTATAGCCAAATTTTTTATTTCACATAATGGTTTGAAAGCCAACCAGTGATCTTTATCTCTCAAAACTTTGATCCTGAATACTTAATCGGCGTTGACCCACTTAGTTTCCTTAGTATGACTTTCTTTTATTTGATATTTCTGATCGATTGAAAGCAAGGAGAGTAAAACTGATCTCTCGTCATTCACTATTACCACGTTTCCTATTTGTTGGGGGTTTCCTTGGATACCTACCCAATCACTTTTTTTGAGTTGGGGTCCTTTTCTGAGAATCCTTATCCACTCTATCGGGACAACATCAATGATTGTCTCAAGTGCTCTTTCTGTTTTCCTACAATAACGCAAGCAGGTCAAGAGATCTGAGAGGGAGTACCAGTCTCGTGTCTCTGGGTTCCTGATATGTCCAATTCTTAGGATCCCATTTTTGATCCAGCCTCTTCATGGGGAATCCATACAATGAAACATCCTTCCTTGTGAGTTAGTCAACCACCTGTTATTAAAGAGGGGTTGTTGACAGACCTCTTCCCATTGGTTTGGAGAGATTTTATCTGGTAGGGGTAGTTTGCGCCAAGTCTTAAGAAGGTCTGGCCAGAATGAGTCATTTTTTATGTCAATTTTTATGGCTTGCCTATGAGGTTTCATAGACTGTTTTGAGAGTTGTGTTCCACCTCTTAGAATGGACCAGTAACGGTTTTCTAGCCACATCAGGGGATCTGTCCCTTCTGGAGTTCCAGTTGCTAGTCTTGCAATTTGTTATTCAGCTAGGGCTAACCAAGGAGTCTCTAGGTCGAAAAGTAGTCGTTTAACCCATTGGATTGAGAGTGTCATGATTTGGGTTGAGGGATATAAGATTCCTAACCCACCCCTTGCTTTAGGCTGAATAACTCCTTGGCAGGCAACTCTACTTATGACATTTTGACACTCATGATTTCCTCTCCATAGGTGGGCTGTTATTTGTTTTTTAAGAGGTTTAAGTGTTGATTTGTCCATAGCCCATATCGCCGACTTATACCAGAGAGACGCCAAAATAACATTATTTATGACCAATGAGCGTCTTATAATACAGGTTCTTTTATCCTTCCATAATTTAAGTTTTGCTATAGCTGGTTTGGATATCCATTCATTATTCCCTGTTGGTTTACCCTTTGCTGAGAGTGAGATCCCTAAGACTCTAATTGGGGTTTTTGCTGTCAACTAACTGATATTTGGGTATTCAGGAGGTCTTACTCCCTGATGGTGAATCCACCACCCTTGTGTTTTTGTTCCCCAATTGATCTTCATATCAGAGAGGGAGCAAAATTTATCCATCTGTCTCTTGATTGCTAGTAAATTATCGTACGAGGCTTCCACCATCAAGGACAGATCATCTGCAAATAATGAATAAACCGGTATAGCTTCTTGTGGGATGTAGCTGACTTGGATACGCTTAATGTCTCTGTTACACCTTAGATTGGCCGCCAAGGCTTCCATCACTATGAGAAAAAGAAATGGGGCGATAGGATCTCCCTGTCTCACAGAACGTTCCAACTCAATGAGAGGAGCTAGATTCCCATTTATCATTACCCTCGTTGTAGCATTCGAATGTATAATTTCAATCCATTGTCTGAGGCAAGGACCGAAATTGAACTTTTCTAGACATTTATCTAAGAAAAAACAGTCCACATGATCATAGGTTTTTTCAAAATCTATGAAAATGAAGGCCGCATTGTGCTTAGATTGTCTAAAGAGTTTAACTAGTTCATTTACTAGTAGAATATTATCTTGAATATTTCTGCCTTCAATGAAGCCCGTTTGAGTAGGATGAATGATATCAGTAATGACTTTCAGTACTCGGTTTGCAAGAGATTTAACTATCAGCTTGTAAAATACTGTTAGAAGAGTAATCGGTTTGTAATTACGGATGTTTGCTTTGTCTCCCTTTTTGTATAATAGAGTTAGTACCCCTTGCCCTACTATTTCCCCCATTGTGCCTGAGGTCCAAACTGCATGATAAAAATCCATTAAATCTTGAGCAAGGAAATCCCACATGACTTCCCAGAATTCTTTTGGAAGACCATCAATACCTGGAGTTTTCTCCTCCTCCATCATCATAAGTGCGGACCATATTTCCTCCTTTGTAAGAAGGTTTTCTAGCATTTTTTTTTGCTGTTCTGTTAAGGCTTTCTTAATTGGTTCAAGAAAATCTTCTACCTCTTTTACTATCTGTTCTCACGGTTGATGCGTAAAATCTGATGTAAAGAGGGTTTTATAGAAGTCCCTTGCTATTTTTGTACATGCTGCTGTAGATGTGACTAGAGAGTGATGGTTTCCTTGGGGGTCCGTAAAGACTTCAATGATGGTTCTTCCAACTTTGGCCTTCGCTGTGGCAAAAGATCTCTCATCCATCATCCCCTCTGTGTTATGTCCCTTCAACTTACCTCTAATTCTGATCCCTTGCCACCGGTATTCCATGTACTTTAATAGTTTGGCCTCCACGTTACTGATTCCTTTAGTGATCTCGGTTAGATAAGGTTCATTCACTAAATCCTCTTCTTGTTTTTGAAGTTGTTGGAGTTGTTTTTGTAATTTTATTTTCTCTATATGACGTTGCTCTGCCAGCAATTTTGAGTATTCATTGTATTTACGTCCCAAAAATATCAGGCCGTTGTTGAACCACCTTATATCATCCTTGATTTTTTCCTTCTGCTCTCCCCAGAAGGACCAAACATCTTGTAAGTATACTTTGAAACGGTTGATGCTCAATAGGAAAATATTTAATTTATAGAAACTTTTACCTTGATCCGTTTTTTTTTCTGAAAGAACGCAATACTGCTGTCATAGCATGATCAAGGCCGACAAAAACACTTCGAGGGAAGATCTCCGCTATTTGAAGGGCACCTTCTAGTTCCTTTGATAAAAGTATGAGATCTATGCGAGATTTTGATGCTTTACTTGTTAGGCTTTTCCTGAAACATGTGAACTTGCGTTTTGTTAGGGGCAGACGTCTGTAAGCATAAAAAAGGTTGAGAGATTGACATAAACCTTCAATTATTTGCTCGTCCCTCTCCATGTATTGTGGACAGGGGGAGGGGAGATGCCATCGGTCCATATGTCTATTTGGTGCTGCATTGAAGTCTCCTGCCATCACTACTGGAATACCGGCGGGAAGGCGACTCTTTAGGGATTCAAAGAAACGGCCTCTTTCTCCTATCTCATTGGGACCGTATACACAGAAGATTGTCACTACTTCAATTTCCAGCATTGCCAGGAGAAATACCGATCTTCCTTCTTCCTTATCTACTTCCCAATAGAGGGGGTCAACCCTTAAGTCGAGGGGAAGCCAAATTGTTACTCCTGCACTCCCAGGTCTGGGTGCGTATGCTCTGAAGGCCTGATAGGGCCAAATCTGTTTGTGGGTGTGATTGTGGTCTGCGTTATCCATCAAGTGTGTTTCCTGAACACAGATGGCATCAGGCCATTCCTTACCTTCCACTCCTCTTAGTTGTTCGTAAATCGCTTGTCTTTTTTGTTGTCTGGATGATGCTAAGCCATTAACATTGAGTGATCGAAGGTCTAGATCTGTAGCTCTTTTTAAGACTTTCCAGTCGTTATTCCTATTGTATAGCACTTCCAACACATTTGGACCCTCCATTATTTATATAACTCAATCAATCAATCAATTATGATTGGAATGGCTTACGAGGTCAACCAATGACCTAAGTCCAGCTTACCATCTTGGCCAAGTAGGCTCTGTCTATTTTTTAGAAGGCGGGAGAGCAGAATCGTGGACCTTGACCTTCATTTGCTGGAGCTCTGCTAGCGTGTCTTGATTGAACCATCGTAAGTTAACAGCTCGTGAGTGTTCATATCTTAGGAACACATCCTTAGTTAATATCATATGGGCGTTAGAGGATAGGATGAGCACCGCAGTACCCCCAGGCGGGAACTGTGTTTGAATATTTTTAATAATTTCAGCTTTGAATCGTGCTTCCCTTGACATCTTACCAAGCAGGGATGAGAGCGGGCCTACTGGGACTCCATGTACTGTTACCTTTCCGTGATTTGAACCTGTTTGTTCTGACAAACCTACCTCCCAAACACCTCCTTTCAATCTAACTGGTAGGATTAGCACACCAGGTTTAGATAGGGTAAGATCCGCATGCCCTCCTGCACCCAGCAAACACAGTTTTTGTCTCTTACTAATCAGTGCACCCTCAAACGGAGATATGGGAGGAGGAGAATGTTGTGAATGCAAGGATTTTGTCAGTATATTGATACTTTTATCTTCATTTGGTTGACCTGCTAGGGGGATAGGGGGGTTTTCGGGAGGCTCCTCATGAAATATTGTCAGCATGTGTTCCTCCAATCCATCTGGGATAACCTCATCTGGCGGATCAACTGGGGGCTCTTCTTTTTCTTCTGTTTTCGTTACCTGCAACCCCTCTTCTATTGCTAACTCTTGCTGTTCCTTGTGATCTCTACTGATCGGGTAAGCAATAAAAACTTACTCTCCCCTGTTAGTTCAGATATCACTTGTTTGAGCTGATGGGTTGTCCTTCTTTTGCTTGTACACCGTGGAGGTCCATCTTCTTCTGTAAGATCCCTATTCAGATCCTCGTCACCTTCCCCTATCCTCTTGCTCTTATTTGAGTTTTTTTTCCCCTCATCAAGTCCCAAGTCTCCTTGAATTTGTTCCATCTCGGTTTGTTGTGGTTGCTGCTTCTCCTTTTGTGTAATCAAAGATCCCTGTTCTGCTAAAAATGACCCCTTGTGACTCCAGGTTTGTTACCCTTTTTCCCAGGTCTGGGTTGTGTTGAGCACTCCCCAGTGGAACAATTGATCCTGGGGCTTACATGTTGTCCGACTCTGTCTGGGCCTGATCACTTGGAGGTTGGAATCTCACTGACACTATGGGCCGCAAACGGTGACACATCTGTTTTCAACTAATCTCTTGTGGAAGACCTTGATCCAACGCTGTTCGGAGACTTGGACTGGTTTCTAATAGAGAGACCAGCTGCACATATGTGACGTCCCAAAACTCCTCTAAACGACCTTGGAATTTTAACTTAAGACTTTCGAGTAGCCATTCTGCTACATTATTGAGATCTGCAACACTTTCTTCTGTTCGTGTTTGCTCTGAATCCGTGTTAGTGCTCCTGTCTGGGGGAGGGGGGACGCCTAGGATTGGTTCTATTTCCATTGGTTGTGGATCAAAGATCTCCTTCAGTGGGTCGATGTCCATTGGTTCCAGATCTGGCTCTGCATTTGAGTGGTCCAAAGAAATACCCAGAGGGACTTCCATGTCCCCAATTTTCTCTTTGTCTTTGTTGCGTCCCTTTTCTTGATCCGATTTTTCGTGCAGGGCAGAATTTGTTGGTTGCTGCCCTTTTGGTTCTTCTTTTCCTTCATCCTCCCCTCCYYCCTCAATGTTCAATGGGGTGAACCGATTACCAGTTGGTATATAGGCACCTGCATTTGGCCCGATGCGAATACCATTTCTTTTAACCTTGCCTGGTTCACTTGGTTRTTTGTTYTTGCTCCCACTCCCTTCTCMCMCAYTTTTATTTYCATGGGGTATTTGTGGTTTTGTTTGGGGGGGCTGCYGAGACCGGGTATTGCGTGCAGATGTATGCTGARCTGGAGGTTTCCMRTCTACAGGTGGTCTTGATGACCTCCTAGGGTCACCTCTGCCCTCCMWAATCCAACCACCAAGTTGGCCACTAGGTGATATTTCATCCACATATACCCATCCCTCATACCCCGGGATACTAGGTAACCATTTGTTAGCTCGGAGGGGGTCTCTCTTCAATGCACCGTCCTTTCCGACAGTCTGCTGAGGATGCTGTGGGCAAGACACTTCTGTGGAGAGGTGGCCGTAGGCCCTGCATCTATAGCACCAGGGTCTGAATTTATGTGCTGTATGGATTTGATACAACCTTCCCCCCATTTTGAAGGGATTGATATCATCGAGGGAGAAGGGCTGATCTTTGGGAAGATCCAGCGCCAACATTACATAGTCATCTCTTTTCGCCACATATGTCGGAAGTGGATCTATAAAGTCCACTATCTTGTAGTGTTGACCGAAGTCATGTATAAAGGCTGCCTGAACCTCTATCGGGATGTGGCGCAACTCCACCCAGTAACAATCCCTCATCAGCTGATCTCTCTTTTCCTCAGGGCCTATCTTTTTCGGCATCCATGGGTAGATACGAACGTCTGATTGGTCCCATCGTAGCTTTTTCCACCCATCCATTTTACTTTTGTCCTGTTCAAACAGACTTAGTACCGTGAAAACCGTGGGTGTCACTGACTGAATGAGGAAAAATTCTTTAACTGCTTCTGGTCTATCCTTTATAGATTCCAAGTGTTACAGATCCATTTGATTTTATCATTTACTGATCTGTATGCACAGTCGTCATAAAATAACCAGTTACTCACATGTTTAGTGTAAATTGCATCTCTTTGTGCCAGCTTGTCTGCAGGGTAAGATTTCATCAGCATCTTCCTCCCTCCTTGGTCCACTACCTTCTGCTCCGAGGGAAGAAGGAAGAGTGTAAGGAAATAAGCCCTGGCAGAGGACAGATTTCTCAGGGGAACTTTTAGTTCTTCTGCTGGAAGACCTGTATCAGTGACAGGGGATCTCCTAATTGTCAGAGATCTGCCTTCAAGAGACTCTTTCACCTTCTGTGCCCATGATGGTTTCCTTTGGGCTTGTGTAGACTGAGGAGACAAAGAGGATTGAGAGGATTGAGATGTTTGTGTTGTCCTTTTATCTCTTTCCAACATCCTTTCCTCCTCTGTAAGTACCTCATCGTCCACTTCTCGCATGATCAGATCCAGTGCTGGGGAAATGACTCCCCCCTGTTGCAACGTGATCTGTCCGTTCAAAATGACTGGTCCGTCTGTCAACCTGACCCTTTCCTGTGAGGACGGGTGTGATCGCGAAGGTTCTGTCTGAATGTGATTTTGGACAGGGATGAGTGCGGAACCAGGACTGTTGGCTTGTTCCTTGCCCTTTTCTATTTCAATTTGTGAGGAGTCCATCTGCATGGCTGCTATAGAACCCACCCCCACTGATTTCAAATTGTTCATCTTGCTCGTCATCTTATTGGAGTGATTGATCAAGGGGCGGTCATAGGGTCTGGTTCCCAGTTGTCTGAACATATTGTGGTGCATTGCGCCCTGGTAAAATAGCAGGGACCCTGCTTCTTTGTTCTTTACACACCCCAACTTCATCTTAGCAGCTACTGAGATTCAGGTGATGTCATCCTACTAATGTTGCTTTTGAGTAGGCGAGCAAAAACTTTCAAAATTAGACAATTAAGGGTTGGTGGGTATAGGTGTGGGGTGAAGAAAGACTTGAAGTACTCCAGTAGTTACCCCCCCTATTTTTTTTTTTTTTTTTTTTTTTTGGGAGTTACTAGCTGATCCTTTCGATTTTTCTTCCTTCCTTCTAATACTTCCACCCTTGTATTTCCATGCTTGTGTGAAGTTCAGCCACATCAGCTATATGGTTATAGCAAACAATGATCTTGCCCTCCATTCACCTAAACATACAAAAACAACCGCAGGTCCAGAAAATTCAGCAATCCACACTCCCGTTAGATCCCACTTTTCACATGCATGACCATACACGCTTTACTCAACCTTTTCTTTTCAACATTTAAAACAAAGTGTGGGTTCACACATGTGCGAAAATGAATCTGAGTCGATCAATTGACCTTGAGTGAAGTGGTGTCGAAGAAGCGCTCTGGCTCACTCAAGAAAGCCAACCAACAAGCCGTGTGTGCCGCCGAAAGCTGTAGTCTCAAGGAAAATCTTGATCAAACCACCTCTCACTCGCACGTCTCACCCACGGTAACCCAAGCGTGAAAACGGCGAGCCGCACGAGTCCTAGAAAAACACTCAATCTGGTACCACGTCAGTCCCAACTGTCCCAAGCGGTCCCAGATGGTCCCACGCGGTTCTAGGTGGTCCCATGCTGTCAAACACTTCGTCGAATGACTATTGAGTCGAAAACCGTTTCCGCCACAATTCTCAAAAAAATAAAACCGGTGCCGAATCTCAAAACCGCATGCGTCGAGACTGCCGCAAATGGCCGTTCGTGTCCCACGTCAGTCCTAACTGAACCCAGGCAGTCCGAAGTAGTCCAGTCCCATTGCCGCAAGTGTTGGGTAGTCTCAACTACAAAACATTTATCTCGTATGCCGCATTAAGAAAAAAAAAAACCGCCCGCCACACTCAGATTTCGTACCGTCGCATGTCGTCAATTGCCACCATGTTATGCTGCTTCTGCCGTACACACTAATGGTAGCAAACCTTCACCAAGAAAAGCAGATGCCGCGCCGCAAAAAAACCTTTCAACGTCGTAAAAAAAAATCTCCATTGCCACGCCGCACGTCCCACCGTCGTGCCGCAATTCCATTGTCGTGCCGAATCCTCATAAAAAAAAAACGGCAGTGCTTCGCCGTGCCGTACCACCATAAAAAAAAAAAAAAACGGCAGCGCTTCGCCGTGTCGTACCACCATAAAAAAGACGGCAGCGCTTCGCTGTGCCGTACCATCGCAAAAGACGGCGACACTTTGCCGTGCCGTACCACCGTAAAAAGAACAGCAGCGCGTCGAAGTGTCGTACCACCGCAAAAAGACGGCGGCACTTCGCTGTGTCGTACCACCGTAAAAAAAAAACGGCAGCGCTTCGCCGTGCCGTACCACCGCAAAAGATGGCGGCGCTTCGCCGTGCCGTACCACCGCAAAAAGACGGCGGCGCTCCACCGCGCTGTACTACCATGCCATGAAAATGGCAACGTCACTCTTCAAAACAAAGTGTCGCCGACGTGTCGTGAAAATGGCAGCGTCACCCCTCAAAATAAAGGTGTCACGCCGACGCCGCGGTATTTCGGCAGCATAACCCCACAAAAATGGGTTATGGTTGCCGAAAACATCGGCCGGCACACCTCCACCACTTGTCGTGTTCCCCGTCGCTCCTTGCCACGCTCCGCTGCCGCTCCTCACCACGCTGCCGCAGAGTCCCCCTTGAGACTAGCCTGCCAAGGGGTGGAGCAAAGTGCTCCAGCCAAGGCTATGACTGTCTTCTGCTTTGTCGCGCTCTTCCGCAGTCCTCCAGCTCCACCGACAACACTCCTCCCTCCTCTCCAGCACTCCAGCGATGAGGCAAGTGTGCTGTCGCACACTGATAGCTGGAGGCAAGCGTGAGGCAGCTGAAGGACAACTGTCTCTTTTGTAGTGGCTGAGGAGGGCAGCAACAACCTCAGCTGCCCCCAGGTAAAATCCGTCACTTGCCTGGGGCCGTTGATATGAGCCAGATCAACGGACTGAGGCTGTCTCACCTCAGCCACACACTTAGGGTGGTAGTCGTACTCAACTGCCCCCCTCTTTTTCTCCCTTTTCCCTACACTCAGCCCTACACTGAGTGCAGGTTCAGCGGGAAAATGRCTGTTTCCAGCCAAGTTCCCCTCACCACCTCTTCAACTCCCCAGCCTCTGGCCTGAGTCACATTCAGGCCAGTTTGGCCTGTATCTCATCGTAGCCACGGCCACATTCGTGGTCGTGGCTTTTTCTTTCTCCTTCTACCTTCTTTTTCTCTTTTTTCCCCTCCCCTCCCCTGAAAACGGGTATGGCGGTTGTCTGATTGGGAGAGGTAGGGAACGAACTCGTGAAAATTCACGAGTTCAAATCCCGACAGGCTCAGAGCGGGGTGCAAAAAGTACCCCGACTTTGATGATTTTTAGAAACATATTCGCTTAATAAAAAAATCTGAAAAAATGCATGCACATGGCATAGGTGCCTGACTACCTACAGACAAAATTTCAAGGCCAAAATAAATCTTTTACGCCACCAAAACAATATTGGCGCAAAACTGAAAAATACATATCTTCAAAAAAGTCTGATCCCGTTTTTCCTTCTTCCCCCCCCTGACAACGGGGAGGCAGCTGACAGGTCGGGAGGAGCAGGTCCTCCTCTCTCCCATCCTCTCATTCCTCTCTCTCTCTCTCTCTCTCTCTCTCTCTCTCTCTCTCTCTCTCAGCCATTTCAACTCCCCCTTCCTACCTGTGCCTGCATACAACCCACGACCCCAGCCTGATTCAGGCACAGGCTGGGGTGGTTCAGTTGCTCGTTTTTCCCATGAGCAACTGCCCCCAGCCCTTTTTTTTTTTTTTTTGTGCGAGGCACAAGGCCTCGTCTGCCCTACAGGACCCTGTTTTAGTGCGGGTCGGCCGCCCTAAGTGAAGGCAGGCTCGACCCAGGGGCCTTTGGGCATATGTTGGGGTCACCACGCAATTAGGGAAAATTCTGGCAGTTGCGAAGCGCCAGTTGGTTGAAAGCACATCGGCCCAGGCAACCTCATTCTGATGTATCAAAGGCTGGCCCTGGGCTGGATAAGGGATGTAGGCCAAACACAGGTCGCTGGCAGTTGGGTAGGAGTAACGTCCACATGCCTTGGGCCTGATTCGTTTGGAGTGGGCCTCAACCACCCGGGGCCTACCGGGAGGCTCTTGGGAAAGGTCCAGTACAGCCAGGCACACGCAGCAGGCAGGCCACCTCCATCCTGCAAAGGGTCTGCCTCCACATTTGACATTTGGGTGCTGGTTGTATGCTGCGAAAGTGCTGCCGTGCTAATGTTGGCCAACGCTCACGCACTTACGGTGAGTTGGAAGGAGCAGACAACCATAGCTGAAATGCACTGCTGTATGCTGGATAAGGCGCAGGGTGGTCCTTGGGTGCATGTGATATCTGTGTGTTGGGGAACGAAGTTGTGAGTGATACGAGAGACAATGTCATACCTGGTGCTGGTAGTGTGCGGCATTGTCCGAGATCTGCTCGTACTTTGGGGAGCTGTTGTTGTCATCGGCGGCATTGTAGTGCAGGCTAGATAGGATCTGCCATCTGTAGTCTGGGCGCCGAGCGCTAGATAGGATATCAACATTGGTTCTGTGTTGATGATGATGAGACTATTCAAAAATTGTCAATTACGAGCTTTTGTTGTGCTCTTATTTGGTGAAACTCGTGATGCAATTCTGCTATTGGTTCGAGGTCACGACTATCTGGTCACATGTGTATGATGCTGTTTGATTTTTGAAGTTCGCTATCACTCATTTCCTTGCATATGCGTATCATCCTTACGCAAGGGCCATCAGATCGGCGCGGTCGATCTCGGTCGTGCGATCGCGAGATCGCGTGCGATCGCGAGATCGCACGGTCGAAATCGACCGCATTTTCCTTCTGGGCAACTCAAAAAAAAAATAAAGGAGCTAGCCCAGTCGATGCCCCTCGGGCTCGATCCCGGTGTTTGTTGGGTTGTAGTCTGACTTGGTAACCTACTGGGCTAACTCCTATTTACTAGAGCAGAGCACGCAACCCTTCCATATGAAAGGCTGCAGCCCGGTTGGTTGCTTAACTCACTTTTAGGCAGGCCTTGCCTGCCCCTTAAGAATCTCAACTGCGCCACCGGCGGCGCAACGACTGTCCAGCCCCATAACACCTGCATCGCAACCCTATACTTAGAGCGACCGCCCTTTTGAGCCTACTTAGGCCTTGAATCGCATGGCTTAGCAGCCGCGTATCGTTCTTTTAGGTAGGGTATGTCTAGTTTTAGCATTCCCACGACCGTGTGTTGCCGCGACTCTATTAAGAGCCGCGACTAACCGGTCACACTGACGACTACCGCTATTATTGTCGGACTTCACAAGCGTTCGAACCTAAACTTAAACAGTTGTAGTCTTCTCGGTTATAGGGTAGGTTTGAATAAACTTTTGTAAACATAAGTCTCATAAAGTCCTTCAATTTAACGAAAATGTCGGACAACGTCCGACCTTGAAAAACCCGAGGAGATACCCTTGTAAGGGTTTCTACTCCGACACCGTAGTTCGTTGTTGATGTGGTTCGGGAAGGGTAGGGTAGTGATTATGTTGTATGTATGTTTTGTCATATTCGCTATACACAGCTCGAAGAGAGTGTGTGTGGAGTCCCGGTTGGTGCTTTATTCATGATGTTCATGAGACGCTGGACCCAGTTTCCAGCAGGTGACGCTCCCCATCAATATGCAGCAGAATGTGTGTGTGTGTGTATGTGTGTGTGTGTGTGTGTGTGTGTGTGTGTGTGTGTGTGT
>BFEA01000163.1:1897998-1912232 GCA_003427395.1 Chara braunii | reverse complement strand
GTGTGTGTGTGTGTGTGTGTAACATGTGTGTGTCACATGAGTTTCGCACGAGCACGACACGTTATACCCGCGCTGCTCCGACCAGACGCGTCGACACACTGTGAGCAAGATTCAAGATGCGAGGGGCGATTTATCAATGCAGCGGGGTAAACAAAAAACAAACAAACAAAAAAAAAAAAACCATTCGTGTGTCCATTTAAAGTGAGGGTAAAACAGGGTCATTTTAGCCGAAGGCATCCAACTACGCAAAGGTGGCGAAACGAAGCGAGGGGGGTGGGGGTGCCTCTTTCCTTGAGGAGCAATCAAACAAATGCACCCATTCCAAACTATTGAATTAAATTAATATGCAATACTTTTCACACCGCAAATCCCCAACAGGTCATTGAAAAAACATACATACATTTGTAGAGTGCAACCATCAATCCAACCGGGTGAGATCGCCATCGCGGATAAAAAACAAGGACATCATTCGGGAACCGAAAGAGGAAGAGAGGGGGGGAAGGGGGAGACGAGGAGGGATGAGAGAGGAGGGAGAAGGAGATGAGGCAGAAGGACGGTGTCGGTGTGAATACCCTTACAAGGGTATCCACCCTGGTTTTTGCAAGTGACAAAAAATAAAATTGGTTTAAAAGTTTAAGTATACCACGCGAGGCGCGGCGACGTCTATGGGTTATGTTGACTGGATGGTTGATTAGAGCAGAGAATGTGTGGGCGCGTAGAGTTGAGGCGTGAGTGATCTTTTTTATTATTGATGATTGAACGATCGGCGCGATCACCGACCGAATTTTTTATTTCTGATTAAGTAGGATCAAAAAGGTTTTGTCTCCCGATTGATATGTTTACTGGTGACCTGTGCGTATGTGCGGAAGACAGCCGGTTGTACCTAGGCGGAATGGCCCGGGGCGCTATGAGAAGGCCGCTGCTGCAGCTACCCGCGAGGAAAACACCTCCCCGTGTCGGCCTTCAAGGTCCTCATTTGAATATTTGCTACTACCACTGGGGACCTGCACTAGGCCTCAGGCTATGCCTAGTTTGGCGGCAGGCCCAAGTATTCGGTTTCATGACAAACAGCAAGGACCTGAGGTGGTGGCAAACTCCCTTTGGGAATAGCGGGTAGGAGAGGATTGTGGCGAGGCAGCAGCAATGCTGCCGCGCCAATCGCTCGTCAGACTTGGGTACAGGGGCGAAGAGGTATCCAAGCTGGCCTATGGCTGGTTGCCTCCGAAGTCTCCGCGAGAGGGAGCAGGAGCTGCTGACCAGCTCATATGGCTGAGGAAACCAGACAGTGAGGAAAAAAGACCGAATCTGGCCATGACAATGAGGCAGGTGTCCGCGAAGCAGGCAGGAGAGGATTGTATAGCGGAGGCATGCAGCAACACCGACGTACAAAACGTTCGTCGGACGCATGTGCAGACGCGAAAGTCTCCCGAATCGTGTTGTAGCTGCTTTCACTCGAAGTTTCTCTCAGAATCAGTTGAGGAAGTCAAACCCACGTGGCTGTCGGACTTCGCGGCAACGCGCTGTGCCAGGAGGAAACACGTGCGCTAGCAGAGTAAGTAGTGACTCGCATTTTGGCGAGAGTCGGCCTGCACTCTGTTGTTCGCATCTATCACCGCTCTTTGTGGTATAGGCCTAGCGCACTTTAGTAGAACAGGAAGGACGAAGGGATGACAGAGGGAAGTGAGAGAGAAGAGCGATAGGGAGAGGGAAGATAGACGAAAGGAAGAAGAAATGGGCGGATGAATATGGACGGGATCTGGTACGGGGTGCATGCGAGGCGGAGATGGTGATCGTAGAAGAAGAGTGAAGAAACCCTTAGTGCATCTTGGTCCTTTCTCGACCGATTCGGATGAACCAGACTGCTATCTGGGGGTTCTTAGGATTGGCGATCCCGAATCTGAGCTCGAAAATGGCAATAGGTTAGTAGAATCGAGGTTAGTAGAGGGAGATGGTGCGCGGAGGAACCGGGATGAAGCCGGCGGAGAGGAGAACGATGATACTGCACGATTCCTTACGAACTCGAGCGAACAAGAGGCAGGAACAGGGGTTTTGAGGGTGTGCAAATCCGATGGCGGAGTCGGATCCTCCAACGGGTATGCAGATTTGGCAGTACAAGACGTGAAGGCTGCGCTCCGGAGAGGAGCTAAGAAGGTGACAACGAGCCCAACCATTTTCGGCGATATATATATATATATATATATATATATATATATATATATATATATATATATATATATATATATATATATTTTAAACACACCCCCTGCAGTGTTAGTGGTGCTGGTAAGAGCAGACACCACTAACACCGGGGAGAGGCTCCATCTATTGGTGGGGAGCTTCACCTCCTGGAAAACGGGTCCAGCGTGCCATATACAAAATTGGTGAGCATGAACAACAAGAATGAGAAACCTGCCAGCATTGATTAGTCTTGCTTCCAGAGGATTAACTGTGCAGGTTTGTTTGAGAACAGGGAGGAGACCTCTTCATCCAAAACTAGATGCCATATACCCCTGCTGAATAACCTAGTTCCTCCCTGATTTTTTGTGAAGATTTTGTATAGTGGCTATGGACCTGGTAACATTGATTACCCTGCGACCCAGGGGATTAACTGAGCGGGTTTGTGTAGTGTCCAACAATGTAGTCCTGTGTGTACTTGGGGAGTTGCCTTTGTCTTCTGTATCTCTTCACCCACAGCGGACGGGCGCCTGATGAGCGGTTAAAGACTAATACCATTCAGCAAGACAATGATCTTTTCTCCAGCAATGTAGTCATGTGTGTACTTGGGGAATTGCCTTTTCTATTTTCCATTTTACCCTTAGCCCCTAATCCCCCCATACCATTCCATTTCAACCAAAGCAAGTGGGGGGGGTGGAAAGAAGTCCGGAAAGTCTGAGGAGGGTCTGAGCGGGATGGAGGGGTCGATTTGGATCCAGTCTTGGAAACATAGGTGGTAGTCCCTTTCCCCTGCCTCGATATCTTCTCCCTCTTTCTCCCCACCCTTCCATGTTACCTTAGCTATTCTGACCCCTTTTCCCCCGCCCAGCCAGTCTTTATAGAATTTCTCAATAAGTTGTCCAACTTCTTTCTTAGAATGTAGGTATGTAATTTTTTCTTTAAGCTTTTCCCATTGAATAAAAATATCTTCCTGTATTTGTTCCTTAATTGAGTTGATGAATTCCGTTCCATCCCGACGCACCCCTTCCATTTCGAGTGTGCATCGTCTCCACCATATGGCCCAGATCACCGCCCTGCGACCTATTTTGAACATATTTTCTTCGAAGGGGGTAGCTTGCTCCGAGGTCCATGTCTCACAGAGGAGTGCTCTCCAGTCCCATGGCCAAGGTTGTGAAGTGTCTAGTTGCCTCCATATACGATCCCACTACTCCACAACCATTTTGTTGTCGGGCACTGCAAGAATATGTGCTCTATGGTTTCTGGCAATTTTCGAGCCGGGAAGGATGTTGTACATAGCCTGCACCATGGGAGTGCCACACCTTTTTGTTCTAGGCGTGTTCTATCTATCAGCTAGTCATTTGTCGGCAGGGACCTGTGTTCTATTTGCCATTGGAGCGAGGCCAATTTTGCTGGCATGGCCTTGTTCGTTTTAAACCACTTGATCTGTCGTAGCATATCTCTGCTATGTTCAGGTGTTTCATCCAGCGTGCATCGACCACATCTTTCAGATTTACTCTCGGTCGCAGCATTCGGTAGGTCGCCTTGAGTGAGAGAGACTGCAGCCACCGCACCCCCGGTTTTCCTTTCCCATATTTCTGGGACCATATCCATTCATCGGGGTCAAGTGGTAGTGTTTGGATTGGTTTGTTTGGTTTGTATGCTCTCCATCGATCTTTTTCTTCAAGAACGCGGATACGGTATACTTCTGACCTCCGATACCATATCGTCTCCTCTGGCTGCAACCTCACTAGTTCATTATTCGCTATTATTATAAAAAGGTTGGCAGCCACTTCATGTTCCCCTTCATTGCCGTCTCGACGGGTATAGACTACATTCCCAACCACCTTTTTTGTGCCCCAGAACCCCACCCAGTCACCTTCCAACACCACCGGTCCTTTCCTCAAGATCCGGATCCAGTCTAGGGGGATAACGAAGATGATGGTTTCCAATGCCTCTCCCACTTTATGGCAATACTTCAATTTCATTCTCAGTTGGGTTTCAGACAGCCAATCCTTGGTTTCCTGGTCCCAGATGTCTTTCACACGAAGGACACCATTCTTGACCCACCCCTTCCAGGGGTTTTCATTACTATGAAAAACCCTACTGTGGGGTCCTGTTACGCATCGGTTTTCAAAAAGGGGTTGTCTAGTTACTTCTTCCCCACGTTTGGGCGGGACTTTGTCAGGTAAGGGCAACTTTCTCCACGTCCTTAGTAGCGTGGTCTAAAGAGGGTCTTTCTTTAAGTCCTGTCGGGCTGCCTGCCTGTCAGACCCTCCCTCCGCATTAGGCCGGAACGATTTTTGAGGTATAGTCCAGTACCTATCCTCAAGCCACGTTTCGGGTTCTACTTCAGAGGTCGTCTGTGGTGGTAGCCTGACAATCTGCTGTAGTGCTAACGGTTGCTAAGGCGCCTGTGTGGAAAAGAGCAGGCCTTTCACCAAAAGGTGGGAGCATGGGGTTGGAGGCTTACCTAGGTATGGTGCGGTGTCCGTCCCGCCAGTTCCAAGAGAATAATCCATCTGCTCTGCCTGCGCCAATCATTGGATGCATCTGGCTCGCGTCCCAGTGAAAGGTTCATTCGTTTCTGCTGTCGACTAAGCGGGCTTAGCGGGGGGGGTTAGCTAGGAGGTTGGGGACTTACCTGTTGGCCAGTGCATTGCTCAGCGGATGGGTGGTGTCGGTCTCTCCCAAGGAAGGCAGCAGACATGGGGATGGGGTAAGTGGATACTTACTCGACGAGCAGCGCAGCTGTGGTTACGAAGGTAGGTGATAGACCAAAAGTCGAGTGAGAAAACAGACGTAGTCGAACTAAGGTACATATATGCCACGGAAGACCGGAGGTGTGAGACGACCTAAAAGTCAGGCTGCAAGAGCGGTGGGCCGTAATCTTCGGGCCTGATTTGGCAACACCATCTTCTTCAGACCAGGGTACTGCCCATTCCGAGGAGCAAAGGAGCACGGAAGCGAGCAGTAGAGCCGGGAGACTTACCTACTGCCTGCTGTGTTGCTCGACCTGTTGAACGGAGGGACTGCTGCTGGCTGCTGCATACTGCTGCATATTGCTGCTGACTGCTGCTGGCTGTTACAAGTGCTGTGTAGCGGCAATGGGGCTACGGAGAGGTGTGGGGATTTAGACGAGTGATCAGGTTCTGCAAAAGGGGAGTTAGTGTTGCAAATCGGGAGGTCGTCGGATGGTTGACTTCGGCAGTCTGACTCAGAGTTGACCAAGCTGTTGATTTTTGACTGCCATTGCGGGGCCCTCAAGCGCACGAAGATACCAAGGCTCGCTCCTGCGAGTTGAGTTTGTCCCCTTTTTGTATCTCGAGAGTTTGAAACCCCTCATTCTGCCCTTCTTAATCTAAGTCTAGTCCTAGTTACGAGAGGAAGGCGGCAGGCGAGATTGCAAGCCGTAGGACCGCAGCAAGACTCTGTGGGGAGTCAACCCACCGATTGCAAGAGCTCTGCCGGAACTCAAGAGGAGTTATGGAGGCAGGGAATTGAAAGGTAACCATTTGCTTCCCCTCTATAAACCCAGTTATAACCTTTATCTGTATTCCTTGATATGCTTTGACTGAATATATTGAGCGCATCCCTACTTTGATTTCTTAGTTTGACTTTCAGGACACAAACCGGACTCAATAAAGGGATGTATGCACAATGTCAGTTTTAGTTTCATTGTTTGACTGAAAGCAAATTGTGGGGTTGCATCTGGGGGAAGGATGGGAGGAAGGTTGTATTGCATGTTTGACTGGGTCAACCAAAGGCTGGGAGAGTCTTCATAAGTTTGGAGGGCCCAATGCTATATTTGTTTTGGGTTGCCTGAAGGACCAGACATGTTCCCATAAGTTTGGGTGGTGTGGTTGCTTTGACTTGGAGGGCTGAATGTGACTGCCTTTTCAGGGACCAAACATTTTTCTATAAGTTTGGATGGCTTGGTCGCCTTCTCTTTCTTTGGGGTTTTCTATATGTTTATTTGGTTTCTGAAGGAGGGTTGACTATTTTTCCATAAGTTTGGATGACTCTGACCCTCTTTGTTTCATTATGAGAGAGGATTTTGGCGACAGACCGGACAAGTTCCAATAAGTTTGGGAGATCTGATCTGAAGCCACGCACATGTTAGAATCATAAAGCAAAACTTGTTTATATTTTATATGATATTACTTATGAATAGGCTAGTCAGAATTTTTTTCATAAGTTTGGATGGTCTGACTATAGCTTATCATAACTGAAGAGAGTATTAACTAAGAATAAACATGTGGTAAGAAAGGGCAGGCTGAACCTCGATCTAAGTTGATCGGTCCGGTCATATGCTACCTTATAAGACTAAGGACAGACAATTATATATAATTTGGATACTTAAACAGTTCAAGGCGACTAGGGTGGCCTAGTCATGTGTCCAAAGAAGAGAAAAGTTGTTGTGCCCTGTGTTTGTGTAAATTCTAGCTGAGCTAGGCAGGTTCCCATAAGTTTATGTGGCCTAACTTTATGCCTTATGTAAGTTGGGTAAAAGGGTATAAATCATTGAAAGATTACGAACTATTGTTGGACAAGGTTGACCTTGGGATGGTGAGAGTACTTACCTTTGTAGTTTGACTGAGTGAGGCTACTACTTAGTCTCAGTTTCAGTTTGATAGGTAGTTGCTTTAGTTGCTCGCCAAGTGCTAGAGTCATAGGAGTTAGTTTTAATTCCTGCATTTTCTAAGCTAAGCTTTTTTTTACCTAGGTCAATTTTTGTATTTTCTGGGATCATTTATTGTACTTGGTCTTGTATAAATCTTGGTAAGTCACTTTCTTTACGGGAAGCGTTGTCGAAATTTCTACAAAACCAAGAAGTTGGTCTGATTTTGTCTTTTTCAGGGTCCAACTTCTCTGATTTTTTTTTGACTTAGTAAAAATTTGGAAAACCTCATTTTCTAAAGGGAGTGTTGCCCAAATGTTTTTACTAATTCAGGGAGTTAGACAAAATTAGACCTTGAAAAGTCAAAATCATTTTAGAATATGGACTTAACTTTGTATAAATCTTGGCATAGTACTTTCTCTACGGGAATCGCTGCCGAAATTTCTACAAATCTAGGGGGTTAGTTGAAATTTTGTCTTAGTTGAACTCATGTCTCATTCCTGAGTTCATATTTGACTTAGTATGAATCTGAGAGGTCTACCTTTCTAAAGGAAGTGTTGCCCAAATTTTTACTAATTCAGGGAGTTAGACAAAATGTTGACTTTCCAGAGTTAGAGATCGTTTTGTTTTCATATTTGCGTTATTACAAATCCTGAGAGGGCACTTCTCATACGAAAAGCGCTGCCGAAATTTTCTTAGCTTAGAGGAGTTATATTACATTTTGACAGGTGGTAATTCTGACAATCCACTTTGCATAGAGGAAAATTTTGCCCAAAGATCCACCTTTTCTTTAAGGTACTGGCTTAGGGGTAGAATCAGGATTAGCCAAGCAGAATAATTCCTGATGAAAGCGTGATGTGGAGGCTACTCTCGATTTGGACTCATAGATCTAGCTTGGGGATTTGCCTGTCATGTGTTACAAGTCCTCTTAAACGTGTGATTCGAAATCAAGACTAGATCCAGCTTGATCCTACAAGGATCACATTCTGTTATCACTGATAACAGGTCGGTTGCCGATTCATTGGTCTACGACTCAACTCCCATTCATCCTCAATACTCAACCTAAAAGACTCTAACCCTGGTAATTTTATTGTTTTATTAAGGTTTCACCCGGACTGAGAAAAGGTTAACAACAATCGTATTTTTCATCACCACTTCAGGACACCTTTCACCACTTCAGGATGCAGCCTGCCTAAACAGGTGGTTTTCGTGGTCTTCGGACCTTTCACCACTTCAGGACTATTCATGTTTGAAAATCCTGAATGGTCCCGAAGTGGTGAAAACTTCGAAGACCCTGAAAACCACTTGTTTAGGCAGGCTGCATCCTCAAGTGGTGAAGGGTGGTTTTCATGGTCTTCGGACCTTTCACCACTTCAAGATCACTCAGGATTTTCAGACTGCCAAAAACTTCCACTTCATAATTTTCATTCCTGAATTTTCAGCTACCAGATAACCGCTTGTACTCGAACTTTTATTGAATGGTCATTTAACAAAGGTACTGAGTATTTAATTATGGTTGGTTGGACTGAGGCTGCGACTTGCATGGCGAAAGTGAGGGGTATGAGTATAGAGATTGGTTCGAGTTGACTCCGTGTAGTGTGTGGACTGTGTTGACTCTTTGACGTGATTGCAGGTATGATCTGTGGTTCGGATTTTGGATTTGACTGCCTGCGATCACACCTAAATATATGGCTGTGAGGAGTCTCACTTTGATTGTGAGAAGTGATCGTCACATACTTATTCCCCTATATATATATGTGTGTGTGTATGCATCTATGCTGGGTGTTCGCGTTGCCTGAGGGGCCTACGCTTAGGGGTTAAATAGGGGTTGAGATCGGGAAAGGGAAGAGACCCCCACTCTATTTTGTTGTATGCTTCTTAAGGCTTTCTTAGTCGGACGTTGGTCCTGCGCCTGGATTCGAGGTCCTTGTCCAGGACATCCTAGGCCCTAGACTCTGCATGGAAGGAATCTCCCCCTGTGCAGAGCCTATTTGCCCTGGCGGCCGCACGACTATTCCTTCAGCCGTGCAATATCGTGAAGGGTCAAACCTTCACGATACCTCGAGTCTGACACTTGAGTGTCATAAGCGGTACTCGGATCCACGAAAGACCGCTTGATTATGGGCACTACATAGTACGCCATCATTGCGACTGCTTGTAAATGATTGCATTGCTAGTCGACATGAGTAGGCCCTGCGTCCGCACGGTTTTATACTAAGTCTCGCGCGCGACGCCTATCTGATTTCCCCGTCGAAAGGTTATGGGATGGCTACCGAGGGACTAGGAGCGTTATCGCATTGTTTGTTTTGTGTTGCGTATGTATATGTACGTACGTGTGTGTGTGTACTTTTATTTTTATGTCCTTTAGAGTGGTGTACGCGTGGTGCGTGGGATGCATCCTAGTCGACCGGTGACGAGTCGCGCTTGGGACCTCAGCCCCCAAAGATGTCGGTTCGCATACGGGTCCGATAGAGGAGTAATACCGCTCGTACCCCCAATGCTACAGCGAACGAGAAACGACCTCGGCTGGTCCACCTCTGTGATTGCAGCTGATTAGCTCTCGTACTGTGGATTGGTAGCTCGGCGGGGATACGCCCACCGAAGGGAGGTGACAACTCCCGTAAGGCGGAGGTAAGTTGTGCCTCACGTAGGCCCTATCCGGTCGTAGGGGCTCGCGAGAGGTATGGCTGGCGCACTCGACCGGAGCGGCTTGCGGAAGCTCCATGTGCATTTGCGACGAGGATCAGACCGACTCCTGCGCGACGCGGCCGGGAGGGTCCCGCGCTGCCTTATGTGGTACCGGACCGATGCGCTCGACAACGGAGAGGGAAGGGGGAGGGGGAAGAGGGAGAGAGGAAAAGAAAAAGGAAGGAACGGATCGAAAGGAAGTTTCAGAACAACAAAACGAAAGTAAGCAAAACAGAAAGATTAAGGGGAAGAAAGAAAGAGAAAGAGAGAGAGAAGGAGACGGGGAGAAAAAAAAGAAAGGGAAGAAAGGAAGGAGAGCAAGGAAAGGAAAGGAAGGGTAGAAAAGGGTATTTCCGTCGCAGAAGAGGGAGAGGAGTGCACACACAGCATGAAGGCTACATCAATCGGGCGCTGAGGGAAGGAGAGGTTAGATTGCACAATCGAGATTACGAAGATTATTGTTCCAACACCAATGAACAAGATGAATGCCCCTTGTCATGAAAAAACAATCGATTATAAAGCACACCTCACTTCTCAGTTGTCAACCGTCCATGTAGTTCCATAAAGGGTGAGAAGGGAGAATGGAGGGGATAGGAGGGAGGGCAGGAGAAAGGGGAAGAGGGTAGGGGTAAGTGAGAGGGGGAGATTATGATCCCATTTCAACTCTATCCTCCAGATCCAGTGCGCTCATGTATCCGCACAGATCATCTCGTGGAATTGCTGGAAGGGCGTGGCAGTTCCCTGAAGCGCTTTTCTACCCCATGCCACGTGGGGCGTTGTCAGAAGGAGGAACATCTTCCATTGTTTGGAAGGCGGGGGGAGGGGTTGAAGGAGTACGAGGGAGGATGTTGTGAAACAAGGATGATGAACAGTTCTGGGGACGGGGGGCGAGGGTTGGGAAAGAGGAGAGGGGGGAAGAGAGCTCATGTGGAAAAGGACAGGGGAGGGAGTAGATGAAGTAGAGAAAGGAGAGGAAGTAGAGTTATGAAAGGAAAACCAAAAAGGCGCATGACGAAGTCTTCGCCGCCAATCCATGCTCCATTGCCCTTGCTCCTCACTATTTCCCCTCCTAGCTAATCAGTAGCAAGTCTACGAGCAGCGCCGAGCTCAAAGAAAAGACAACAGCAGCCTGCGAGGAAGAGAGTTACGAAGCAGATGGTACTCTCGATCAGAAGTGCAAAGCGCTTAGAGAACAAGCAGAGAAAAACTTTCTCAGAGAGGCACGCATCAAAGAGCGCGTTGGCTATGGCGAGACTTGGAAGTCGAGCAAGGAGGAGGAAAAGCAAGAAAGCGACATTTAGCACAGACGCGAAGGGGCATAGGTGAGGCACAACAGGTTCGACGGGACAGGCGGAGGCGTTTCGCACGATGCTTGGGCAGGGCGAGCCGAGGTGCAGGGTCGCAAAGGCAAAACCGGAAGGGTGCCACTTGTCGGGAACGTTACCACTTCCTCCACCTCCCGTTGTTCCGCCTCCAGGTCCCAGTCGGTGAAGAAGTTCATGCCGCTTGGCGTCACACTGTCGAGCGCATCGGTCCCACTCAGAGCGGGACCCTCCCGGCCACATCACGCAAGAGTTGGTCTACTCGTGATTCAAAAGGAGTTTCGGCAAGCTGCTCCCACCGAGTGCGCCAGCCATACCTCTCGCGAGCCCCTACGACATGATAGGGCCTATGCGAGGTACAACTTACCTCCACCAGCGGGAGTTATCACCTCCCTTCGGTGAGATACCAGTCCACAATACGAAAGTTAATCAGTTGCAATCTCATAGGTGGACCAGTCGAGGGCGTTTCTCATACGCTGTAGCATAGGGGGTACACTTGGTCCCATGCCTCTATCGGACCCGCACTCGAACCGACGCACTGGGGGGCTGAAGTCCCAAGCGCGACTCATCGTCGGTCGACTAGGACGCATCCCACTCACCACGCGTTACACCACACTTTAAAATATAAAAATAAAACACACACACACACGGAACGACACAAAACGAACAACTCAACAACACTCCTAATCCCTTTTGTAACCAACCCATAACCTTCCGACGCGGAATCCGGATAGGCGTCGAGCGAGAGGCTTAGTATAAAACCGTGTGGACGCTGAACCTTCTCATATTGACCAGCAATGTATGCTTACGCAAGCGGTTGCAACGATGGTGTACTATGTTGTACCCATAATCACGTGGTCCTCGATAATCTTGAGGTTCGTGTTCGACACTCAAGTGTCGACTGACACGCGCCTTGAGGGGTTAATCTCCCGACGCCAGACGACCGCCAAGTGTGGTTGAGAACCACACCCTCTTCTACACCCTGCGGAGAAGTGGGTGGTACACAAGTTCGTACTTTTGGTGACAATCGTTTCTCGAGGCCTTGGAGGCAAACTCCGTCGTCCAGGGCCTTGAGAGAGATCAAGGGGTTTGACTTTGACAGCTACCACAGGCATCAACGTCTAACTATGAAAGTTAACAAGCAAAATTGATCAAAAGTATAATCCAATTTCCCAATACCTATACATCAAATCAAAACTCGAGATAAAATAAAGGAAAGGGAAACATAAACTTATCAGGTATACAGATCGTGTGACAAATGCTTGTCATTCTCGCTCCTTCCAAAGTAAGACTCGTATACCAAACTCCAAAATACTAACCTGCATAGAAACACAGACACATACGAATGTCACATTTCCATACACTAATGTGGTCAACTTTACTGTTCCCTGTAAATCACCCAATGCCTCACACACTTAATCCTCTGTCATAGTCCAACTTTCCATAAAATCTTATAAGTTCTTTATAATGGTCATCAAGTTGAGGGCTACGGCATCAAGTTGAGGTACAAGTATGAGCAAAGTTAAGGTACATGTATGAGCAAAGTTGTGGTACAGGTATGAGCAAAATTGTGGTACAAATATGAGCAAAGTTGTGTCGTGAGCCGACAAGTAGACGATCAATCAACCGACTTGTTATTAGTAATAGCAAAATATGATCCTCGTGGGATCAAGCTGAATCTAGTCAAATCCTGAATGGAAACGATCAAAGTGACCTGTAACACAAAACATATCAATTCCCAAGACTAAGTTTATAAGTGCATGAAGAATAATCTCCATATCACATTCTCTCTAAAAAATCCTTCTGATAACTAAGTCTGAGTCTACCTCTTAAGCAAGTGCCCAAAGAAAAATAGACCTTGACATAATCTTCCCTTTGTAGAGTGGATTGCCAAAAATCGCCACCTATCAAAATATAATTTATCTCCTTCAAATTAAGAAAATTTCAGCTGTGCTTCTTGTAGGGAAAGTGCCTTTTCAGTATTTGTATTAACTCCAATATTAAATTTGAAATAATATCTAACTCTAGAAAGTCAAATTTTGCCTAACTCCCTTAGTTAGTAAAATTTTTTGCAGCATTTCCTTTAGAAAGGTAGACTTCCCAGATTTATACAAAGTTAGATAAGAACTCGAAATAAAGCTTGAGTTCTGTAAAAAAAAAAATTAACTAACTCCTTAGATCTGTAGAAATTTCGGCAGCGCTTCCCATAGAAAAAATAACTTTCTAAAATTGATACAAAACTAAGTTCAGAATCTGAAAGAACTCTGAGTTTGAAAGTCAAATTTTGTCTAACTCCCTGAATTAGTAAACATTTGGGCAGCATTTCCCCTAGAAAAGAAGGCTTTCCAGATTCTTACTAAGCCAGACGTAAAACTTAGACAAAAGTTGAACTTTGAAAAAACAGAATTTGACTAACTACCTGGTTTGTAGAAATTTTGGCAGCGCTTTCCGTAGAGAAAGTAGCTTACCAAGATTTATACAAAGCCAAGTATAAAAAGTGATCTTAGAAAATGCAAAAATTGACCTAAGTAAAAAAAGTTGGCTCGTAAAATCCAAAAATAGAACTAACTCCTATAACTCTAACACTCGACAAGCAACGAAAACAATTACCTATCAACCTGAAACTGATACTAAATAGTGATCTCACTCAGTCACATGCAAGGTCAAACCACAAAGATAAGTACTCTCACCAGCCTCAAGTAAACTTGGTTAAATAATAGTTCGTAATCTTCCAATGATTTGTCCTTTATACCCAACTTACATAAGACATAAAGTTAGACTATCCAATCTTATGGAAACCTGTCTAGCTCAGCCGTTCAATATAGACAAACACAGGGTACTACAAATTTTCTCTTCCTTAGATATGACTAGGCTATCCAACCTAGTCGCCCTGAACTGTTTAAAGTATCCAAGTAATATATAATATGCACTTAGTCTTTTAAGGTATCATACGACTAGCTATGCCAAAAAAAAATAAAAAATCGCCAAAGATGGCGGTGTCGAAAACGTGCTCGTGCACACACTAAATTTATTTTTATTTTTATTTTTTGTTATTTCTATTATTAGTATATGTTTTTCGTATTTTGTTTTATTTCAAATTTAGTAAGGAATTCGGATATTATAATCAGGCAAATCTTGTTTAATTTATTTTTTTTTATAACATATCTTTTTTTCATATTTGTTTGATTTTTTATTATTATTTTTTTTTTTTGGGTCCGCGTTCGGTTTGAACGGCAAAACGCATCCCCAAGGGGTCCCATACGTTCGAGCGTTCGGGTTCGGGCGGGTATAGGGTAACCGGTGTTCGGGATGGGCTGAACGACCGAACCGAACGCCCGAACATATGCGACCCCTTGGGGATGCGTTCGGCCATTCAGGCCGAACGCAGACCCAAAAAAAAAAAAAAAAAAAAAAAAAAATCATCAAAAAAA
>BFEA01000163.1:1875594-1892842 GCA_003427395.1 Chara braunii | reverse complement strand
GCGCCCGTGCGCGCCTAAGCTTGGAATAACAGTAAGAGTGCGTGCCCGTGCGCGCCTAAGCTTAGCATTGCAGTTAGAGTGCGCGCCTGTGCGCGCCCAAGCTTGGAATAGCAGTAAGAGGGCGCGCCCGTGCGCGCCCAAGCTTGGGATAGCAATTAGAGTGCGCGCCCGTGTGCGCCCAGGCTGGATATCGTTATTTGAGTGCGCGCCCATGTGCACTTGCGCTGGATATGTGTGGGCCCAGGCTGGATATTGTCGTTTGAGTGCGAGCCCTTGTATGCCTGAGCATAGGATTGTTGGCTGGGAAAATTTGGCATCATGCTCCCGTTGATTTATTTCTTTGTTGATCAGCAACACCTCATGCACATGATATTTTCCCTCGCACGGGGAGCATTGGCAGTTTAGTCCCTGCACAGAAGACCTGGCTCAGTCTAGCCTCAGTACATTCAGCATTTGTGACTGGTCCCTGTGCATGAGATGTTCTACTGATTCGTTGCTGTTCAGGCCGGCCTACTTGAGATTGTTGTTGTTTAGCCGGGCCCTTCAGGCGGGCCTTCTTGAGATTGTTGCTGTTCAGGCGGGCCCTTCAGGCGGGCCTACTTGAGATAATTGCTGTTCAGGCGGGCCCCTTCAAGCGGGCCAACCTCTCGAGATCGTTGCAGTTTTCAGCCAGGCCCCTTCAGGCGGGCCCTTTCTTTTGAGATAGCTGTTGTTCAGCCGGGCCCATTCAGGCGGGCTTTATATTGAGTTGCTGTTCAATCGAGCCCGTTCAGGCGGGCCCTATATCGAGTTGTAGTTCAGTCAAGCCATTCAGACAGGCCTCCACATTGAGTTGCTGATTGCTATCTAGCCAGGTCTTGGAGGGAGTATTTGCATTAGTGAGAGTGCACCTTTTATCCAAGCTGGCTCGTCGTCGTGAGACTGCCCCTACGTGGGGCAGATTGATTGAGAGGTTCTGCTACAGGCATGTGGGACATCAGAGTTTCACTATCAGGGCTAATGAGTCCTCGACCTCGAGACACACGCTTGTGATCACCTACTCGGTGAAGGGGGCAGAGACGGGAGTGAAGGGCAACATTTAGGACAGGATTGCGGATTATATATTTCACAGGGAGAGCTATTGGAGGGACAACTGGCTACATGTGGTGTTCCCTCGCGTACCTTCAGCACCTGGGGGTGTGCTCTTCGATTTTGACGGATGCTACCCCAAGGCCCCTAGTGAGTCCCGCAGCAAGGAGAAGAGGCGGAAGGACGATCGGATCCGGAGAGAGATAGCCAGATCCGGGGTCCCAATCACCACATGAGTACAGGGATCAGAGACAGATGAGTCGGACTTGGAGCCCTGCTCTGTGAGTGACGTTGATCTTGGTGACTATTTCGACTGGGACACTCACAGAGGTTGAGTTTGTGGACAACGACAGGAGTGCTGGCGACCGGTAAGCGGCGACGGAGGAGAGCGACATTGAGGAGGATCGCACATCTTCTTGCACGGTATCTACAATGAGGGTGATTGACTCCTACATGTCAGACGACCCTAGGTCCGAGACAGTTATTGGTCCCCCGAGAGCGAAGGGTCCGCTCCCATATCTCGGAGATGGCTACAGTCATTTGGTTGGGACAGACTTTGCTATGCAAGCTTTTCGGAAACCTCTTTACGCATATCGTTTTCTCGAGGTTTCTTACATCTACTCTGTTGGGAGAGGACAAATTGAGATACTGATTGGAGCTTCAGGTGACATCACTCTTGCGGAGGAGCTTTATCTCAGGAGTGTAGCAGACGAGGAGATGGCGAGATGCATGGCCTATATCTGCAAGATTGATCCAGCCGCGCCTCTCGATATCAACTATGTGGTTCTAGAGTCTATAGCCACGCGGGTTCTCAATGACGAGGTGCCAGACAGGGAGTCTGAGACGGCAACACTCACTCACGAGGGGGTACCGCTTGTTATCATTGGTTGAGGTTCTCTCTTTTTAGTCACTATTGATATATTACGACATTATTATTTATTAGTAGTTGCAACCCTCCAATGGCTGCTCCCTTCATACCTTGTGTACTACTCTTCAGTCTNAGTCACTATTGATATATTACGACATTATTATTTATTAGTAGTTGCAACCCTCCAATGGCTGCTCCCTTCATACCTTGTGTACTACTCTTCAGTCTTGTATCTCTGGTCATGCTCTTGCAGAGTCTGGTTTCTGGTCTTCTCATTCTGTCAATTGCTCTATGATGCATGTTTGTTATTTTCCTCCTTATTTTACACAGGTTACACTCAAGGCAACTTGAAGGACTCCTGAATGATAGGGACTCCGGTGACCTTGGGTCTATCCTTTATATGGGGTCAGGTGCAGGCGAAAAACCCGAACGCCTCACTCTAAGCTGTGCCGCCGCTGGCAGGAGGGATAACCCTGACTACTCGGCTGTATGACAAAGTGTGACTGCCTCTGAATAAACCTCTATTTTTTTTTACTTATAAAAAATCCCGCGTGACAGTCTGCTAGTCCATCAACCCACTGAGCTCGGTACGGGGAAGGATATCTCACCGGACCCTTGGAGCAGTGGGGGCGCGACAAAAATGGCGCCGTTGCCGGGGACTCAAAAATTTTGAGTTTCTGGGAGCGGAACTTGGTCACAATATTCTGTGACTAGGCAACAGTCTAGCATATTTCGTACAAGGTCTAGTCCAGGTCAGAAAGATTTTCAGCTAGAGGAGCCCCGAGAGGAGGGGCCTCTTGCAGCAGTCTATCTGAAGTGACTCAGACCTGCAAGCAAGGGATTGGAATTTGTTTTCTGGACCTTTCGCTTGACAAGTCTATAAGTCAGAAACCAGATGATGACTGGAGAGTATAATGTCCTAGAAACCCTAACTCGTGTCACCTGCGGTAGTGCTTTCCCTTATATGTTTGTCAAATGCATTACTTGTGTAAAAAGTACGACGACTGTGCATGTGCTTGTCTCTAGATTCCTTGACACTGATGATTATGATATTCGACCCTACATCCTAGAAGGGACTGATCGGGATTCGAGTTTCTTTACGAACTGGGATGTCATAGTGGAGTGTGTCAAAGCCGAGAGGGATCAGTTGAGACAACAAGGGATAGAGGCGAGTTGGAGCTTACTACCTAAGATTTATGAGAAGATTCCTACCCCGCCAGTACCTAAAGGATTCTGTGGTGGGAGGAATTGGCATCCAATCATCAATGGGGCACTGAGAAGGCAAACCTGGTAAGTAGTCAATGTCAGCAGTAACGAAAGCGATAGAGGCGCTAACTAGGATCACGGCTGGGGGTGCCTTCCCGTACGTCATTGAGAGGTGTGTGACTTGTGAGCACGACTCAGTGATCTTGTACGTCCTTGTAGCTCGGTTTCTTGATACGGATGACTATGATGTGAGGCCATACGTATCTGTTGAGACAAGGAGAGGGATCGATTACGAGGCATGTTGGATAACTGCTGCTGAGTATGTCTTGGATGAAAGGTTGTTGCTGAAACAACGAGGGAAGAAAGTGACTTGGAGTGTCCTGCCTAGAGAGTTTCGGAGATTCCCAAGTCCGCCTGTGCCCGCTAGCTTCTGCGACGGGAAGCACCGAGGACCGATCCCAAGGTAGTGTTCTACCATGCCAATCTCATCGGGCCTACCTAGCCTAGTGTCGCATCCTCTCACGACCCCGATGACAGTCGCTCGTTGCTCATCTGGATAGACCTCGAAGCAGAAGCTCTCTTCGTCATCAGGAATGTAGACATCTCTTGGCATGGCTCACCACACTCGGTCCCTAAGTACTGCGTTGAGGATGAGCAATTACGGATCAGACTAAGATTAGGCATCTGCTTGATTGCAAGAGTTCGGATGACTGCTGCATGCGAGGGATGAGACCATCCTATCTATACAGCATCCTGCGGACAGTCTGGCTAGAGGCGCTAGGAGCAGTCCAAGGCAATGATATTGGAATGTGAAAACTCTAAGTCAATTGCGACTGTGACCATTGGTAGAGGATGGTTAGATAAAGTAACTGAGACCGACAGTCCATTTGAGATATTGAGACACGACGTCTGTAGAGAAGGACATTTAGTATTCTATGTTCCAGTGGTCAAATTTCTCAAGACAGACGAGCTTGACGTGAGGGTTTATGCCCAGGAAGGAATAAAAGAGGAAGAAGGTTATTTAGAGTGTCTGAGGAAAGTGTACTTTCACCTCTCGAGGATAAGGGAACTACTTCGAAGCTTGCATGAGAAAGTGACTTGGGGGAAACGAGTCAGACAATTTGAAAGACTCCCTAGTTTTCTGACTACGGATAACTTCGCTGACAGAACAGATTGGGCACCTCTTCTAGAAGCTATTCCCGTGGTTGGCAAGGCAAAAGAGAATAACCTAGTCATGCGACCAAAGACGCTGTTTTCCGATACCTTTGTACGTCGGTTCGAAGTTCAAGACGAAGTTTTTCCTGAATTTTCCCTCACCGGGCAATGGGAAGAAGTTTGTTATGGCTGAGGAGTATACTGGTTTCCTAGGAAGCAGGCATATTTGGGAGAAGGCTGAAGGAAGCGAACTACCAGATATTAATTCCTCGGTCATCTCGCGATTACTCAGGGATCTAGAGCCCCTCACGGTAGGAGGAGCATTTCCTTATGAGATTGAGAGATACACTGTCTTAGCCATACCTGAGGTAGAGGAGAAAGTGTATGTGTTAGTAACTCGCTTCCTAGAGACCAATGAATATGACGTACGTATATATACTCCAGTGACTAGAAAGATTTGGCGGCGGTATACTGGGTGTCACGAGTGGACACTTAGTCACGTCTGTAAATACAGAGACGAACTCAAGAAGGAAGGTAAGAAAGTTACCTGGAGTGTGAAGCCTACTGAGTACGAGGGTTTTCCAAGTCCTCCTATTCTATATAGCTTCATCAACGGTGAGAACTGAGAGCCTATTCTTAATGCCGTTTTGGGAGATAGGAAGTGGAGTAGTATCAACATTGACGATTCAGGCACTGGATAGGATTAGACGGATCATGGGGGTTGCTAGGGACTAGGCAATGTCTGGTTACTGTCCGGCAGTCACGACAACACTAGACGCCTTGGTTCCATTTACCAGTGGAGGAGCCTTTCCCTACAAGATAGAGCGCTGCATATCCCTGAAGGAGAAACATGCCTTTTGGAAGGCGTATATCCTTGTAGTGAAATTCCTTGACACTGGTGAGTATGATATCCGACCCTATGTCCCCTCATTAAGAGAGAGAGGGACAGATCGCGAATCTTTTCAAAGCTGGATTAGTAATACAGTTGATCAAGAAAAGAGAGAGTTAGAAAGAAAAGGGGCAAGAGTAGTGAGTAACCTAACTCCGATTGTGTTTGACAGGTTCCCCGAACCAGTTTTGCCGGAAAGTTTTACGGACGGTAGAAACTGGGAACCAATTCTAAACGCAATCATAAGAGAGAAGAGGTTCAGGAAAAAATAAAGGTTTTAACCAATAAATCAGACAAGATGGTCAGGGGACCGGACGCAAGGCAGAACCTTGCTAGTTCCTCCGCAGGTGACGGAGAAGTGACCACTACCACTGTTCTACAAGAAATGTTGAAAAGGATAGAGGCCATGAAGACCGCGATGGACACTATGAATGTTCGTCTAGACCTTCCAAGAGCTAAGGTACCTCCAGAGAACATACCCTGCTTTGATGGAACCAAGGTTAGGGAGTTCCTGAAAGACTATGATGTCTTCGGTATGAGCCACGGTTGGTCGGATAAACAAAAGTTAAAAGCTCTGTTAGCCTATGTTGAGCCTAAGATGAGGGTGTCGGTGACAAAAACGACACAACGACTCACAACATGGGTCGAGGTTAGAGAAAAGATGCTGGAAGAATATGCAAAGTATAACGTTCCAACGACCATGCAAAATTTGTTGGAAGTGCGACGTTCAAAATATGCAATCCTTGATCGATTCCTGGAGGATTTTGAGTGGGTTGCGCGGAGAGTACCCTTCCTGGATGAGGCCCAGAAGTATCATGTCCTGCTAATTAATTTCACAGAGGATGAAAGAAAGAGTGTGGTAAGCCGCGCTGCTCATTATCCTCTGAAGTGGGATGGAGTGGTTGAGATGGTCCGTGAACTACCTTCGGTGTCAAACCGGAAGTGGTCTCTGGAACAGATGAAAGCAATCACTAGTGCAAGAGAGGGAAATGTTGAGGCAGCTAAAGGAGGAAACTTGAAGGCCGAAGAGATCCTTGGTCTTCTCGTTAAGCTTGGTAGCTTCGAAAAGTTAACCCTTCCTGCCCCAGCAACTCAAACACTTGTTGGAGCCGAAAAAGGTAAGGTAGAAAGAAAGAAGGAGAAGCAAAAAGAGGAGAGTGAAAGTGAGAGCGAGAGTAGTGATGATGATGACGCTCGGCGAAGGAGAAAAGAGAGAGAAAAGAAGAAGCGCGACCGGGATTGGAAGAAAGATAATAAGAGGCGAGATTGGAAAAGGAGAGATGACCCATTCCGATGTTATTATTGTGACGAGGAAGGTTATACTATAACTCGGTGCCCTTTACTAGAGAAGGAACTCGAAGAAGGGATTGTCAAGAAGAATGCCAATGGGCACGTATGTGATGCCAATTGGAACAAGATAGATTTCCGAGTCAAAGGAGGGATGAGAGCAGTTGTCCTAGAACAGGCTAGGGCCAATAAGGATAAAAAGAAGAAGACTAGAGTTAATATTATTACCTTTGATGGTATGCTACCTTCGGAGATAGTGGTTCGAGACGACAATCGCGGAAGTCAAAGTCTAAATGTATCCCATATCAGCCAGAAAGAGGTCGAAGAGAAAAAGCGAGAGAAGGCTCAAAGAGAACTAGACCAACCGATAGATGGGACCAAGGACCTAGTGAAGGAAGAGAAAGGAAAGGATACTGCCGGGAAGAAGAGAAGGGTGGTCTTGAGATCCGAGGCTGAGGAAGGGATCTCGATAGATGAAGTAGTAAAGAAGCTACTTAAGGAGACCGAGATCACCTTATCCTGGAAAGAGGCAGTAGCCTTGGTACCTAAGTTTAGGGAAGAACTTAAGAAGATGGTTGAAAGGCGGAAGGTAGAAATCAATAGCCTAAGACTCTTTCCTCAGCATATGGAAAGAGCCCCGCCTGATACCAAGATGAGGTTTGGTAACATGTCGTGTGGATACTTGAATATCTCTGTGAATGACGTGAAGGTTAGAGCCCTAGTGGACTCTGGGTCCGAGATGGTGCTTATGTCCTCGGCCACGATGAGATCATGTGGGCTTGGAATAGATAGGAAGGCCAATCATCAACTTTCCAATATAGCCAAGTTTCTGCCTTTGGAAGGTTTTATTGATGATTTGCCTATTCGAATTGGGACTTTACGGACCGAGATCCTCTGTTTTGTGGTCCCCAACTTGGATCATGACTGTATTCTTGGAGCCCCTTTCCTACACAAGAGGCTTGTGCGTTCTTTGATTATGATGGGGCAACCTGACTTTCTCTCCAAGATTCTAACAATAGTCAAGAACAGACTTTTGTGATAAGTCATAGGCATCATCCTCGACATCAGCGACATGTTAACTCTCTTAAGCATGGAGAATCTGACAAGCTTATTGAGGAAGTACGGACAAAACTGAAAGAAAGTGGAATAGTAGACGAGAAGACCACGATTAGAGTGAATGATATCTGAAAGATGCTCAAGCTCTTGGATAAAGAGAAGGAGCAGGGCGATAAGAGAGAGATGAAGGGGTTCAAGGATGCTGTGAGGGCAGCAAAAGTTGGCACAATGCAGCTCACCTCCTCAGCAACTGATCCTTTTTTCAGGAAAATAACCACCGGATCTAAGAGGAAGTATAAGCGCAAGGACGTTAAGAAGAATCCGGTGGCAGTTTTGATAGAGAAAGATTACAATGAGGCGTTAGAGAAGGAGAGAAAGATAATTAAAAGATTAAGAGAGACTGCATTAAAAGGAGCGAGAATTACCCCAGAGAGGTTCAAGATGATGAAGGTAGGAGCCGATGACTTTCTTCTGCCGGCTGAGAGGGATTTCATATATGAATTATGTCAGAAGTACAATAGTGCCTTTTCCTTTATGATGAGGAGAGGGGACGACCGAACGTTGAAATGATCAAGATGGTCAAGATCTGGACCGTTCCTCACACACCTTGGAATATTAGACCCACGAAATATGCCCAAAAGGAAGAAAAAAAAGTAATTGAGTACATAAACCAGAAGATCGCCTCCAACGTTGCGGAACCAACTGATGGAGCCTACGCCAATCACTGCTTTTGTTTTTGGAAGCCAGGTGGTGGTCTGCGCTGGATACATAACTTACAAAAGTTGAATTCGGTAACTGTTCGCGATGAAGGTAGCTTGCCCAACGCGGATCTGTTGGCCGAGTCTTTTGCCGGAAGGAGCATTTACTCCCTAATTGACTTGTACTCTTGCTATGACCAGTTCCCGATAGATCCTACTAGTCGACCTATGACCGCCATGCATACACCTAGAGGCCTCATACAAATGTGTGTGGTGCCTCAAGGGTGGACGAATGGGGTCGCCGTCGTCCAACGAGACATGCTGAAGGTCATGGAGAACATATGCCCAGAGGTTACGTTCCCACACATTGACGACAATCCAGTTAAAGGACCGAAGGAAAAAGACTTTAGTGGATGGTCGAGTCAGGCAGTTCGTATGGGAACATGCGCAGGGAGTGGCGAAAGTACTAGAAAGGCTGGCTAAGTACAACCTAACAGCCAGCGGGCCGAAATCACTACTGTTCCAAAGAGAGGTAACGATCTTGGGTTTTAGGTGCTTCTTAGAAGGAAGGAGCCCCAATCCGAAGAAAATGGATAAACTCCTGAACTGGCCTATGCCTCTAAAAACGGTTGGGGAAGTAAGGAGTTTCCTAGGGGTCTTTCTGACGGATCTTCATCCCCGGGTTTGCCAAGATAGTCGAGCCCCTTAGAGAAATGGTGTGACAAGGAACTAGCTTAGAGTGCTCTGACCAAAGAGAGAAGGCTGCGCGGGTATTTCAAGATAAGCTAAGAGATGGCGGGGTCGTATTGGGAGTACCCTACTTCGACGATGAAAGGGAGAGGCCCTTCATCAACGAAGCCGACGGCGGCCCGATAGCATTAGGAGGAGTGCTCGTGCAGCGAGATGAGAATGGTAAAGAAAGACCACTTAGATTTGAGAGCCGCACCCTTAATTCGGTCGAGAGAGACTATATTCAGTTCAGGAAGGAACTCCTGGCGATCCTGCACTGCCTCAGGGTGTTTAGACACTATGTTATGGGGCGGAGATTCATTCTAAGAACGGATTCCACAGCGGTAATCGGAGCTGTTAAGAGACATCAGCAAGTAAATGCTACGGTCAGTAGGTGAATAGCTCACATATGGACGTATGATTTTGTACTAGAAAAAGTAACTACTGAAAAGAATCGAGCCGATGGGCTGAGCCGCGTAGAATGGGGATCAATAGATGATGAATCTCTCGAGGAGGCACCTTTCGTTGACGAATTCCTTATGGAAGACGATGATGAAGGACTACCTCCAACTCCTAGTTGTTATACAGCTTCAGCCATACAAAAGAGCAGGGAAGACTGTTGGGGAGAAAAGGAAGACCCTTACCTCCATTACCTTCTAACTCGAGAGGATGAGGAGGAAGGATGGTATGAGATGGTAGAACAAACTGCTGTTGCAGCTCATGAGCTGGTAAGGAGTTCAAGGATGGTTGAACGAAGGTTGAATGAGATAGAGGAAGAGCCGGAAGACCCTGAGCGAGATAAGGACGCTGAGGAGAGATTTAAGAAGGATGAGTATGATGCGGAATATAAGAGGATCGATATGATAATGAGCAGTAATCAGTTGGACGAATTCTACCATGAGAAAACAAAGAGAACCTTTAGGCTGCGTAGAGGTCACCTTTTTGTGGATGCAAAGAAAGGACTACCGCCACTGAGAGTAGTGTGTGGTAAGGAAAGGCAACTAGAGGTGATCGTCGCACTTCATGAAGGTCTAGCAGGGGGTCATAGGGGTGCTGATGCTACATACTATAAAGTATCTCGACTATATCACTGGGATGGTCTAAGGGATATGGTTATGAGATATTGTAAGTCATGTGAAGCCTGTCAGAAAATGTCATCTATGAGATTGATTGAACCCTTATACCCCACTGTTCTTGTTGAACCTGGTAGTATTGTTCACCTTGATCTAATTACTATGCCACCTGGTAAGGATGAAATGAAATATGTACTAAACATGAGAGATAACATGTCTGGTTATGTTGAAGCAAAAGTCATCTGTAAGAAAACCGCAAAGACAGTGGCAGATTGGATCGAAGAAATCTATCTGAGGTACCCCTTCAGACGTGAGTTTGTGGCTGATCAGGGATCAGAGTTCAAGAACGAGATGGTCAGGAAGCTCATGTTCAGACTTGGAGTCAGGATCAGATTTGTGACACCATATCATCCTCAGGCTAATGTACCAATGGAAAGAGGTCACATGACACTAAAGGATGCTATATCAAAATGGTGCCAAGGTGACTCCAGGAGCTGGCCATCTTTTTTGAGGGCGGCTGTCTATGCTGGCAATATAACTGTCAAGCGGACTACAGATTATGCGCCCATTACACTCTGGTATGGCAGGTATGCTACTTCTCCCATTGAGAACCTGGTTGAGACATGGACCCATGAGATGCAGAGAGAGTCGTACTCCACACTGAGGCTGAGGACCAGGCAGATCAAGGAAGTGGATGAAGCCATAATTGAGGCCACAAAGGGGATGTCAGACAACAGATTATCTGATCAGACACGGTGGAACAACAAGAGGTACATCAGGAAAGAACGACTTCAGGTCGGAGATATTGTACTTCTACATGATACATCTCTCGAGACACAGTGGACCAAGAGATTGGAGGCCAGGTGGATGGGACCATTCAGGATCATCAGAGAGGTTGAAGGCAAGGCCTATGAGTTAGCAGAGATGGATGGTACGAGATCCCATGGTATAGTGTTCGGCTCCCGGCTCCAAAAATTCATACTTAGAGATGCAGATTTGATTCCGAGTTCGGCCAGAGTGATGAGGCGAGGCCCGAGAGCCGTCTAGACATGCTGAGACGTGGCCAGTGTGCCCTCAGCATTTGTTGGGACGTGGTGAGAGTGCCGCCAACTTCAGATGATTATATGCTGGGATGTGGTCAGTGAGCCGCCAACTATCGATGATTATGAGCTGGGAAGTGGACAGTGTTGCCGCCAGCTACAGATGATGATTATTTACTGGGATGTGGCCAATGAGCCGTCAACTATCGATTATTATGAGCTGGGATGTGGCCAGTGAGCCGCCAGCTATCGATGATTATGAGCTGGGATGTTGACAGTGTTGCCGCCAGCTACAGATGATGATGATTATTTGCTGGGATGTGGCGAGTGAGTCACCGGCTATCGATGATGATTATGAGTTGGGACGTGGCAAGTGAGCCGTTCACTATCGATGATGATTATGTGCTGGGACGTGACCCGTGTGCCGCCAGGAGCAACTGACAGTCGGCTGCTATGATTATGGTACGATTTCGGATGCAAGAGCCGGATACAAACAACCTATGATGACTCGGCTCATTGGTGGACTTATGTGTCAGGCGGACCCAAATTGGCCCCAATTTTGCATATATTGTATTTTATTTAGTCTGAATGACATTTATGGCTGTGGAATAAAGTAAAATCTGTTTTTCTTCCTCTCATAAGTCAGCGCTCAGTTGATGGGGCAACCTTCTAGTACGATTGCGTAAGGAGGATTGCCTAGCATCATCTGGCACAAATTGATTAGCTATCTCTGAAGGAGGGTGACATTTGGCCTAGTGAAGTGTTCCCTTGGCAAGGGACTCAGCATCGCCGAGATGGGGTTCCTCTCCAGACGGGCCTTCGCGGCTAAACGCTACCAAGCTCTAAAGGGATAGGTAATCAGTCATGTGTCATAATTGATGGAGTGATCTGTCCGATCATGTGATCAGGCAAAGATCACTTAGCATCGCAGCGGATTGAGGCTCGCTGCATTCTACATGCTGGAAGGAGTGTTCCCACTGCAGCCGTCGGGCTCTCGCAACTGTTCTCCGACGAGAGTCTATCCACAGTGGCGTCCCCTGCGGTGTTAGCACTTGCGTCCTTCATGAAGAGGCGGAGAGTTTTCAACTGCGCCTCTTGAGCAAGAGATGATTCCCTGAAGCAGGTTCTCACAAGGTCTAGAGGCTAGCTGGGCCAGCGGAGTGTCTGAGCCATAGTGGCAGATAACTCCGGACCCTAGAGTGACTAGCTGTTCCTCAGGTCATCATATGGTGATCTGGTCTGCCTGCTGGAAAGCAAGGGGGCATCTTGAGCCTCTCCCAATCTAAATCCGACATTTGGTTGATCAAGGTGGTGGACTCCTACTATCACTCTGATCGGGGTGTCTCTCGGGAGCAGTGTCTCCAAGGGCATTCCCTTGGCATCGGGCCAAGCCAGGTATCCACAGCCCAGCTGGCAACAGGGTCATTATGACCTCCTAGCCCACTGTTGCAAAGCTTAATTGTGGACTCGCTCTGACTCACCAGCAGTGTCTGGTAGGGTGTTGGCTGACTCCCCGCACAGTAGCAAGAGCCGGGCGTTAGAAAGAAGTCGAGCGAGTAGACAGAGGTTCTGAAGTCGACTAAAGAGCTTCCGCGCCATGGGCCTGCACTCATCGGAGTGAGGGCTTCATGAAGGGGTATGTGGCTCCCCGTGAGCTGTTCTGAGCAAGGGCTCAGAGGGTGGTCGGACCGCCGTGACTGGGAATCAGGACTGACTATGCTCTACTTGCCAGGTTGGGTCAGCGGAGGAGCCCACCAGGGCGAGCGGGGGCACTCTCGGAAGGCCGAGAGGTAAGACTCTGAGAGTGAGTGAGGAAGGGGTGTCGGCAAGGGTCTTTAGGAGAGATCCTCTTTTTCTCATCTTTTTTTTGAGGCATGACTTGACTTCTGTTTTGCAGGTACCCTACAGCTTGACGAAGACAACGGGGTTTGGAATGACTCGACAGTGAGCGGCACAGAGCCGGCAGACAAAGAAAAAGGGGTTTGGTATGTTCACCCCTTATGAGGCAGCCTTCGGTCTAGATGACCTGGATGATCCTGGATGCGATGATTGGTCCCATATCCGCCCGTGGCTGAGATATCGATGAGGGTTATGCTGTACTGATGGGCAGTATGGATGAGATAGACTGATCTAATAATGACGAGATGTGCAGGCCAGTATTTAGACTTGGACTGCTAGACCAGACCTAGCGATGGGGTCAGGTCTAAGATTGAGGATCGATCATGACGATGCATGAGGCCAAACCTAATGAAAGGTTTGACTTGAGATTGAGGCTGATTCAGTGATGCAAGGGAACGGGATTGATAGTATGATTGGGCTGCATGAGCAGTCATGATACTCGCGTGCGGTGATTGCACTACGCAAGTCATGATAAGGTTAATTCCTTCTTGATTTTGATGGTGGCTTGGACCAGTGGTCCATGCCTTATTGAGTGAGCACTCAAGCCCTAGCAGGCGAGCACCCTGATGATTGGGGATATAGTCTATATGATACCCCTGTATATCAAATAGCATACAAGGCCACATAGCTCGAGTTGGCATATAAAGAACAGCGCAAGTATGAGGCACAAGCGATGGTTGGGCGGCGCAGCCTGGTGGGCGATGGGCGGTTCTGGTGAGCGTGGCAACGGCGGTGGCGCAGGGTGAGGCGGATGTGGCAGGATGGTGAGTTGGCGAGGAGATGGTTGAGTAAAGGAAGAAGGGTGGTATGGTGAAGGGTATGATCGAGAGGGTGGATCGAAACGAGGGGGCGGTGAGCCGTAGCGCATAGTACCTCATAGATCTAGGCGACGGCGTGCGGTCGCGCTGGTCCTTTGAGCGATGGCACAAGCGCTTTCCTCCCCATCTCACCTCCTCCTCCTCCTCTTCGGATCTCTCCCCTTCGTACGTCAGATTGATCAGTCGATCTGGCGCCTTCCCCTGTCGACCTCCTCTCCCACGTCCAGCGTCCAAGCCTCGCGTCTTTGGCACCATGGCAAAACTGATTATCTACGTGATGATAAGCGTTGCGCGACGATAAGCGCTGCGTAACGGTGAGCGCTAGTGTGATAAGAGTGCAAGTAAGTCAAGAACGATGAAGGCAGCAGTAATAGCAAGAGCATAACAGCGCCGCACACTCGACGATGCGAGTTCGAGTGCGAATGATGAGAATGAGTAAACTATTAAGCCTTTATGGTGGTCGGAACCTGACGAGGACGCCAGGAATGGGGTTTGGTATGGTTGTCGGAAGACGGTGCGGCGCAGCAGCGAAAAATGACTCGCCGCGGTCCACCCCGCGCTGCGTCTAAATCGCGCCTAGGGACGTCCACAATCTTGGTCAAACTGGACCCTAGCACGTCGGTTGGATTTCCCCTGAGCCGAAATCAAGGGAAAGACGACGCAGCAGTACGGTCCTCCAAAGACCTGAATCGTCCCCGCTGGACTACACCGACGCCACCGCGATGGGCCAATTAGTGGGGTCCGGTCCAAACGGCACCTGAAACGGACCAAGGGTTAGTGAGATATTCAAGTTTTACCGGTTGGGACCGGACCGACTTGGCCGCATAATTTGGCCAGAAAAGGGACAGCCCTAAGAAGTCATATAGATGAACAGCCAGACCCGAATAATTAAAGATAGGGTCGTGTGCTATTTTTAGCACGGGACTGACTGTTCGTCTTCCAAAGTCGGGCCTACACCAATCCCGTTCTAAAATTAGCACAGTCCCATGCTATTTTTAGCGTGGGACTGACTGTTCGTCTATCGGGGACCGGGCCTGCACCAGTCCCGTTCTAAAATTAGCACAGCCCCACACTATTTTTAGCATGGGACTGACTGTTCATCTACCGGGGACTGTGCCTGCTCCAGTCCCGTTCTAAAATTAGCACAGTCTCACGCTATTTTTAGCGTGGGACTGACTGTTCGTCTGGCGGGACTGATTGTTCGTATCCCGAGGTCGGGACTGCTGCTATTTTTAGCGCAGGCCCGGTCTAGAGTTTGACCACATCCTCGACCTTGGGACTGCAGCACTCAGCCCTGATCACTTGGCCTCTCCATTATAAAAGAGAGGCCACGTCACCCAAGAGAGACAGATCAGCATGCATGACGCACCTGGCACGGATCAGACTGTGAGAGAGCCCTCACCTGCGGGAGCGCTACCGCCTTGGCGGAACGGCAAGGGGCGGAAGGCACGAGCCAGAGAACAACGACTTGCCTGCAAGAGCATGAGAGGAGCACAGAGCAGGAGGCAAGAGAGTCGAGCAGAAGGCAAGTCAGGGAAAGGATAAGGAAAAAGGGGGGGCAAGACTGACCCCTCACTTTCCCTTTCTTATCCCTTCTCTTCTCTCATCTTCTCTTTTTTCTCCCTCTCTCTTCCTTTTCAACCATCTCCATGGGTTGTGTACATGTCACATCTGATCTGTGCGCACCATGCTTGAGCAATTCATTGAACATGAATTGTGTGCTCACTCGCTGCGACTGAAGGTTGACCTTGAGCTGAGCACCGATGAGCGCTGCACCTGATGACTGGCCATGAGTTATGAGCTCACATGCTGTAATTGAGGGTTGACCTTGAACTCACGCGTACCTGATCTGAGTGTTGTGCGCCCATGCGCACCGTGCTGGTGAGTTTTACATATCTGTGCACCTGAACACATTTCGCTGTTGTCCTACCCGTGTTCTATTTGAATTATTTGCGGTATGTCACTATTTGGCCGATCACACATCAACAGGTGTAGCGACGCCTGGCCCTAAGTTAAGGTCATTCGCGCTGTGCGGCTGCCCCCGGGTTCTGCCTGGATTACTTGTTTATGATGGTGTGATCAGCCACCACTTGGCTGGTCTGCGCAACTCGATAAGATTATGCTCAGCCGCTTCGCGAGTCAGCGTGGGAAACCCTCAACCGCCGAGCACGGTGAGAGTTTATTCTTTTAATTTATTTTATTATATGCTTTTATTCCTTAATCAGCCTTTTGACTTGGCTAACCGCAGCGGTGCTCTGGCCCTAAGTGAAGGCCGAGAGCAGCACACCGCTGCTGTTCTCACTAGCAATTATTCGATAATCAGCCTTATGACTGATAAACCGTAGCGGTGCTCTGACCCTAAGTGAAGGCCGAGAGCAGCACACGGCTGCTGTTCTCACTAGCAATTATTTGTTAATCAGCCTCTTGACTGATAGACTGCAGCGGTGCTCAGGCCCTAAGTGAAGGCCGAGGCACACCGCTGCTATTCTACTAGCAATTATTCGATAATCAGCCTTTTGACTAATAGACCGTAGCGGTGCTCTGGCCCTAAGTGAAGGCTGAGAGCGGCACACCGCTGCCGTTCTCACTAGCAATTATTCGTTAATCAACCCTTGATTGGTTGATCACAGCGGTGCTTTGGCCCTAAGTGAAGGCCGAGAGCGACACACCGCTGCCGTCCTCACTAGCAATTATTCGTTAATCAGCCCTTGATTGGTTGATCGTAGCGCGGTGCTCTGGCCCTAAGTGAAGGCCGAGAGCGACACACCGCTGCCGTTCTCACTAGTGTCTATTCTTCAATCAGCCTTGATCGGCTGATCGCAGCGGTGTTCTGCCCCTAAGTGAAGGCTGAGAGTGGCATACCGCAACCGTTCTCATATGCATTTATTTATTCAGCCTTTGAATGGCTGATCGCGGTTGTGGCTGCACAGTTGTGCAGTCTGCGCACCATGCTAAGGGCCGTAACTGAACTGTGCGCTGTGAGCGCACCACATATTTGAACTGTGCGCTGAGGCGCACTGTGTCTGAGGGCCATATCTGAACTATGCTGCGTTCGCACCATGTATGAGGGCCATATCCAAACTGTGTGCCAGCGCACACCATGCTTGAAGATCATATCCGAACTGTGTGCCTGCGCACACCATATTTGATGGTTGTAATCGAACTGTCTGTTAGTGCATACTTGAGGGTTGTGTGCCTGCGCACACCATGCTTGAGGGCTGTAACCAAACTGTGTGCCTACGCACACTATACTTGAGGGTTGTGCCTATGCACACCATACTTTGGAACTGTATCCGAACTGTGTGCCCGCGCACACCGTACTTGAGGACAATATTTGAACTGTGTCTGAGCTGTAAGCCTGTAATTAGGCACTGCTATTATGGGCTGATTTTCGGGCCAGATCTTGAGCGCTCTCGCGCACTATTATTATGGGCTGATTTTCGGGCCAGATCTTGAGCGCTC
>BFEA01000163.1:1852091-1871274 GCA_003427395.1 Chara braunii | reverse complement strand
AAGTTTTTGACACCGCCATCTTTGGCGATTTTTTTTTTTTTTTGGCTTTGTCAAATTTCATGAAATTTTATACATATGTATCTTATATAATAGAGAACCTAAAGTAAAGTTTGAAAAAATAATATTTTTTTTCAGGCCCTGAAATAAAGGGAAAACAAAAAGTGAAAAGAAAAAAAAAACAAATTAGTAAGTGGGAAAGCAAGTTTTGACACCACCATCTTTGCTGATTTTTCATTACTGTTTTGCTCGACTGAATGATGTCAAAATTGAGAAACAGGTAGCTTACATAACAGAGAACTCACAAAAAAAAAATCAGGAAAAAATAATAATTTTTAGGTACCAAAATATTTTTTTGCGGGGTCCGAACCCCTTCGAGTTCGGGCCCCGTACGGGGACCCGAACGCCCGAACGTCCGGGGGTCAGCTTAGGGGCCTCCGTACGTCCGGCCTGGCAACTCTGTATATATATATATATATATACGATATATATATATATGTATATATATAAACAAGAAGCAGCACACATACGGGTTATCGATGCAGCCATGAAGTTCAAGATATTCTACGGATTGCATATATAATGTAACAAAACGCAAAGCAACTCTCACATGACCATCGTGATATTTCAACATTTTCAAATCGCACTGAAGAAAATGCAACCCAAAAAAATATTTTCGTAGACTAACAACAGCGAACATCGAACACACTTCGAAGTGACACATCAAATTGCACATGACTACAATGTCATTTCCCAACAAAATGGCGCTATCACTCCCGTACAACAGACACCTGCTGCGATAGCACGGCGGTGTCGAAGTTGAAGCGTTGAGCGGCCCCTTCGCATTCAGAATCCGATGATGACTTTTCATCATCCGAATCATCGTCGTTCCCAAACTCTAACAAAATTTCAGCACCTTCAGCTTCGTCACCCCGGGCCATGCTCTCAACAGCAACCGACAGTTCAATATCAGCTTCAACATCAACATGCTCAACAACCGGACCGTCGACGTCCGATTGATGCAACACGTTACGGGCCCAGTCCCCGACCCGATGACTCCTGAAAACTTCTGTTGCAATGTCGAACCGCCACGATTTGTCCCAGCCAGGGTAAACGTGACGTCTTGTGGAGCGTCGTCGGTGGGTGACGTTCGTAGGTTTGCGGTACGCAGTGTGCGATGACATGATTCGTTTGTTTTTGTTTCATTCCAACGCGGTGCAACAAACTCGCGCCTCATACGACTTAGGGAAGTTCAATCGTTTCGTGCAGTACTTGTTGATCACAGAGTGGAAGCATTCGTTGTTGAACGTCATCCTCGCATGTGTGTAGTATGCTATCTTCGTGTTGGAAACGAACTGTTGCAAACATCGAGAAATGGCGGCATGAACCCGATGCCCAACCTCGTACAATGGCTCTCTCTCCGAACCGTCGGCCGCCTTGCACAGGTTTGACAACTCCTTATCGCAGAGGGAGTGATCCCCAGCCCAATGATTGGCCAGGTGTTGCACATGTGAGGCCAACACATTGCCATTGTCATCCCCCGCCTGTTCACGCATCCAGCAAGCGTCGTACAACCATTCCCTCGCCTCCTCCACCGCACTGCAATGCAAGGCCTCTGACTCGTCGATCTTGACAATGTCATCTGGCAACGGCTTCCGTGCTTCGTTGGGAAATAACACACCCCATACTATTTCAACGAGATTGTCCTTTTTTTTCGTAGTCGCCCCAAGCACGAGCACACCCTTCGTATCGAGCCAAACTTCGAGCTCCTTCTTGGTGAAACACTTCACCTCGCGCACGTGTTATGGCTTGACAGTCTTCGTGGCGCGCACAACCTCTCACAAGCGTTGTCGGGGCAAATACCCTGACAAGGGTATTTGCCGGGGTTTTGAACGTCGGACGCTGTCTGACTCTTTTGTTGAATTGAGGAACTTGATGAGACTGACGTTTGCTAAAAAGTTTATTCAGACCAACCATGTGTTTGAGATTTTTAAACTTTTTTAGAACCTGATATCGTTGACGTCCGAATGAAACAGTGGGAGTTGGCGGTACGACCTGTCGTCTGCAGTTCCCAACAGGGCCGCAGGGGCACATGGTCATGGAAAGACTGAAAACTAGACTATTGTATCTAAAGACCGACGCGTGGCTGCTAAGCCGCTCGATTCAGGGCCCAGGTAGGCGGAAAAGAGGGATGCGCCGGGTATGCGGCTACAGAGCGAAAGGAATAGCAAGGTTTTTTTTCCTAGGCCTACCGCGTTGACCTCGAGCCGGAGTAGGACCAGCAGGCCTATGCCGAGGCCTACCCGATGGGTGGCCCCGGAGCTGTGGATGGGCAGCCATCCACGGGGAAGTAGCAGGCAGGCAGAGCTTGCTAGGCCACCAGCCGGCAAGGCCTGCTAGACCACAGATAGGCGGGGCCTACAAGGCCACAGGCAGGGTGGGCCTGCAGAGCCATAGGCAGGCAGGGCCTGCAAGGCCACGGCAAGGGGATAGGGACAGGGCTGAATGATGCTTGTGGGGTAGGCGACTATTGTTTGGCATGAGGGGAGGAGTGGCTACCTAACCTTGTGTCACGCATGGTCACCGTACCTCTATGGTCAGGGTCTAGCCAACCTTGGTCATTTGAGGTGGGGCAGTTCTACTCTACATGCAGAGGACTAATGAGATCGAAAACACTGGAATCGGAGGGAATGTGGTGAGGCTCGAATCTAAAGCGGGGCTTGATGTCGAGATGTTATCCTCATACGGATTACACCACTCCTTGACGCATTCACAAGGAATTTAGAAGTAACCGTGTTGGCGCAAATACCCTTACAAGGGTATCCGCTCTGGTTTTTGCAAGTGACATAAAATAGGTTTTGTTTGAAATTTAGCTACAGTGCGCAAGTCGCAGTTATGCGCTGACTGAATGGTTGACTGGAACTAGAGAGTGTATGGGCAAGCAGTTTCGAGCCGCGCGTGATGATTTTTATTCTTGATGTTGTAGAGTCGGCATTTCCGCCGGCAAAATTTTTAGCTTTGAATAAAACAGGAAGAGTTTTTCTTGAAGTGACCATGGTGCATCTGCATTCATACGACATGCGTCATCGGAAGTGGAGTTGCTTTGAGTAGTAATTGAGATGTGCGAAAGAAAGTAGAACGCAAGCGGTGACCTCCGCATGGTAGATGCGGGAGGTTGGTTGTCGTGGACCGCGCCCGCGGCATGAAGGGGTAATGGGCATGGTGAGCCGCGCAACGGCTGCCTTGATGGCAGCAGAACACGACATCACAAAGTCGTGGGTTTGAGGAATAAGCCAAGTAGTGACCTTGGCACACCATTGCGGGTCTGGGCGGGCTGCAGTTACTCGTCATATAGAGAACTCGGCCTGCTCCATCCAGGCTTGGGCTTAACCCTATACGTTACGTTACTGAATTGTCACCAGGCGGCTCCCGGGATCGAGGCCAGCAGCCAGTAGCGGAGTGGCGGAGGAGCGCAGCGGAGTGAGCCAAAAGGTTGAGGGTCCCACAAGACTATCCCCCTTGGCTTTTTGTAGGGGATTCCGGCGGCGAGCCTGTGAGGTAGGACCAAGTACCAACGGTCCTTCTCCCCCTGTTCCGTTTTTTTAATTTTTTTAAGTCGTCTTTATTTTTAATTTATTTTATGTTTTGTTTTTATTATTCTTTTTCCCGTCACGGGGCTTAGTCCAAACGAGTCCCAGGGCCGGTGCCGGGGCTGGTTTTGGAACCATTGCTGTGGAAACTGAGTACACCCACGATCTGGAGTAAGAGGTTGGGGAGTGACCATGCCTGTAGGGTGTGACAAGGTGCAGGACCGGTCACACAGACTTGTCAAAGATCCTAAGGCTACCATTATGTGTGCCCATTTGTCAACAGTCTGCGTAGCCGTGGGGCAAGGGGATTTGCGGTCACATCTAGGGGTGACCGCAGATACCCTACGTTCATTTATTTACTTTTGGCATTATGCTTCAGCAGGCAAGAACTTTTGCACAGTTTAAGTACCATTTTGTTGTTGTTGCAGACGGTTAGGGCTTTGTCCCATCTAGAAAGCTGCAGTAGTGTGTGACCTGAACCATGCCCAAAACCTCAAATTTGTCCGTCCCAAATCTGCATACCTTTGCAGGTTTAGGGTTGCGGTGTGAGCATGCCCGTTGAGGCGCGGAAGACGGTAAACTGTGCCAGAGCGGAGTGGCCCAGGGCACAGTAGGGAGGCACGAAGTGGTAGCTAGCTGGTCACATGGAGCCCCGCCGCATTCTGCTGATTTATTTTATTTTATTTTTGTTTAATGTTTACTTATTAACCCTTTGGGCTCAGTTTGGGATGCGGCCTAGGCGTGGGTTTTGAGGCTGGCAAAGGTGCCAGGGGGCCAACTCAGTTGGTACAACCGCAGACTGCTGATAGGCCTGTGGGACCAACAGTTGTGGACCTAGCTGAGTGGATACACCCTTGAATTGTTGAAGTATAGGCCTGAATTCGAACTCAGTTGGAAGCAGACGAGTGAACTACTAAAAAATTGGAATTACCTAAGGTCGGCCGTTCAATGGGGATACACCCAGGCTGCCACTACGGTCAGATACACTTAAGGAAGATACTAGTACTAGTGATCATGGAACCACTGAACTCTGGATTTGTTTTTTTTTATATATATTTTATTTCCTCGCTCTTCTTCTTTTTTTTATCAGCACGGTGGCATCTTTTCCTGAATGGGCCACGCTATTAAAAGGGGTAGTCCGACAGTGAAACAAGAGATTTGTCATTTCCTAGGGGTAGACTATTGTCAGACCATCTGCTTGTTGCCGCGCTACAGCCAGGAGGATGAGGAAGGGAAAAATAAAAGAGAAGAGGAAAAAGGTCAGAAGGGAAGACGAAGAAGAAAGGGAAGGTGTCAAGAGTGGAGGATGTGTCCCTCACTCGTTTCAAGATGAAAACGAGCAGGGAAAGATGGGATCTAAAGGTTTTAGGCTAGGGCGAATCAAAGGGTGTAGTTAGATTTTCGATTTGAGTGAAGGAAGCTGCGATAAAGAAGAAAGGAGGAACGCGGACATATCAAGATGAGGAAAATAGAGGGAGTAAAGAGTGTGTATCTCGCTCGATTCTCAACAGATTCGGGCGAGGAAACATGCTAACCGGGGTTTTTTTCCCATTGCGAGTTGAATGGGAAGGTTAGTTTTGCCAATGCATCACTAGTTTGGGCACTAGGATAATCAAGGATTGCGCGGGGGTAAGGAGCGAAGGGAGGAAGGTGACTGTGAACAGGCATCATCGGGAGTAAGCTAGACAGTATTATGAGAGGAAGGTGAGTCGGAGAAGAGATGGAGTACTTACCTCACTATGGTGCTTGCTGAAATCACGACTTTCATCATCATTGTGGCCATTGGGTTACATGCGCAAAGACTGATTTGTTATGGTGGTGCTCGATCGATGCAAGTTGCTTTCGTTTCGGTCGCATCTTGCCGAGGTAGCAGCCAGATTCAGTGTGCGCAGAATACAAACCAAGGCAGCGGGAAAGGAAGCACACACCTGTCACCCCTGCTTGGCAAGTAAATGGGTGATGAGAAGGTTCAGTGTGAATGGGTTGGTGTAACTTTTGCGAAGTAGGTTATCACAACTATTCGTTTGTTGTCCTCCTCCCCCTCTCCCCCTATGGTTCATCACGCAGCTCTCCGCCACGATTTTCCTTTTCCTTATTTTATTATTTATTTCAGTTTATTGTTTCTGTTCCTCATTTTGGCCACGATTGTGGTCATATGCAAACCTCTGAATTTTGGACCAGACCGGAATTGAGGTCGGGTACGTGCAGAATGACTTGCATATGCAGCCCGTCGTGCATGAGGGAAGATCGAGAGCAGAAGGGAGTAAGGGAGGAGAGGATGTCGATGGTAGAATAGGAAGGGGTAGGTCGAAGGTAATGAACGGAATGACAAGTGCGGACGAACCGGGTGATGGTGACGATGGGATAAACAGGAAGCAGATGACTAGACGCGGTGGAAAAAGGAGAAGAGAGGAAAAAGAGAGGGAAGTGACGAAGAAAGAAAGCGGGGATAGAGGGAATACAAGGACACCGGGAAAGTTGGTGATATCTGCCTCCTCAGGCCGGTGTGATTATATACCTTTTTTATATATTTTTTTATTTATCTTATTTTATTACTCATGGCCATTATTATTGTCATCCTAGTCGCAGTAGTGACCAGGTGTGTGCGGAGGCGCCAGCCATCTGGCCATTATTACGGCCAGTCGCACTAGACGAGTGAGGCAGTTTAGCCTCCTGCTGAGTCTGTGAGACTCCAATGAGACAGTCTGTCACAGCCCGCCACTTGTTCCCCTGTTTTTTCCCCCTCTACCTATGACTCACCGAACAGATCCTCATGGCTACGTACAACACCTGTCTGACTTATCTTGCCTTGTTTTATTATACATCCTTCTCATTTTCTTCGCCGCGGATGTAGTTGGTCATGCATGAGTCTGACTCAGTTATCAGCCAGGTGCGTTGTCGAGCGCATCGGTCCCACACGGGGACCCTCCCGGCCGAGTCACGCAGGATTTGGCAAGACTTGTCGCACAGAGCGTTTGTCGCTCCGGCTGAGTGCGCCAATCGTACCTCTCGCGAGCCCCTACGACAGGACAGGGTCACGCGAGGCACCGCTTACCTCCACCTGCGGGAGTTGTCACCATCCCTTAGGTGGGCGTATCCCCGCCGAGCTACTGAACCACATGCGAAGGTTTTTCGTATGCAATTGCAGAGGTGGCCCAGTCGAGGGCGTTTCTCGTTCGTTGTAGCATAGGGGGTACACGCAGTCGAACGCCCAGAATCGAACCCGTACAAGAATCGACGCACTGGGGCTGAAGTCTCAGACACGATCCGATGCCGGTCGACTGGGACGCGCTACACACACCACGCGTTATGCCACAATACTCACACTCACCGACACATAATACGTGAGAACACACCACAAACAACACCACAACGCAACAAACTCCAAGTCCCTTCAGTATTCGACCCATAACTCTTTGCAGTCAGACTCAGATAGGTATCGCTCGCTGGGTTTTCGTATAAAAGTCGATGGAGCACACGGCCTTCTCATGGCAGCCAGTCCTGCGGACATACTCATTCATTCGCACTGATGGGGTACTACGTTGTACTCGTAGCCCCGCGGCCCTTGATAATCTCGAGGGTCGCGTTCGACACTCAAGTGTCGGGTGACAGGCGCTTTGAGGGGTAATCTCTCGACGCCAGACAACCGTCATGTGCGGTTGAAGACCACACCCTCTTTTGCACCCTGTGCAGAGGGGTTGAGTAGACAGCTTTAGAGTTGTCGTGGTAGCCAAAGATCAGGGGGCTTGACTTCGAAGGCTGCCACGGACTCCAACGTCCAACTATGTTAATTCTAAAAAGCAAAAGGTCAAAGGGGGACCTTTTTTTTTCTCTCAGTGCAAAACTTACTTAATCACTACGCACGGTCTCAAATGGGTCGAGCGGACACAAGAAACATGATATAAGAGTTATAAGATAGGAGACGATCACTCTCACAATTACAGTGTGGTTTCCTTCAACTATATATACACATGTATAATCATACGCAAAACCCAGTCTGGACTTCAATTCACAGAACATACTTGCAATCACATCAAAGATCCACATCAACAGAGCACACGCTACACGGGGTCAACTTCAACCATTTTTTGTTCTCACACCCCTTGCTTTCGCCACACAAGCCTCACTCTTTGCGCAACTCTCAAAATAAAGTACTCAGTATCTTTAATAAATGGTCATTCAATTAAAGTCCAGGTGAAAACACAGCAAATAAATCAAACCACATGGCTAAAGTCTTTAGGTTGAGTGACAAGAGTGAATTAGAGTTAAGCCGGAAACCGACATGTTATTAAAGGATAACAGAAGATGATCCTTGTAGGATCCGCTTGAAGCTAGTCAAGCCTTGAATCAATCTGAATAAAGGTGACCTGCAATGCAGCACAGGCCAACACCCAAGCCACACTTGAGTGATCAAGATATAATCCTGCCTTCCTAACTAACCTCCGATGTTTATCTAAAAACGTAAGAAATTTCGGCAGCACATCCCCTAAACAGGATAGATTGCCAGATTTCTCCTAGCTGAAAATAATCTCTCTCTAAATTCTACAAAATTTCGGCAGCGCTTCCCGTAGGAAAAGTGCCCTCTCAAAATTTCTACAAGTTTAAAAATGACTAACTCTTTCAGATTTGTAGAAATTTCGGCAGCGCTTCCCGTAGGAACAGGAGCCTGCCAAGATTTATACAAAGCTGAAAAAGACAGAAAAGACAAAGCAACTATACTTGGGACTAACTTCTGACACCTGCTTGATGATTCAAGATCAATGATAGCCTGCACGATCTCTAGATGAGATTGTGAGTTAGCATTAATCCTAACTCCTAGCAGGGTCAGTCCTATCTCCATTCCAAGTCCTCCCTCCCATCATCCATCTGACCTACCTATGGCTCCAGCACTAGGCGAGCATCTAAGCAGCTAACCTATCAAAAAGACGCCCCAGAGTGACAACCCACAAGCATGCATAGACAAACATCTCTCACAATCCCACATCAGTTTGACCCAAGTAGTTCGTTAAATCACTCAGTTTTTCTCCCCTTCTTATGTCCCCTCTTACTTAGGGCATATGGTCAGACAAGGCCCTAACCTAAGGGTATGCCTGACCTGCTTAGGTAGACAAGTAAAGTACACACAACTGGGCTGCCCTAACCTAAGGGTGTGCCCAACATAACATAAACTATATACATAAAGCATATGATTAGACTGCCCTAACCTAAGGGTGTGTCTGGCTTCTGCTTAACTGACAACATGAAGCATAGGACTAGACTGCCCCAACCTAGGGGTGTGCCTAGCCAGCTTCAAACAAGGTTACATATGGCATAGGGTTAAACTGCCCCAACCTAGGGGTGTGCTTAACCTGCCTAAATAACCACAAACGACGAATGGTCAGACCGCCCTAACCTAAGGGTACGTCCAACCTACATAACATCAACGATAAGGCCATATCGTTAGGCTGCCCCAACGTAGGGGTACGCCTAGTTAGCCTATACAATTTAAGTTACATAAGGCATTTGCGACCAGACCGCCCTAACCTAAGGGTACGTTCGATCTGCCTGAACAAGTACGAACGACGTAGGACTAAGCCGCCATAACCTAAGGGTACGCTTAGCCTCCGTAACAACAATTTAAGCAACCATGAATATTTGCAGAAACTCCATGATTTTCTCTCTTCTTAGGCAGATAGTCAGACCTACCCAACCTAGGAAGACATCCAACTCTGCCTTTTGTTTAAAAAGGGAAAATAAAAGAAGATTTATATTAACTCTCTGCTCTTTTTGTTATCACGAGCATATGACTGAGCCGCCCTTACCTAAGGGTACACTCAGTCTGCCCGGGTTACCTTCATTATACTCTTCATTCACTTCTCTTCTCTTTTTGTTCTACCTGACTTACTGACTGGCTTTCCCAACCTAGGGTGCCCGGTCTGTCAGAAGATATGAATCCAATAATATATATCACTTTTTATAATTTGGTTACCCATTTGGTTCATGGCTTATGACTAAGCCACCCTAACCTAAGGGTACGCTTCGTCTCATGCCGGTGTTCCCCTCAGAAGAAACACACACAAAATTAGGTTCACGCAACTTAGAGTACTCCCAGTCCTGTTTTCAGCAACCCACAAAAGAAACACCAGGATTCTGGGACCTCCCAACTTAGGGTGCCCATCCTCCTGTTCAGAAACCCCAGAAAAAAACAGCGATTGGTCCGTCCAACTTAGGATAGGCCCATCCCTCAAAACCATTCAGTCAGCCCAGCAACCATGAATAAAACACAGCACTGAGCCCACATCAACTTAGAGGAGTTCAGCCTTGGGTTGATCCGGTCAAAACATGCAATACACCTCCATCCCACCTTCCCTCAGTTCATTCTGTCTGAAACCACTCAAGTTTATCTGAACTCTCATATAAACTTGTTCATTTATTCTTTTACAATGCATGTCCCGACATACATAACAAAACAAAAGTAGTATCCTTACATGGTATTCTTCAGATACCCAAGGATAGCAAAATAGGGGAAGGGATTACACGCGACAAACGAGAATATATATGAAGTTCCCTGCCTCTAGAACCCCGCCTGGGCTCCGACAGAGCTCCCGCAATCGGTGGGTTGAACCTCCCACAGAGACCTTAGCGCAGATTACGGGTTTCAATCTCGCCTGCCGCCTTCCTCTCGAAGCCAAATGACTAGACTGAGACTGAGAAGGATAGAACTAAAAAAGCTTAAACCCTCAGATAGGTGCACTCAATCTCACTGGAGAGGACCTTGTTGTCTTGATGCGCCTGAGGGCCCCGCAATGGTAGCCAAAAAACCGCAGCAATACGGCCAGACCGACGGCAAAACACAGCATGACGGCCCCCCTGACAGTCCCCCAAGCTGCGGCAATAGCCCCTCCTTGCCAATCCTGATCACTCACTCCCGTCGTGGTGTTGTTCTCTCTGACCAGTCCGCCATTACGCAGCCTAGAAGGCCTGCGTTCAAGTACACCCCCCCCCCCCCCCCCCCCCCCCCCCCCCTGAAGTCTGCCGCGCGCGTCAACCTCAGCAAGGTGTGCTGTACTTGCGGACAAGGTACTGCCAAGCTTAGTACAGAATCTTGTGCCAGACACAGCAATATCGGGACTCCGGCAACGGCCTTTGGAAGCACCGCAGTTCCACCTATATACACATCAACAACTCTCATGTATACCTTAGCCAGAGTACTGCTGGTCGCAATCGTAGTATCGCTCTAGAGTAGGGTATGATGCACAACATAGCCACAAGGCAGTGCTGCGCCCAGTAAGTGCGCGACGGGGCGCACAACGCACCTCAAGGACCTAGTCAACATACGGGATGCTCAACAGGGCAGCGCCATATGGCAACGTGCGGTGACACACAGCGAGCTACAGCGCCGTGCCGCAGCCAGATCCGGTGAAAGCCCCACAGGATGCCACAGACTCAGCAATGGATAGTGGACACGACAGCTGCGCACCGTAGCCGCGCCCAGAGTTGCACAGGAGCAGCCGCAAAGTGTACACAGATGCCTACTACACCCCAGTAACAGAGTCTAAGCAAATGTCATCCACACAGACCCCCGTCGTGACAGGGTACCTGCTCCTGTCGGACCAGGACGTCGAGCAGCGGTATCACCACCCCTTTCTCGAGCCAATCACCACCCATAGTGATAATAGCAGTAGTAGCCTCTGTCACCGCCTCCACAGTTGTCTCACACGGCCCCTTGACACCCTCAGTAGCAGCAACCCACACAGCCATCTCCCTCTACTGTAGTTTTTCACCTCAGCCCTAGATCCTAGTACCAGTTTATTGAACTGTCTCTAAGCCTGAACCCACAAATAGCAACCGCCCTCCGTATCCGTTGGAGCCAAAGTGGTTGAATACTATCGTGCACCGCAATTGGAAACAGCGGTCGGTCAGACAGTATGGGTAGACATACATACACAACCCTCGTGTCTGACAATCATGGCTCCAAAGGGAGTGTTCTCGGCGAAGTCTTACGAAAAACTCAGCACAGGTACAGGGTGCCTCAGCAGGGCTGCACCACAGCAGCTCAGTGAAGGCTACTTGATCCAGCAGCAATGACAGTTTGCTGTAACAGTTCCAGTGGGCTTGCTGCAACAGCCTGCAAGCTTCACAGCCTGCCGATCGTAATGGCCATCTCACCGGTCCCCTACTCGGCTACGAGCGACCCCCTTTGCGCCGTGGAATGATGTGGTGCAAGGCGTCACGCAAAACACTTTGTAACCAGTGTATACGGGGGAGGCACAGCAGCGGCGATGCACAGCGACCCACAGCACCGTATTCCAGCAGCCCCAGTGAAACACAGCAGGCCCAGCGAGGAACAGCGCCCGCCACAGCTACGTGTCGTAGCAGCATCCACAGTCAAACAGCAGCAGCAACTCTGGAGTTCAGCAGCTTTATGGCAGTAGCCTGAGCTCTCGTTGCCCTGCTGTACCTTCCTGACAATGACACCCTGTAGCAGCTGCTGCTGCCAAACAAACATCTCTTCAGGGCAAGGTTGGGATCAAGATGGCAAGTATAATGCGTAATGCCACTTGAATCCGGTGATGAGTATACACAGGGGACGTACTCAATATATATATATATATATATATATATATATATATATATATATATATATATAAAAGATTTGTAATGGAGCTTAAATTCTAACTACCGTCCCTCGATCAGACGCTCACCAACAGGTGAGTTGTTATTTTGTGTCTGCCTCACGCTCCTTCCACCCCTGCATGGGCAGCATCGCAGTGGCCGGGTTGCGCAGAGCTACCCGCCCGGCCCCACTCAATCTGGTGGATGCTCTCTCTCCCTCTGCCTCTCTCTCTCTCTCTTGCTTAACCTCTTTCCTTCTGGTTGCAGTTGCACGTCATCCCCGCGCACCTAGCCCCATTCTTGACCAGGAACAGGGTGCCCTTGGCCAGTAAGCATGGCCTAACTCGGAAATTCTAGGCGACAAGGGAGGAACATAGAGTAGACAGAAAGGGCATAGGCAACCACGATCCAAGGGAGGCAGGATACTTGAAAAGGGAGGGTGCACACGAATCATCGTCGGGGAGAGTGGCAACACCCATGAATGAGGTAGCTTCGAAGGGGACCAGCCACTAACGGTTCCACCACTCTTACGTTCCTAAGGTGAAGCGTCCCTGCCCGTCGAGGCAACGACAGAGAACGAATGAAGGTGGCCAAGGCCTGCCTCCCTTACTCCCTGAACGTGCAAAAAAGTGAACATGAATCTTCCCCTAGAACGCGGTAAAATACATCTCACTTTTACATAAGTCTTACAGTGTACTTACCTCCTAGGCGCAGCTCTTGCTGCCTGTGCCGGTCTAACTGCTGCACGAATTGGAATTATGTCGCTGCCATTCACTTTATATCGCTCCAAAACCCCAAACTTGCATTTTACCTCGCTCGATTCCGTGGAGGAACGAGCGAGATACAGATTTTTCATTCTCGCTCCTCCTTGCTCCTTCCTCACCGCCATCTTCGCGCCCCACGTTTCCATTCTAACTCCGTGTCTCCTTACTCTCTACTAATTCTACGCTTGGATTCGCGGTCCCCCAGCCTAAAGACCCTCATTTACGATCTTCCCCTGCTCACTTCCGTGAGGAAACGGGCGGGGCATACGTTTTCTCGTCCCCCATAGCCAGCTCCGCCCTTCCAATCTGTCACTCCACTTCTCGAGTGCGCCTGACGCAGAACCCAGCCAGGTTCATTCCCCCCCTTTCCCCTTTCTTCTTAGCCTCTCCTTCACTGTCTCGCTGCACAACCTCAGCACTCGTTGGCTCTCCTGACTCAGCATTCCTGCTCAGTAGGCTGCCCGTAGCATCCGCTGAAGATGAGTCCCTCCTTCTTCCCCTCTTCTCACCTCTCCGCCATAGCTCAGCGCAGCCTACTTTCCTCCTACCACCATATTCACTAACCTACGCTCTATTCTAACTACAGATTTGGTCTGGCCGGTCCTCAAAGCCCCAAGATCTACTTCCCCGCGCCAAGGCTCTTCGCCCCGCCATCCTCATTCTCCCTCCTTCGAGTGTACCCGGCGCGATTCCGGGTCAGATTCACTCATGTTCCATCGGCTCGCTTGCTGCCCGGCTCTGCTGCCTCGCTCTGCCTGCTGCCTCTTTCTTCTGTTTCTTCCCCCTTTCTCCCTAGTTGGAGACGAGTGAGTTGCCTCTCCCTCACTTCCCTCCTCCTTCGCTGTGGTCATCAACTACCTCCTATGCGCCCTTAGCGCAGACAGCGGTCGTAAGGCCGGTCAGACGGCGTAGCTCACCGATAGGCAGTCATGCGCAGCATTCAAGCGAGGAAGCCAGGGCTCTCCCACCTTTATGCGTGTCATCCTTGCGCAGGGGCCATGCCAATCTTCTCTGTGTTGTTCCAATTTTAAAGGATGTCCCGAAGGACTGTGCCATGGTAGTGGTAGCCCGGCAGTTCGTGGATGTATCCACTGAACAATGCTGCTGGGCTCCTTCATAGGTCCCGGCACCGGTACCGGACCCCGTTCCAAAAAGAATAATAGTAAGAAAAACTAAATAAATAAAAAAATAAAAAAGTTTACAGATAAAGATAAAAACAAAAAAATAAAAAAAACGGGTGTCTCCATAGAACTAGGCTACTGGTCCTCACTACAGGTCCCGGTACTGGTACCGGGCGGGCCTAGTCCCAATAAGAAAAAAGATGAAAATAGGAAAAAATAAAAATAAAAATTTAACTCTCAGAAAATAAAAAATAATAATAAAGAAAAACGGATGGGGGGGGATTGTTGGTACTCGATCCTATCTCGCGGGCCCGCTGTTGGAACCCCCCCGCAAAAAGCCAAGGGGGATAGTCCCGCAGGACCCTCAACCCCTCAGCTTACTCCAATGCACTCCTTTGCTGTCCTGATACTTGCTACTGGCCTCGATCCCAAAATCAGCCTTGTAACAGTTCAATGACATAACCTATAGGGCTAAGCCCTAAACTAATTACAGTTCTCTATTTAAAGAGTAACTGTAGCCCGCCCAGGCCCACACTGGTGTGCCAAGGCCACCACTTGGCTTATTCCCCAAGCCCACAACTTTGTGATGTCGTGTTCCGCTGCCTCCAAGGCAGCCGTTGCGCGGCTCACCACGCGCATTGCCCCTTCATGCCGCGGGCGCGGTCCGAGGCTCTAATAGCCCGCCGCGACCGGCCCTTTTATTGCTGCCTTGCCGAAACCCCCGGCTTTCGTTCCTACTAGATCCTGTTCGCACTTGCTCCCTCAGACCTCTCTAATGAGTCCAACCCCCGACAATACCCCGTCACCTTAGTGTGTTACACCCTATGTGACCTCAACAACTGCCGCCCATAGGGTCTGGCTCCGTCCACGACTGCCAACCTCCCGCATCTACCACGCGGAGGTCACCGCTTGCGTTCTACTTTCTCTCGCACATCCCAATTACTACTCAAAAGCAACGCCACTTCGCATGCCGTATGAACGCAGATGCACCATGGTCGCTTCAATAAAAGAAGAACTCTTCCTGTTTTAATCAAAGCTAAAAGTTTTGCCGGCGGAAACGCCAACTCTATAACATCAAGAATAAAAATCATCACGCGCGCCTCGAAACTGCGCGCCCACACACTCTCTACTCCCCGTCAACCACTCAGTCAACGCGAACCAAACACAACAACAACTTTGCACGGTATACTCAAGTTCTGAACAAACCTTACTTTCCGTCACTTGCAAAAAACAGGGCGGATACCCTTGTAAGGGTATTCGCGCCGACAACACACCGGACCTTATTAAGCGACATCCCCGTCGCGTCGGATAATAAAAAAGCTATCAATTCAACCACAACTCCAAATGCTGACGAGAAAAGAACCAATCCGATTGGCCGACTGACTCTGTTCGAGTGTTTAACAGACAGTACCCAATATGTCTCGCTGCTGCCAGAGTTTTACTCGGGGTCTCCTGCGCGCGCAGGTGTACTAGATCCGTACTACAACATAAAGTTCATGCTAGGTAGTTGCCGATAATCCTCTCCCTTTGTCCTAGACATCTGCCGGTTCATCGTTGGGTGTCATGTTTAGTCATCGTCCTGCAGGCAGGGTCATAACTTAGGACGCGGACCCTAACCGAGACCTTTTAAAGACATTATAACCTTTCTCACAAAACTATCCACAAAAGTATATATAACTTTTATCACAGATCTCTCTTGCAGTCCCGTGCAATAGAGTCAGGTCTCCATCTTGGCCCACCATAGTCTGGTTGATCGAGTCAGGTCTACGGTCCGTCGCGTTGTTATTTTAACAACGGTACCCTCGCTGGTTGCGCAACGATGACAATTCTCCTGATAAATCATACTATGAGGACTCACAAAAAATACAACTCGACTCTTACCCCTCCGACATCCCGCGGGAATAAGACTCTCTGATGCGGTCACACCCCTCAAACCTTACCCTTTAGTGAGTCGTGGTCCCGCTGTCAGGTTGTGCCGGTCAGCGACCCTCGCTGGGAGTTAGGTTCCACAGTTTCAGCGATGCTAAGTATAGCCCCTTAGCTTGGCCTCACAAAATATGTCTTAAGATTAGCATCATAGTGACTGGACGGTGTGTCGCAATAACCTCAGGCCTACTGTGGGATTACGCAAAAGTCTGACTCACTCAAAGTCTCAGAGGCATTTACCAGCTCTCAAGAACAATATAGAAAATTTGTCGTCCTCTCCAAAATCCTCAAATCACCGCCAGATTCACAGGGTCGTGGCCTCCCACTTGATCAGAGTAAACCGACCACACATCTTAAAGACATCTTCTCAAAATTTCACCAATTTGCGACCTTCCAAAATTCCACCAAAATAATAATTTATCTTGGTCTTTCTCGTCAAACTTTATCATTCAACCCGCTTTCCATGCCATTTCAAATCATTTAACCACCTTCCACTTTTGAAGGGGAATCACTTATAAAATCTCACCACCACCTGCCACATGGAGGGTAATCAATGACGTATCCCCGCCGAGCTACTGAACCACATGCGAAAGTTTTCCGTATGCAATTGCAGAGGTGGCCCAGCCGAGGGCGTTTCTCGCTTGCTGTAACATAGGGGGTACGGGCGGTCGGACGCCCAAAATCGGACCCGTACGTGAATCGTCGCACTGGGGGGCTGAAGTCCCAAACACGATCCGACGTCGGTTGACTAGAACGCGCCACACACGCCACGCATTACACCACAATACTCACACCTACCACACGAAGGCACACAAAACAACCACTACAAACAAGCGAGGGAAGTAGAGAGAGAGAGAGAGAGAGAGAGAGAGAGAGAGAGAGAGAGAGAGAGAGAGAGAGAGAGAGAGAGAGAGAGAGAGAGAGAGAGAGAGNAGAGAGAGAGAGAGAGAGAGAGAGAGAGAGAGAGAGAGAGAGAGAGAGAGAGAGAGAGAGAGAGAGAGAGTGAGAGGTACCTACCTTGGGCGCTGCACCTTCCCACATTCTGAAGGAAGATTCATGATCCGTTGAGTATGTATCTTCCCATGTTCTACCAGGAGGAAGCGTAGCAGCAGACGATTTCTACAGCGTCCGCACCTTCACATGCTCTATGGGAAGGCTCAATCTCAAATCGTACGTTTGGCGACTAAGGGACCAGGGCCGATTTGGCTGTGCAGCCAACATTATGCTGCTGACCATCGTGTTTTTCATCGGGTTGTTAATCTGCGCAACCCTTGCCATAGTGCTCCTCGTAGCAGTACTGGCCGTTGCGTTTCTCATCAGTGATGGCGCCTCGAATCCTAATTTCTTCTCCCGTGGTGCTCTTCACGGCGCTTGTTGTCTGCAGTGCGTGAGATCGTGGGGGATCATTGTATTAGTGGTGTTTATATTGATCATCGTTGTTGCAATATTCATCGTACTTGTAGCTACAGCAGTCCCAGCAGAGTTGGGCGGGATGTTGGGCTTCGTATTCATTTGCCGTGGTATTATTCCTCACAATTATGTTCGTTACCAAGATCGTTTTTGCGATCGTACCCTCCGGCACGACTTGGTCGCATTCATTGTTCCGGCAATGGGCTTTCACTCGTCGCTGCAGTGGTAGGTGGGTACGGGCACACGTACGAGGGGGAGAGAAGAAAGAATAATGAGGTGAGGGCACGTACCTGGTCTAGGTGGAGGTTTACAAGTACGACGTTTTCATATATTTCGGTTGCTGTTGCTGATGCCAACGAGATGCATTGTCAATTCATAGGCTATTGGGCTGTGTAGTAGTTGCAATCTGAGTGTTGAGCCACAAGGTGGAGGAAAGGAAGACTATGGGAACAGACAGACGAGGTGTGTTTTTGTCGGGCCAGTTACGAGAGTGACCGTTTTCGAGCATACATGATACAGACATACAGGCTCGTTCTTGGTTGGTGAGTGAATGGTCTAAGTTATGACTGATAAACTGATAGTACTTAGAGCTTATTACTGTTGCTACTGCGGAGTGCACTGGCCGTGCGTTTCGTGGTTTCATTGTTATCTTCGGCAATGACAGACTACGGTTGTTATTCATCTAATTCACTGCTGCTTTCGTTTTCGACAGTATCAGATTGGCGAACCCGTTGCTGTTTACTTGATGGTAGGCACTGCTATCTGTGACAACTGTGACGGCTAACACTGACGTTTTGGCTGCCTTCTTGTTGAACAACGTTGCTGCACAGTTCACTGCTACCATTATGGTTGTTGCCGTTACTGCTGTTGCCGTTACTGCAGCTTCCATTGCTGTTGTATTTCGACATATTACTTTGTTTCTGCTGTGCACAGCGTCGTATCATACCGCATTGTTGTGTCCCTGCTGAATTTCAACGTTGTGCATAGCTATTGCACCCAAAGTTGAACACAACTATTACGCACAACACTTCATTTTAAGTCTTGACTACATTTTGTCCAAGTTCGAGTATAGTGCAAGGGGTGTKTTYTATTTGAACACAACCTTCTAGGCTGCATAGCGACAATTTGACYTGGGGAAGCCGCATTGTAAGGATGAAGGAGTAACCTGACACTTCTAGGGGGYGACTGCAGCAAATTGGGGGACTGTCAGGAGGTTTCCACTTGCGATTCGGCCACAGTATAACCAGTTTCACCACACTTTTTGGGTGYCATTGYGGGGCCCTCGGGCGATTCAAGATTACAAGGCCCTCTTCTGTGARTYTGAGAGCACCTYCCTTGTATYTGAGAATCAAAACATCACTTTTTCTGCCTTTCTCARTCTAAGTCTAGTCTTTTGGTATTGAGAGGAAGGCKAGAGGCGGGGWTGCAACCCRTAGGACCGCGCSAAGGCCTCTGTGGAAGGTTTGMCCCACCGATTGCGGAAGCTCTCCCGGAGCCCAAGCGGGGTTCTAGAGGCAGGGAACTTCAGGTATAATTTCGTTTGACGSATRTGATCCCTTCCCCTATTTTYTTACCCTCTGGGTATCCGAATAATACTATGTYWGGTTATTAMTTTTTATTTTGTTATGTAWATCASGACATGCATTGYGAAAGGTTAMGTGAACAAGTATGTATGAGAGTTCAAATAAGCTTGAGGGAATTTAAACAGAACGAACAGGAGGAAGGTGGGAGAAAGGTGTGTTGCATGCTTTGGCCGGGTCACCCCAAGGCTGAGCTCCTC
>BFEA01000163.1:1832473-1851411 GCA_003427395.1 Chara braunii | reverse complement strand
GATGTCTCCCTAAGTTGGGTAGGTCTGATCAGCTGCCTAATAAGAAAGAAAGGTACTAAGTTTGTGCAAGTATCAGTGGTTGTTATCCTATATTGTCGTTACGGAGGCTAAGCGTACCCTTAAGTTAGRSCGGCTTAGTCATACGTCGTTTGTACTTTGTTCAGACAGATCATGTCTTATTTACCTAAGCYTGTGTAAGCTAGCTAGGCGTACCCTTAAGTTAGGGCGACCTAGTGATATGCTCTTGTCGTTGATATTATGTAGGTTGAACTTACCCTTAAGTTAGGGCGGTGTRACCATTCGTCGTTCGTATTTGTTTTAGGCAGGTTAGGCACACCCCTAAGTTGGGYCAGTCTAATCCTATGCCCTACGTAAACTTTGTTTAAGGTTGACTAGGCATACCCTTAAGTTAGGACAGTCTAGCTTATACTTCATGTCGTAAGTTTAAACAGAAGTCATGCGTACCCTTAAGTTAGGGCGGTCTGGTCATATCTTTTATGACTAGAGTTTATTCTGGTGTTGGGCATACCCTTAAGTTAGGGCAGTCCACTTGTGCGTGCTTTACTTGTTTACTTAGGCAGGTTCGACATACCCTTAAGTTGGGGCCTTGTATGATCCTAATCCATAAGTGAGGGGGCTTATTGATGGGAAACAACTGAGTGATCTAACGAACTACTTGGGCAAATTTATGTGGGATTGTGAGAGATGCATATTTATGTATGCTTGTAGGAGCTCACTTGGGGTGTCTTTCCGATAGGCTAGTTGCTTTAGATGCTCGCCAAGTGCTGGAGCCATAGGTAGATCAGATGGATGATGGGGGGGAGGACTTGGGATGAAGATAGGACTGGCCCTGCTAGGAGCTAGGATCACTGTTAGCTGACAATCTCATCTAGGGGTCGTGCAGGCTGTCGTTGATCCTGAATCATCAAGCAGGTGTCAGAAGTTAGTCCCAAGTATAGATTACTCTGTCTTTTCTGTTCTCAACTTTGTATAAATCTTGGCAACCTCCTGTTCCTACGGGAAGCACTGTCGAAATTTCTACAAATCTGAAACAGTTAGTCATTTTTAGACTTGTAGAAATTCTGAAAGTGTACTTTTCCTACGGGAAGCGCTGCTGAAATTTTGTAGAATTTAGAGTGTTGGATTATTTTCAGCTAGGAGAAATCTTGCAATCCATCCTGTTTAGGGGATATGCTGCCGGAAATTCTTATATTTTTAGATAAACATCAGAGGTTAGTTAGGCAGGTAGGATTATTTTTTGATCACTCAAGCATGGCTTCGGTACTGGCTTGTGCTGCATTGCAGGTAATCTTTTATTCAGATTGATTCAAGGCTTGACTGACTTCGAGCTGATCCTACGAGGATCATCTTCTGTTATCTTTTGATAACACGCCAGTTTCCGACTTAACTCTAATCCGCTCTTGCTACTCAACCTAAAGGCTTTAGCCCTGTGTTTTGTGTGGTTTTGTTCTATTTTTACCCAAACTTTCAATGAATGGCCATTTAATAAAGATGCTGAGTATTTTATTTTGAGAGTTGCATAAAGAGTGAGGTTTGTATGGTTAAAGCGAGGGGTGTGAGCGCAAAGAATGGTTGAAGTTGACCCCGTGTAGTGTGTGCTCTGTCGATGTGAATCTTTGATGTGATTGCAGGTATGTTCTGTGAAGTGACATCCAGATTTGGTTTTACTTATGATCCTATGTATATATGTTTGAAGGAAGTCACACCGTGATTGTGAGAGTGATCGTCTCTTATCTCATAGTTTTTATATCATGTTTTTTGTGTTCGCTCGACCTATTGAGGTCGTGCATAGTGATTAAGTAAGTCTTGCACTGAGAGAAAAGGAGGACCCCCTTTGACCTTTTGCTTTCAGAGTTATTATGGTTGGACGTTGTAGTCCGTAACAACTGTCAAAGTCAAACCCCGTGATCTCTAGTCGCCACGACAGCTGGAAGCTGTCTACTCAACCCCTCTGCACAAGATGCAAAAGAGGGTGTGGTCTTCAACCGCGCATGGCGGTTGTCCATCGTCGAGAGATTAACCCTCAAGGCGTGTGTCAGCGGACGCTTGAGTGTCGAACGCGACCCTCCAGATTATCGAGGATCGCGTGAGTATGGGTACCATATAGTACGCCATCGTTGCGACCGCTTGCATAAGCTTGCATTGCGGATCGATATGAGTTAGCCCTGCGTCCGCGCGATTTTATACCGAGCCTCGTGCGAGACGCCAATCCAATTTTTGCATCAGAAAGTTATGGGTCAGGTACTGAAGGGACCAGGAGTGTTATTGTGTTGTTGTGTTATTTGTTTTGTGTGTGAGTGTTGTGGTGTAATGTGTGGTGTGTGTGATATGTCCTAGTCGACCGACGTCGAGTCGCGTTTGGGACCTCAGCCCCCCAGTGCGTCGATTCGTGTACGGGTTCGATTTTGGGCGTTCGACCGCGCGTAACCCCCTATGCTACATCGAACGAGAAACGCCCTCGGTTGGACCACCTCTGCAATTGCATACGAAAAGCCTTCGCATGTGGTTCAGTAGCTCGGCGGGGATACGCCCATGGTGACAGCTCCCGCAGGTGGAGGTAAGCGGTGCCTCGCGTGACCTTGTCCTGTCGTAGGGGCTCGTGAGAGGTACGGCTGGCGCACTCGGCCGGAGCAGCAAACGCTCTTCGCGACAAATCCTGCCAAATCCTGCGTGACACGGCTGGAAGGGTCCCCGTGTGGGACCAATGCACTCGACAGGTAGCGCCGATGTCGGGGATCTCGGCTGCCTACCGGAGTCCTTAAGAGAACGAACCCAAGTTAAATGGAGGCTGATGATCTAGGCAAAACGACAATCTTTATTAATGTCGTTGGGTAAGTGAGTGATTAGTGGTGCATTGGTAATGGGATTGCGCTGTTGAATAGCGGTGTGTGGTTAGGGTGCATGTGTACCTTGACACCTAGTAGTGGTAACTGGAGTTAGAAATTTGCGGATCAAGGTACCATAAAGTAATACGGACGGTGCTTGGCATATCTAATGTCGTTATCTGATCATCGTTTGCAGTTGATGCGACTTTGCATGTTTAGCTACTCAAGCAAGGATCTTTGGTACTTTACGTAGTCAATAAGTTGCCTAAGTTGTCATGGCAGTATTACAGTGAACTGGCGATAAGAAACGACTTGGGTAAGGAAGAGGTATTTCCCCTTACCTAAGGACTCTATTGAGGAAAAATCATGAAACGTTTTGTCTATTTAAGCATTTGAGTTTATCATTTTGAAATTATACTTTTCAGTCTATCTATGAAATACATCCATCTGCATCAAAATTTTGAAGTACCCATATTTAAAATTCGACTCATATAAGATTATGTACTTGATATTAATTATCTGAGCCCTATTCATCTATGACTAGCTGCATGTGCCATCTGTCTAATTTTATTCTACCTATGTATAACCCTTTGGATCTGTGTTTATCTGAATTATTCATGAATACCTATTTTGCTTATTCTATATGCATGGGTTGATCTTTTAAAAGGGGGTAGAGATATTACACAGAATTCACGACCGGTGCGGATCCAGAGGTGAATGGAGTGACCAATTTTTGGGAAAGTGAATTTCACAAGAAAATGATCAATATGTGAAATCTAACCCCAGAGAGAGTTGCAACCCTATGTTATTATTTCCCTGAAAGATGGTTTTGAAGAAATTATAATCTAGTCTTGAAGCTGGTAGTGAGACCCACGCCGGAACTTGTTCCTGGTCCATAGTGGGGTGTTGCCATATAATCCTTTGTGGTGAAATGACTACACTACTACCGGATAGGAGGAAAGTGTTTGGACCGTGTCAGATCATGGCCTTTGAGGGAGGCAACTACTACTTGTCACAGAGAGGTAGGGGTTAAATCCCCAACTATTTTTGTGTTACGTAGGTTCATCTGCGTGCGAAGGGACTGATCATTCTGAAGTATGTACGGTGAGGTTGTCTACTTTATCGGCAAGGGTCTGCAACGTGCAAGCGTTGGAATCGGAGGGAGAGGCAGTGAGGCTTGATCCTTGAACGAGGCTCAGTAATAACATATTATCCCTTTGAGAAAGGATTACACTGCCCTTCAATACAATATAATTTTGTCAAAGCCACGGAAAGTATAATATAATACTTTTATTATTATTGCCTTTGAAAACATTCATGGCTGGGAAATTTAACTTGATCATGGTATCATTATTTATTCATGAGTATTATTTCTTCACTACGATACATAGCATTACAACATATATATTATTATTATCATTATTATTATTGCATGATTAGGACCATTGAAAGAGATAAATTTTAGAAAACGAGTGAGAGTTTAGCAATAAGGTCTGGTAAGGAACTGCTAAGGGAGACTTATTTTGCCTTTAGAGTTGAGATATTCTAACTCTATACATAATAAAGACTAGAAACTACTTATATGTTTGACGATCATTATCACTCTCACATGTGTGGATTTATCTTGATGTATGATGGTTTTTTTGTGTAAAAGGTGTACAGGATACACCTCGTGCGTTTTGTGAATGTGAAATATGCAAGCTGCCTACTCTTTGGTATACTCGTGCAATCTGCCTACGGAAAGATAATAGGCTCGAGTATGAGAAAGAGGAGCACAGTTCGTTTGGGGAAAAAGTATGAAAAGTCCCAAGGGACTTATGAGTCTTCTAAGACTCAAAAACTTGTCCATGTCGAGTGCTATTTGTTGAGTTGAGACGAGGACCCACAAGTTGGCCTCTCGGTTGTGAAAGTTTATGATTGATTACCCTCCATGTGGGAGGTGGGAGTGAGATTTTATAAGTGAGTCCCCTTCGAAAGTGGAAGGTGGTTAAATGATTTGAAATGGCATGGAAAGCAGTTTGAATGATAAAGTCTAACGAGAAAGACCAAGAGAAATCATTATTTTGGTGGAATTTTGGAAGGTCGCAAATTGGGAAAAATTTGAAAGATGTCTGTAAGATGTGTAGTCTGCCTTACTCTGATCAAGTGGGAGGTCACGACCCTGTGAATCTGGCAGTGATTTTTTGAGGGTTTTGGAGAGGACGCCAGATTCTCTATATTGTCCCATAGAGAGCTGGTAAATGCCTCTGAGACTTTGAGTGAGTCAGACCTTTGCGTAGTCCCGCAGCACACCTGAGGTTATTGCGACACACCGTTCAGTCACTATGATGCTAATCTTAAGATATATTTTGTGAGGCTAGGCTAAGAGGCTATACTTAGCATCGCTGGAACTGTGGAACCTAACTCCCAGCGAGAGCCGCTGACCGGCGCAACTGGCAGCGGGACCACGACTCACCAAAGGGTAAGGTTTGAGGGGTGTGCCCGCCTCAGAGAGTCTTATTCCCGCGGGATGTCGGAGGGGTAAGAGTTTAGTCGTATTTTTTGTGAGTCCTGATAGTATGATTTATCAGGGACAATCGCCCATCGTTGCGCAACCAACGAGGGTACCGTTGCTAAAATAACCACGCAACGGGCCGTAGATCTGGCTCGATCAACCTGCCTATGGTGGGCCAAGATGGAGACCTGACTCTACTATACTAGACTGCAGGAGAGGTCTGTGATTAAAGTTATATATATACATTTTTGTGGATATTTTTGTGAGGAAGGCGATGGTGCCTTCAGAAGGTCTCGGTTAGGGCCCGCGTCCTAAGTTATGACCCTGCATGCAGGACGATGACTAAACAGGACACCCAACGATGAGCCAGCTGATGTCTAGGACAAAGGGAGAGACTTATCAGTGGCTACTTGAAGCAAACTAACACTGTAGTACGGATAAAGTATTCCGGTGTCCAAGGTCTGGTCACAAGAGACCCAGGTTGAAACCCTGGCAGTGGTTAGTTGTGACCGAAGGTCATTTGATAAGACCCTCAAACGGAGTCAAGTTGGTCAATCGGATTGGTTTTTTTCTCGTCAGCATTGGAGTTGTGGTTGAATTGATAGCTTTTTTATTATCCGACTTGGACACGACGGGGACGTCGCTTAATAAGGTCAGGTAAGCTGTCGGCGCGAATACCCTTACAAGGGTATCCGCTCTGGTTTTTGCAAGTGACATAAAATAGGTTTTGTTTGAAAATTAGGTACACTACGTAAGTCGCAGTTACGCGCTGACTGAATGGTTGACTGGAAGTAGAGAGTGTATGGGCACGCAGTTTTGAGCCGCGCGTGATGATTTTTATTCTTGATGTTGTAGAGTCGGCATTTCTGCCGGCAAAATTTTTAGCTTTGAGTAAAACGGAAAGAGTTTTCTTTGAAGTGACCATGGTGCATCTGCATTCATATGACATGCGTCATCGGAAGTGGAGTTGCTTTGAGTAATAATTGGGATGTGCGAGAGAAAGTAGAACGCAAGCGGTGACCTCCGCGTGGTAGATGTGGGAGGTTGGCAGTCGTGGACGGAGTCAGGCCCTATGGGCGGCAGTTGCTGAAGTCGCATTGTGGGCAACACACTAAGGTGACAGGGTATTACCGGTGTTTGGGCTCATCAGAGAGGTCTGAGAGAGGAAGTGCGAACAAGATTTAGTAGGAACAAAAGTCGGGGGTTTTCGGCAAGGCAGCAATAAAAGGGCCGGTCGCGGCGGGCCATTAGAACCTTGGACCACGCCCGCGGCATGAAGGGGTAATGCGCGTGGTGAGCCGCGCAACGGCTGCCTTGGAGGCAGCAGAACACGACATCACAAAGTCATGGGTTTGAGGAATAAGCCAAGTAGTGGCCTTGGCACACCATTGCGGGCCTGGACGGGCTGCAGTTACTCGTCATATAGAGAACTGGGCCTGCTCCATCCAGGCTTGGGCTTAGCCCTATAGGTCATGTTATTGAATTGTCACCAGGCGGATCCCGAGATCGAGGCCAGCAGCCAGCAACGGAGCGGCGGAGAAGCGCAGTGGAGTGAGCCAAGGGGTTAAGGGTCCCACGAGACTATCCCCCTTGGCTTTTTGTAGGGGGTTCCGGCGGCGGGCCCGTGAGGTAGGACCAAGTACCAACGGTCCTCCCCCTGTTCCGTTTTTAAAATTTTTCTAAGTCCTCTTTATTTTTAATTTATTTTATGTTTTGTTTTTATTATTCTTTTTCCCGTTGTTGTAAGGGTATTTGGCGTGTTTTTTGCAAACCACGTCAGTGCGGCCTTGTCCGTAGTTCAGTAGCACGGGCGGGGTATTGATGGCAAGGCGGGTCCGTTGGGCATACGCGGTATGTGAGGGGCGTTGGTGACGGGATGTAACCCTGGGCGGGTAGGGTGTGCGCGGCGTTGAAGGCCAGAGGGACGCGCGGCCTACCGTCCCCCTAATTTTTGGGGCTTCCCCACATACATTTTTATGCATTGGTATTTTTAATATATTATTATTATTCCGCCGTTGTGCCATCGATTCAGAAGACCAGCATCGGGATCAACACGATTGGCTTCGTACGGTACTGTCGGGCACGGAAGGCCATCGCGGCGGTCGAGGACTTTGGGTGTGCGCCTCGCTCAACGGGCCCGCGGGCTCAGGACGCTGGCAAAAGTATTCCACCACGCCGTTGCCGAGGACACGGCGCGGCCACAGTTTGAGTCGGTGATTACGCTTGAGGCAGAAGGACCGGTAATACTAAACGTATATGACCTATGTTTCGGGTCCGATGAGATCGCGTGGGGGTGCGTTGTAATCGCGGGTTGCCCGAGGTGCTATTGCAAACTGTTTCCGTGGCTGCGCCGAAGTTGCCCCTCTATAGCATTATGGGGAGCCCCGTAGCAGCCACATCCGTGCTCAAGCCTCCGACGAAGGAACATGCGGGAGCAGCACCCACCGACAAGTGTGATACCCGCTGAAACAAGCGGGTGATACGGCCAGGTACCGGCCGGAGCCGGGCTTCTCCGATGGGCCACTCCTCAGGTCCCCTCCCCCAATGAGCACGTGTGGTCTCTGCTCAGTGCTATTCCAGAGGGGACGGGACCAACGACGCATCTCTGAGCAGCGGACTACGGGTCCGCTACTGTCGAAGGGAACGGTGACTGAAGGAACAAGGCAGGGCGCCACAAAATTGGGCAGCAGCTGCGAGCACAGAGCAGTAAGGAAAGGCGGATAGCGGAGCTGGGGCAGCAGAAGTCACGAGAGCCCGGAGGCGCAGGACAGGGATGTCGAGCTGAGCTTGGGCGGAGTAGCCCAGGGGCATAGCAGGACCAGGCCGGCGAGGTAGAGGCCTGCAGCGGTACTGCCGGGCCGAGCGGCAGTTAGGGTTGGGGGCTGATCGAACCAGCTGGTAGCTGGCTCCCCTCTGAAGTTTCCTTCAGAGACAGCCGGGGCTGTGTACGGGCTGCCCGAACGATGTGATGCGTTAGTGCAGCGAGCCGTAGGCCGTGGGGCTGCGGTAAGCGGAGGAGAGCGTGGTGAAGGGGAGGGAGAAGACAAGCTAGCAAGTTGGCTACGCTCGGACGACGCGAGTCAGCGCAAGGTTTAGTGCAGACGGGAGGCAGCGATTAGCGCAGGAAAGAGGGAGAGTGAACCCAGACAGGGCATGTGACAGTATGCATCCAACACCGGAGATGGTATGAACAGGCAGGGCGCGGTTGAGGGTGCGCTGCTTGCTCAATCCATAGAGGGATATGGACGTTTGGAGGGAGCGGAATGGACACAGGGCGCAGTGACAAAGGGAGGAAAGAGACTGGACCTGGCCGACAAACTGCGCCAGGTGCACGCGCAGAGCAAGGCAGTAGAGCAGTAGCGGGGTAACAAACAGCAGGCCACGGGGAAGAAAGAATGGACTGAACTGGACGAGGTTCCACGCCAGGTGCATACAGAGTGTGAGAGAAGTGACTATGGAGGAGGGCTGAGTTCGTAACTCGCCCATTCCGCCTCCGTTTTAAGCAAGGGAAGATGGAAGGTAAGGGGTTTTCGACCCGGGCGAGGCGATTGGTCATGTTAGTTTAGAGTTAGAGGGAAGGAGGGAAGAATAGTGATGAAAACGACGTGCGCGGGACACCTACGACGACGGATATGGTTGAACTAAAAACTGTATAACTCGCCCGATTCTTAATTGAATTGGGCGAGTAAAGAGGCGAAGTAGGGGTTTCTTGGGACGGCGAATCTAAGTTTAGCGTTAGTTTTAGCATTAAGTTAGTAGTATAGGAGAAAGAACGAGAAAGAGCTGCGCGGGGATGGCAGGAGCAAAGAGGGAGAGAGAAGAGGAATCACGGACCTTGCCCGTTTCTTAGCGAAAACGGGCAAGGGAGGGTTCGTTTTGGGGGTTTTCAGGTATTGCGACTCCAATAGAGGGGTTAGATGTAGAAGAAGATTAGTAAAATGAGAGTTAGGAGAGAAAGGTGTTACGTGAGAGGTGACGGGGCTATGGCAGAAGCGGAGATTCAATGATTCGCTCGATCCTCGATGGAATCGAGCGGAGTAACATTGTAAGCAAGGGGTGTCGGGAGGTGCGAGGCTCGTGGTGTTACTGATTTTTTATAGGTAATGATCAGAAATGGCAGGCCGGCGGATGGGGGCTGCGCCCGAATGAGAGGCCGTTTTAGAACAGTGTGAATCTTCCCACGTTTCGGGGAAGATTCATTCCCCCTTTTGGCGCTCCTTGACGAGTAAAGAAACGAGGTTGCCACTCATGGTCGCGGCGGTGGGTACTCGTCCTATCGATTGTGCTGCGAGGGGGGGCATCCAAAAGAGCTTTTCTTTGAGATTAGCAATGTATCTTTCCGTGTTCTGGCGGAAGGTTCATTCGAGGTGTCCATCCTGATGACGTAACAGGCGTGAAGCCAGCCGCTATCTTGGAGACTTACCGTTGGCCGGTGCGTGCTCGACAGGACGATGGAGACGGCAAGTACGGGCCGGGGAGACGACGATGTGTCTTCTTGTGTTTAAACGGTAGGTCCATTACAACTCGGCTAGTCCTATTAGAGAGAGAGACAAAGGGAGGGAGAGAGGCTTACCTCGAGGACGAACCAGCAATGAGGGGCGAATCCGGAGAGTCCCGATGCCCTGCTGATTTCGGAAGTTGCTATACTGAAGTCATTTGGTTATTGTGCTATACCAATTTGAAGCCCTGTGCTACCGACGAATAACCTCACATGCAGCTTAGCACTGGGCGCTCTGGCCGGAGTATGCGTTGTAGGTAAGGCTGTGTGAGCACCAAGGTTGAGTACCACGGTTGCCATCTTCACGGCTCAGTATACTTGCAGACTAGTCGGGCAGAGGAACAGAGGAGGTGGGATTGTGATGCGTGTCATTTTCCTTATGGGGACTCGTACAGATAGAGTTGGCAGCTGACTTTTAGTTGTTGACTGATGAATGTACGGATGAAGCACAGCCACAGTAGGAGTCGGATCTGGCCAGTGTAGTAAGTACACTACTACCACTACTACGTTTCAGAGGTGTGGTGGCCTGCGGTGCGGGCACTGTGCACTTCTGGGTCATGCTTGTACATGTAGCTGCTCCGCTGGTGCGAGCCTCGGCGGTGCTTCCTGCTGAGGTTGTCGGAGTACCAAGTACCAAGCTGGTGGAAGGTCTCAGTTCACAGCGAGGTGATAAAGCTTGATGGTTGGAAGCATCGGTATTGGGGATGCTGAGGTTCGTGGTGTTTGCATGAGACTGCTAAGCCCTGCTGCATACATGATGTTGTGATATGGTGCGCTATGATGCTGTTGGAATTGCACGGCTTGTTGCTCGACCTCCCACTGCTGCGAAACCGCCGCGTTTGGCTGTGTTATGCATGTGCTCTGTTTTGAACCAAGTGTTTCTAGGCTGTGTAGTAGCTAGCTGGTCAGAGGCAGGAAGGGCTGTCGGGGGCAGCCACTCTGTGTTTGGACTTCAGCTGGTCGTGGTTCAACCGACTTACTGCGCATTGGCCGCCATTGCGGGGCCCTCAGGCGAGTGAAGGTATCAAGGCCCTCTCCTGAGAGTTGAGTTGTCCCTCTCTTGTATCTCGAGAGACTGAAACCATTACTTCTGCCCTTCTAGTCTGGATCTGAGGGGAAGGCGGCAGGCGGGATTGCAACCCGTAGGACCGCAGCTAGACTCTGTGGGGAGTTAGCCCACCGATTGCGTGAGCTCTGCCGAAACTCAGGAGGAGTTCTGGAGGCAGAGAACTGAGAGGTAATGGTTTCGTTTTCCTTCTCTAGACCCAGCTATAACCCCTATCTGTACCATCCATTGCAAATCTGACTGAATATATGGTGTGCAACTCTACCTTGATTTTTAGTTTGACTTTCAGGACGCTGAATCAGACTAAGTAAAGGAATGTTTGTCCAATCTCAGTTTCAACTTTATTGGTTGTATGAAATCAGATTGTTAAAATGAACTGCATCTGGGGAAGGCAGGATGGAGGACTGTTTTGATTGAGGGTTTGACTGGGTCATTAAGGCTGGGAAGTTCCCATAAGTTTGGGGAGACTCACTGCTCTGTTTATTTTTGTTTGCATGGAGCGTCAAACTCTTCTATAAGTTTAAGGGGTCTGATCGCTCATGAAGGGTTGGGCCACTCTATAAGTTTAGGTGGCATGACTGCTCTGACTTGAGAGGGCTTACTGTGGATGACTTTTCAGGGACCAAGCGCATTCTGTAAGTTCAGGTGCCTTGGTCGCCTTGTTTATTTTGGGTTTCCTTCTGTTTATTTGGCTCTGAACGAGGAGGTCTAAGCTGTTCTATAAGTTTTGATGGCTTAGCCTCTTCCTGCTTTTATTTCTGAGAAAATGAACCTGACAGAGGGCAGATCGTTCTGTAAGTTCAGGTGATCTAGCCCAATGTCACGTACATGATGATTTAGAGAGAAAAGAGATTGACAGAGAGTTAGATACTTCTATAAGTTCAGGGGGTCTGGCTCAAAGCCTCGCACGTGCTGAAACCCAATGGTTATAACTTGGTTATAATTTACTACTATTCTATCTAAGAAAGAGCTAATCAGACTGTTCTATAAGTTTAGGTGGTCTGACTACAGCCTATCATAACTTGAAGAGAGTATAACTAAGAATAAAACTGATGGTAAGTTGGGGCAGGCTGAACTTAAGTTAGTTCAGTTATATGCAGCCTTAGGAAACTAAGTGTAGACAATTATATATAACTTGGATATCTTAAACAGTTCAGGGCGACTAGAATGATCTAGTCATATGCCCAAGGAAGAAAAAAGTAGTTGTGTCCTCTGTTTTGTGTATACTCTTTGGTTGGGTTAGGCACATTCCATAAGTTTGGGTAGCCTAACTTTATGCCTTATGTAAGTTAAGGTAAAAGGGTTAAATCACTGAAAGACTATGAACTATTGTTTGCCAATAATGACTTGGGATGGTGAGAGTACTTACCTTTGTGGTTTGGCCTGCATGTGGCTGAGTGAGGTTACTACTTTGGTCTGAGTTTCAGTCTGATAGGTAGTTGCTTTAGTCGCTCGCCACGTGCTAGAGCTATATGAGTTAGTTTCAATTCCTGAATTTTTTTAGCTAAGTTTTTTTTACTTAGATCAATTTTCGCATTTTCTGGGATCTTTTGTTATACTTGGCTTTGTATAAATTTTGGCAAGCTACTTTCTCTACGGGAAGCGCTGCCGAAATTTCTGCAAATCCAATGAGTTAGTCAAATTTTGGTTGTTCAAAGTTCAACTCGTCTGATCTGTATACATAACTTGGTAAAAATTTGGAAAGTCTCATTTTATAAAGGGAGTGCTGCCCAAATTTTAGCTAATTCAGGAAGTTAGACAAAATTGGACTTCGAGGAGTCAAAGTTGTCCTCAAAATCTAAACTTAGCTTTGTATGAATCTTGGATTAACACTTTTGTAAAGGGAGTGCTGCCGAAATTTCTACAAATCTAAGAAGTTAGTTAAATTTTGTCTTGACAGAAACTCGAGTTATTCTGAGTCATAATCTGAGTTAGTATGAATCTGGACAGTCTCCCTTTCTAAAGGGAGTGCTGCCCTAATTTTTACTAATTCAGGGAGTTAGACAAAATTTGACTTCCTTAGGCTAGATACTATTTCAGTTTTCATATTTAAACTTGTATAAATTCTGAAAAGACACTTTTCCTACAGGAAGCGATGCCGAAATTTTCTTAGATTAAAGGAGTTAGATTATATTTTGATAGGTGGTGACTTTGGCAAACTATCCTGAATAGGGGATATCATGTCATGATTCTACCTTTCTTTGGACGTTGGTTTAACGGTAGACTCAGACTTAGTTATCAGGCGAGATTTTGAGAGGAAGGGGTGTGTGGTATTCAACCGCGCATGACGGTTGTCCAGCGTCGAGAGATTAACCCTCAAAGCGTGTGTCAGCCGACACTTGAGTGTCGAATGCGACCCTCGAGATTAACGAGGACCGCATGAGTATGGGTACTACATAGTACGTCATCATTGCGACCGCTTGCGTACGCTTGCATTGCGAGTCGAATTGAGTTAGTCCTACGTCCGCGCGGTTTTATACTGAGTCTCGCGCACGACGCCTATCCGATTTCCACGTGGGAAAGTTATGGGATGACTACCGAGGGGCTAGGAGCGTTGTCGCGTTGTTCGGTGTGTGTGTGTGTGTGTTTTATTTTTGTGTTCGTAAAGTGGTGTGCGCGTGGTGTGTGGGAGGCGTCCAAGTCGACCGACGTCGAGTCGCGCTTGGGACCTCAGCCCCCCCAGATGTCGGTTCGCGTGCGGGTCCGATAAAGGCTTATTACCGCGCGTACCCCCTATGCTACAGCGAACGAGAAACACCCTCGGCTGGTCCACATCTGCGATTGCAACTGATTAGCTTTCGTATTGTGGACTGGGAGCTCGACGGGGATATGCCCACCGAAGGGAGGTGACAGCTCCCGTAAGGTGGAGGTAAGTCGTGCCTCGCGTAGGCCCTATCCTGTCGTAGGGGCTCGCGAGAGGTATGGCTGGCGCACTCGGCCGGAGCGGCTTGCGGAAGCCTTATATATATTTGCGACGAGGATTTAGACCAACTCCTGCGTGACGCGACCGAGAGGGTCCCGCGCTGCCATGTGCGGTGCCGGTCCGATGCGCTCGACACCGTCACGGGGCTTAGTCCAAATCAGTCCCAGGGCCGGTGCCGGGGCTGGTTTTGGAACCATTGTTGTGGAAACTAAGTACACCCACGATCTGGAGTGAGAGGTTGGAGAGTGAGCATGCCTATAGGGTGTGACAAGGTGCGGGACCGGTCACATAGACTTGTCAAAGATCCTAAGGCTACCATTATGTGTGCCCATTTGTCAACTGCTTGCGTAGCCGTGGGGCAAGGGGATTTGCGGTCACATCTGGGGGTGACCGCAGATACCCTACGTTCATTTATTTATTTTTGGCATTATGCTTCAGCAGGCAAGAACTTTTGCACATATTAAGTACCATTTTGTTGTTGCTGCAGACGACCAGGGCTTTGTCCCATCTGGAAAGGTGCAGCAGTGTATGACCTGAACCATGCCCAAAACCTCAAATTTGTCCGTCCCAAATCAGCATACCTTTGCAGGTTTGGGGTTGCGGTGTGAGCATGGTCATAGGGACCTGCATTGTGAGTATGCCCTGAGCATGCCCGTTGAGGCCCGAAAGACGGTAAACTGTGTCAGAGCGGAGTGGCCCAGGGCACAGAAGGGAGGCATGCAGTGGAAGCTAGTTGGTCACATGGAACCCCGCCGCATTCTGCTGATTTATTTTATTTTATTTTTGTTTAATGTTTACTTATTAACCCCTTGGGCTCAGTTTGGGATGCGGCCTAGGCGTGGGTTTCGAGGCTGGCAAAGGTGCCAGGGGGCCAACTCAGTTGGTACAACCGCAGACTGCTGATAGGCATGTGGGACCAACAGTTGTGGACGTAGCTGAGTGGATACACCCTTGAATTGTTGAAGTATAAGCCTGAATTCGAGCTCAGTTGGAAGCAGACGAGTGAACCTCTAAAAATTTGGAATTACCTAAGGTCGGCCGATCAATGGGGATACACCCAGGCTGCCACTACGGTCAGATACACTTAAGGAAGATACTAGTACTAGTGATCATGGAACCACTGAACTCTGGATTTGTTTTTTTTTTATATATATTTTATTTCCTCGCTCTTCTTCTTTTTTTTATCAGCACGGTGGCAGCTTTTCCTGAATGGGCCAAGCTATTAAAAGGGGTAGTCCGACAGTGAAACAAGAGATTTGTCATTTCCTAGGGGTAGACTGTTGTCGGACCATCTGCTTGTTGCCGCGCTACAGCCAGGAGGATGAGGAAGGGAAAAATAAAAGAGAAGAGGAAAAAAGTCGGAAGGGAAGACGAAGAAGAAAGGGAAGGTGTCAAGAGTGGAGGATGTGTCCCTCACTCGTTTCTGGATGAAAACGAACAGGGAAAGATGGGATCTAAAGGTTTTAGGCTAGGGCGAATCAAGTGGTGTAGTTAGATTTTCGATTTGAGTGAAGGAAGCTGCGATAAAGAAGAAAGGAGGAGCACGGACATATCAAGGGAGAGAAAAGAGAGGGAGTAAAGAATGTGTATCTCGCTCGATTCTCAACAGATTCGGGCGAGGAAACATGCTAACCGGGGTTTTTTTCTCATTGCGAGTTGAATGGGAAGGTTAATTTCGCCAATGCATCGCTAGTTTGGGCACTAGGACAATCAAGGATTGCGCGGGGGTAAGGAGCGAAGGGAGGAAGGTGACGGTGAGCAGGCATCATCGGGAGTAAGCTAGATAATATTATGAGAGGAAGGTGAGTCGGAGAAGAGATGGAGTACTTACCTCACTATGGTGCTTGCTAAAATCACGACTGTCATTATCATCGTGGCCATTGGGTTACACGCGCAGAGACCGAGTTGTCATGGTGGTGCTCGATCGATGCAAGTTACTCTCGTTTCGGTCGCATCTTGCTGAGGTAGCAACCAGATTCAATGTGTGCAGAATACAAACCAAGGCAGCGGGAAAGGAAGCACACACCTGTCACCCCTGCTTGGCAAGTAAACGGGTGATGAGAAGGTTCAGTGTGAACGGGTTGGTGTAACTGTTGTGAAGTAGGTTATCACAACTATTCGTTTGTTGTCCTCCTCCCCCTTTCCCCCTATGGTTCATCACGCAGCTCTCCACCACGGTTTTCCTTTTCCTTATTATTTTATTTATTTTAGTTTATTGTTTCTGTTCCTCATTTTGGCCACGATTGTGGTCAGATGCATACCTCTGAATCTTGGACCAGACCCGAATTGATGTCGGGTACGTGCAGAATGACTTTCATATGCAGCTCGTTGTGCATGAGAGAAGATCGAGAGCAAAAGGGAGTAAGGGAGGAGAGGATGTCGATGGTAGAATAAGAAGGGGTAGGCCGATCATAATGAACGGAATGACAAGTGCGGACGAACCGGGTGATGGTGACGATGGGATAAACAGGAAGCAGATGACCAGACGCGGTGGAAAAAGGAGAAGAGAGGAAAAAGAGAGGGAAGTGACGAAGAAAGAAAGCGGGGATCGAGGGAAGACGAGGACATCGGTAAAAGTTGGTGATATCTGCCTCCTCAGGCCGGTGTGATCTGCGGAGGCGCCAACCATCTGGCCATTATTACGGTCAGTCGTACTAGACGAGTGAGGCAGTTTAGCCTCATGCTGAGTCTGTGAAACTCCAATGAGACAGTCTGCCACAACTCGTCACTTGTTCGCCTGTTTTTTCCCCCTCTACCTATGACTCACGAAACCGATTCTCATGGCCACGTACACTACCTGCCTGGCTTATCTTGCCTTGTTTTATTATACATCCTTCTCCTTTTCTCCGCCGCAGATGTAGTTGGGCATGCATGAATCTGACTTAGGTATCGGCCAGGTGCGTGCAAATGGTAGGGGCGACAGACAACGGTGGGAGCAAGCGAGGAAAGTAGAGAGAGAGAGAGAGAGAGAGAGAGAGAGAGAGAGAGGTATCTACCTTAGGCGTTGCACCTTCCCACATTCTGGAGGAAGATTCATGATTCGTTGAGTATGTATCTTCCCATGTTCTACCAGGAGGAAGCATAGCAGTAGGCGATTTTTACAGCGTCCGCACCTTCGCATGCTCTATGGGAAGGCTCAATCTCAAATCGTACGTTTGGCGACTAAGGGAGCAGGGCCGATTTGGCTGCGCAGCCAACATCATGCTGCCGACCATCATGTTTTCCATCGGGTTGTTCATCTACGCAACCCTTACCATAGTGCTCCTCGTAGCAGTACTGGCCGTTGCGTTTCTCATCAGTGATAGCGCCTCGGATCATGATTTTCTCTCTCGTGGTGCTCTTCACGGCGCTTGTTGTTTGCAGTGCGTGAGATCGTGGGGGATCATTGTATTAGTGGTGTTCATACTGATCATCGTTGTTGCAATATTCATCGTACTCGTAGCTACAGCAGTCCCAACAGAGTTGGGCGGGATGTTAGGCTTCGTGTTCATTTACCGTAATATTATTCCTCGCAATTGCGTTCGTTACCAAGGCTGTTTTTGCGATCGTACCCTCCGACACGACTTGGTCACATTCATTGTTCGGGAAATGGGCTTTCACTCGCCGCTGCAGTGGTAGGTGGGTACGGACACACATATGAGGGGGAGAGAAGGAAGGATAATGAGGTGAGGGAACGTACCTGGTCTAGGTGGAGGTTTACAAGTACGACGTCTTCATATATTTCGATTGTTGTTGCTGATGTCAACGAGATGCATTGTCAATTCATAGGCTATTAGGCTGTGTAGTAGTTGCAGTCTGAGTGTTGAGTCACAAGGTGGAGGAAAGAAAGACTATGAGAACAGACAGGCGAGGTGTGTTTTGGTCGCGCCAGTTACGAGAGTGACCGTTTTCGAGCATATATGATACAGACATACAAGCTCGTTCTTGGTTGGTGAGTAGATGGTCTAAGCTAGGACTGCGTTTGGTGGTTTCATTGTTATCTTCGGCAATAACGGGCTACAGCTGTTATTCATCTAATTCACTGCTGCTTTCGTTTTCGACAGTGTCAGATTGGAGAACCCGCTGCTGTTTACTTGACGGTAGGCACTGCTATCTGTGACAACTGCGACGGCTAACACTGACGTTTTGGTTGCCTTCTTGTTGAACAACGTTGCTGCACAGTTCACTGCTACCGTTATGGTTGTTGCCGTTACTGCTGCTGTCGTTACTGCAGCTTCTATTACTGTTGTATTTCGACAGATTACTTTGTTTCTGCTGTGCACAGCGTCGTATCATACCGCATTGTTGTGTCCCTGCTGAATTTCAACGTTGTGCATAGCTATTGCACCCAAAGTTGAACACAACTATTACGCACAAYACTTCATTTTAAGTCTTSACTACATTTTGYCCAAGTTCGAGTATAGTGCAAGGGGTGTKTTYTATTTGAACACAACCTTCTAGGCTGCATAGCGACAATTTGACYTGGGGAAGCCGCATTGTAAGGATGAAGGAGTAACCTGACACTTCTAGGGGGYGACTGCAGCAAATTGGGGGACTGTCAGGAGGTTTCCACTTGCGATTCGGCCACAGTATAACCAGTTTCACCACACTTTTTGGGTGYCATTGYGGGGCCCTCGGGCGATTCAAGATTACAAGGCCCTCTTCTGTGAATTTGAGAGCACCTTCCTTGTATCTGAGAATCAAAACATCACTTTTTCTGCCTTTCTCARTCTAAGTCTAGTCTTTTGGTATTGAGAGGAAGGCKAGAGGCGGGGWTGCAACCCRTAGGACCGCGCSAAGGCCTCTGTGGAAGGTTTGMCCCACCGATTGCGGAAGCTCTCCCGGAGCCCAAGCGGGGTTCTAGAGGCAGGGAACTTCAGGTATAATTTCGTTTGACGSATRTGATCCCTTCCCCTATTTTYTTACCCTCTGGGTATCCGAATAATACTATGTYWGGTTATTAMTTTTTATTTTGTTATGTAWATCASGACATGCATTGYGAAAGGTTAMGTGAACAAGTATGTATGAGAGTTCAAATAAGCTTGAGGGAATTTAAACAGAACGAACAGGAGGAAGGTGGGAGAAAGGTGTGTTGCATGCTTTGGCCGGGTCACCCCAAGGCTGAGCTCCTC